>QEPC01000772.1:345782-411922 GCA_003113815.1 Sphenodon punctatus | reverse complement strand
CCAGAGGCTGTGGTAAGGGCCAGTACTATAGCTGAGTTTAAAAGAGGTTTGGACAAGTTTCTGGAAGATAGGTCCATTAGCAGCTATTAGCCAGACAGGATCCGGGAACATGACGGGAGCTGGGGAAAAACATGGAATGGATTCCCCATTGTGACCTGTTGGGTGCTTCTCCGAAGCCACCGTGATTGGCCACTGTCAGAAACAGGATGCTGGGCTAGATGGACCATTGATCTGACCCAGTATGGCACTTCTTATGTTTTTATGTTCATTTCCCTGAAATCTTAGCATCATTATTGACTCAGTGGATCTGTGTACTGAAGTTGTTTCACTGTTCTTTCAATTCACTGTCCAAAAACTACAGCATCACCTATATTCCCAGAAAACAACTTAAAATTGGACTGGACAGTGGACTGGAGACTGTCAGATACATGACTGCTCTGACAGTAGGACATATCTATTATTTTCCATCTCTATTTTCTATTATTCTGCGAAATGAGAGAGAACAGTAGCAGGCACTGGTTTGATGGCTCCCAGGATTCAAGAATTCTCTTTCTTCCCCCAAGTTCTTTTTATACAGCAATCAGGACTTTCAAGTTAACATCGGCAGCATTTAGTGGGGCTGAAGCAAATAGCACTTTTCACACTTTTTGGTTTCCACAAATGAATAGCGGAAGCTTCTCTATTGTTAAACCTACACTTTCTTTTATTCGTTTACCTAGTTTGGGTATGATTGTATAGTGCCAGGTACATTGCTGGCACTAAATAAATAAACAATACTTTGATTTTGTTATTTTGGTCACTGGTATTTTAGTTGGTTACTTTTGCATTCAGTACTTTACTGGATAAGTCAGGAGTGGACAACCTCAGGCCTGGAGCCCTAATGAGGCCTGTGGCTAGCTATTTGCCTCTTTTTCAGCACCTGGATCCAGTTCCCACCCCCAGATACTGAACAAAATGAACTCAGGGAAAGGAAGCAGGGATGAGGGCATGCATGAGAGCATAGGGATGGCTTCATGGCACAGATCCATGAACTGACCCCCTTCTTCTTTTCCTCACCCTGAGCGCATCCATTAGGCACCTCTGTCCACAACTTCTGTGTAGTCATCGGAGCTTGTACTAGTTTTCAAAGCGAGGGAAAAGTTTCCCCACCCCTGGGCTAAGTGAACAAGGTACTGAATACTGGAATAACAAAGTGTCTGAAATACCGAACACAAAAATAATGAATATTTGGAACCAAACACGAAGTGGAAACACTTTGAATTAACTTTGTTACAAAGGATTAGGATATACCATATTTGTCAAATTTGGTATTTGCACTTAATATTTGTTTTTCAGCTCTAGCATTTATTGAATTTGCAAACTTAACCAAGTTAGATATACCTACATGCCAGTAGATGGCGCCATTGTTAACTGGCTATATACATAGCACATGTCGTCTTATGGTAGAGTTTAGTGGCTTTACTTACCTGTAAGAAGTCTTTCAATTATTTCTAGATGATCCCACTTCTCCATTTCACAAGTTTTATCTTCAGGGTATATTCGTGACTTCTGTTCTGGTTATCTCTATGCCATTCCCTGTGCCATTTTTTTACAGATTACTATTAAATGCTTCAGAATCATTCACAATAACTGCTATACCCCTTATATATGGATATCAAAGATGGGGATTGTTTGTGGCAGTTATTTCTTGAAAGGTTTTAGGAAATGGCAGATGTAGGGACAGAACAGTTCTTGTGTGCATAAAAAAACCTACCTTGGGTTTCTTGTTTGGCCGTTATGTGCCAATTGTATTTTATCTCATGTTAAGGTGTTTGATGTTACCTCTTGACAGCAATACTTTGTTTGATGTTGCCAGTTTTTCTTTTCTTTTCACAACTTTCCTTTTAGTTCTGATGTTAAATGTTTAATACTTTTTCCATAAGTAAGAAAGGGTGAAAACAGACATGCACGTAATTCTGTTTTAACATTTCTTATGCATGTTACAGGGCTGTATTGGTGCCCTATGCAGTCCTGAAACATGCCTAAGAAATGTTAAAGCTGAGCTAAAGTGGACTTAAGGTGCATGTCTGTTTTCACTCAAAGGGTATTTTCAGATGTTACAAAATAGCTGTTCACCACATGGGATCACAGTGGATCCCTTGTGGTGGCAGCGATCACGTGAACGTCTGTGTGACCCCCACCAGATGTTCACCACAGTGAATCTCTGGTGGGGGTCACAGCTAACCACGGTTCTGGACCAGAGACCGGCTGCAGGTCCAGAACCATGGTTAGATTGGCCACAATCAGGAAAGGGGCAAAAGTAACAGATGTTACCTTGCCCCTTTCTAAAATCATGCCCTGAACCATGATACGGGATCAGGCGCAGCGGCCTCATTGAGTGCAGCGGCCTATGCTTCCCGGTAAGATGGGGAAGCATGGCCCAAGTGGGTGGGTGGGATTGTGGGATTATGGACTCCCGGTGAGAGGGGGCATCCTAGGGGACGGGGGGGAGGAGGAGGAGGGAGGGATATATTGGGGGGAAGAGAGGGGGAGGGTTCTCCCTCGCAGCCTGGGCAGGACAGCCAGGGAGGGGCGGCTGGAGGGCAGCCGGGGGTGGGGTTGGTGTGGCTATTTGGGTCTTGATGGGACAGGGGAGGTATGGTCTCAGGGGAAGGGGAGGGAGAGTGGGGAGGCGGGAAAGGTGCTTAGTGCATATCCCGCTTGCCTCATCACCAGCAGATGAGCAGGTGGAACTTGGTCAAGGGGACCTTGGTCCAGTTTTGGTGCTGTTAAACACAAGATCGGTGGCAAATAAGGCAACAATGGTCCAGGAGGTAATCCTGGACCATGTCTCCAATCTCGTGTGTATCACGGAGACCTGGCTGGACAATGAATCGGGGCCAATTCTGGCTGATCTTGTTCCAGTTGGGTATTCCATGCAGCACCAGCTGCGGCCGGAGGGACGGAAGGAGGTGTAGCTATGGTTTTTAAAGAGGGGTGGTCTGCGAGGAGGTATCCAGTGTGACCCATGGTAGATATTGAGGGTCTTCATCTTGTGTTTGATTTGGCAGGGGACAGTTTGGGTGTGCTACTGGTATACTGTGCACCTACCAGTCCAGAAGCCTCCTTGCAGGCTCTGGCGGAGGCAGTGCTGGAGGTGGTGTTGCAGTCCCCAAGGACGATAATCCTCGGAGACCTCAACATTCACGCTGACGCAGTCCTCGGGGGAGCCGAGCATGAGTTCGTGGCCGCCATGGCAACCATGGGCCTGTCGCAGAGAGTCAACAGCCCGACACATCTTGGAGGACATACCTTAGACCTCATGTTTTGCACTGGCCTTGAGGCGGGTGGTCAGTTAATGGGGGAGATAACAGCTGTGCCCTTGTCATAGAAAGAACATTACATCCTACAGAACTCCCTTCTAGCAAATGTCTGCCCCCGGAAGGGTGCAGAACCTATTAGGATGGTCCACTCCCAGAGGCTGTTGGACCCAGTGTGGTTCCTAGGCACTCTGGGGGAGTTACCCTCTGATCTAGATGACCATCATATCGATGACCTTGTCAAGCTGTGGAACATCTTGCTGATGGAGGCCATCGATGAAACGGCTCCCAGGTGTCTGTTGCCCAGGCAGAGACTCTGCAGACTGCCTCGGTTCTCTGAGGAGCTGCAGATGCTGAAGCAGGCGGGGTGACTGTGACGTCGTTCTCAGGTTGAAGTCAACAAATTGTAGCATAGAGCTGCTTTACGAGCCTATGCTGTGACTATGCGAGCAGCAGTTCTTTGCTACCCTCATAGCAACCTCTAAATCCCGTTCAGCGGAGCTGTTCCGGATTGTGCGTGGGCTAGTCAGTCCAGCCTCCCTCAACCCTGGAGTTGAGTCATCAACTGCCCGCTGTGACCTTTTTGCGGGTTATTTTGTGGAGAAAATTGCTTGTATTCACCAAGAGCTCGATGTCGCATATGAGGGTTTTGTTATGGTAAGATCCTGCTGTTGTTTGAAGTGGGCAGTACTAGCCCTTGTACTGATGCAAGTCTCAATGAAGCAAAAGCAGTGTTTAGTTTGTAAAAAAATTAATTACCAGGGTCCAAGCCTTCCCCAGATGCCACACCCCTGCTCCAGAAGTCACACCCATCACCCCAGAGTTTGTCAGAGCAGGAAACAGAGCCTTAGAGTGAAAACTGATGTGATGGCCCCCACTGCCACCACAGACTTACCTGGGCAGAAGTGAAAGCCGTCATTCTGGCTGGGAGGTGACCTGGCCACCGAAAAAACAGCATTGGGCAGGTGGGGGAGGGGGCGTGGAGTCGCATGGACGTGCATGTGTCCACCCCCACCAGCTGATGGGCAGCCATAGTGGCCAATGGCTGCCCAGAACAGGCAGGGATCCTGCTAGGGGTAAGTAAAACAGCTGTTCATCCATAACAGCATGCTTTACACCCAGTCAAGCAGCTGTTCCCTGCAAGATGTTGGTGTTTAGCCTGGGCTGTGACCTGGGAATGTTCCTGAATCACAGCCCAGGCTACATGCTGACACCATCTGGGGAATGGTCCAGGGTAACATCTGGCAGTGCTTTCTGATGTGACGATAGCCCACAGTTCCACACGGGTCAAAGGCCCTTTTCACACAGACACGCTAACACTGATAAAGAGGGTATTACAATTTATTATACATGTTGCAGGGCTGCAGGTGTGCTCTGTGTGCCCTGCAACATATATAATAAAGTGTAACATGCATTTTATCAGTGTTAGAGTGTCTGTGTGAAAAGGGCCACTGAGTGGAAATGCAGGCTATCATCACAGCTGAAAACACCCTTAGGGTATTTTCAGATGTGACGGGGCCCATTGCCCCAGCACGGAAACTACCAGTTGATTCCCCGGCGGGATCACTCCGGCACGGCCAACAGACGTGCCAGGGAATTGGGGAGGGGTCGTGTGATGTGACGTGCGGCTGTACGCCCCTGGCCCCATTGGGGAGGGGGAGGGGTCGCGTGATGTGACGTGCGGCTGCACGCCCCTGGCCCCCCCACGCCGCCCGCCCTCTGGGGAGACGGGCGGGCGTCACGGCCAATGCGGCCGCAGCGCTCGCCCGAATTGGCCATTGCACGGAATCCTGGTGGAGATTCTGGGCTGTGACTGCTGTCCAGACGAGACGGCTCAGTTCATCACGGCAGGGAATCACATTTGCCACGCGATCGGCTGAACCCGTGGGGTCGGCGCCGATCGCATGCTGAATGTGATTCCCCAACACGATTGACTGTGATCAACATCTGGGGGGGAACTTCCGTTCCCCCCATCAGACGTTACGGTATCACTTTCACCATGTGCAGATTCACTGTGGTTGACTGTGATCTCGTAACATCTGAAAATACCCATAGTCTCCAGTGAGCAACCCAACCATTAAATCACCCTGCCTTTCTGCAGCTAATATAAAACAGGAGTTCCTGTTGTTTAATCTATAGGATGACCAAAGCAGGGCGTGAGGCAGGAAAGTCATTAAAGTAAAAGAAACCATGAAGCTGTTTTTTTCTGATTGCACACTCCTACTGAGAACATTTGCTGGGGTTCATGTCCCCCCCCCCTTTGAATGCTGGGACAGAGCCCTGGCAAACGCCTCCCAAAAATTAAGCCCTATGCGAAGGGACTCAGGTGGGCACAGAGAAGAAGGTCTAGTGCCAACTGGCTGCAGAATTGCAGTGCTTTTATGTATGTTGTATCTCTCTTCTGCATGCTGTACCTAGTCCTCTGTTTCTGAAGCATTTAGGCTTTTGATAGTACTTTTTGGTTTATTTGTAGGTGATCTGATTATTTACCCCTGTACCCCGGCATATGTAATAATGCCGAACAAACTAAAGTTTGTGTCAGGTGTAAGTGCCAAGATGTGACGATTCCATATATATGCTCCACTTTGTTGTAAACTTGTGAGATCTTGTGTTGTGTTTATGGTTAGGTTACCAAGTTGTGTTGTGTTTATGACCACCAAGAACCTCAAGACAAATTTTAAATAAAAGAAGGAAAATGCTAAACTAACCGCAATGTGGAATAAATATAAAATGTTAGAGACATTAACTACACAAGGAATGCCTTTAAAAACGTGCTGCTTTATTTTATCTGAAAGGGGCCCTGCAGTTGAACTTTACATGGGGCCCCCACTGGGCAAAAACATCTGCTGTCATAAAGCCCCATCTGCTGAAATCATGAAAATATCAGCTTTCATTTCTAAAATGGCCAAACTTCTAGCCCACTTGACTGCAGAGGAAAATTTGAAGCCATGACTTCAATAAAAGTCAAAAACAAAAAGACAAATGCTTCTCTCAATATTTATAATTTTAAAAATCACATTAATTTTTCAGTTGTCTCATGATTTGGGGAGCATCACTAAATGGTTATTTTGGACCATTTTGGTTTGGTAACCCTGCAAAGTTATTACCTCTGCTATAGTCTGAGTCTGTATCCATCCACATCATAATTTGTCAATGTAGAGGTGGTGGAGGGATGCTCTATTTTACTCTGATTTGCAGTTTAGAATAGGATATTACTCAGACACTGCTGTAGGGACTATGTGTCCTGTGTCCACAACAAACTAAGCTATTTAAAAACTAATTTTCTGAATCCATGTGTGGCAGATTGCAGCCTAGAGGAGCTGCTGCTCCTTTAAAAAAGTGTGACCTGCCTGCCTATGCATTCACATGAGCCATGCACACTGGAGAGAGACTCAGAGAGGCTTGACAGAGCCAGCCAGAACTAATCAGAGAAGCCTAATTGCAGCATAATGGAGAGCGGGAGGCACCTGGCTCTTTAAGCCTGTAGGAGGCCGAGGCCACACCCACTGTGCCGCATAAGAAGGAAGCCAAGAAGTCAGTCTGCTTCTGGAGACAGAAGCTCCAGCTTGGAAGGCCAAATAGCTAGTAAAGCTGGGGGAAAACTGGACCAAGAGGAGCTTTCAGGGAGATTGCTGACAGCAATTGAATTTAGCTGGTGAGAGCTACTGGAGCGGGCGGAGTTGTGGGTGGCCTGCCTAGCCTCACACATCAGGAGATGCTAGACTCGGCTGCCTGACGCCTAAGTGTGAATACAAAGGTAGCATGTTTATGTATTGGGACTGAGCCATAAGCTTGAAGGCGTCCGAGTGTGTGCCCTGACCTGGAGTAACTAAGCTCAGCCAGGGACTGGCTGACTGGCTGCTAAGGACTTTGGGTTGTGTAAATGTATGTAAATAAACTTAAGTTAATTCCCCCAAGAGTGCATAATTTGAGTTAGATTTTGATGAAACTCCTCACAGGAACTACCACCCTTTTACACCATGTTAATTGGAACACTCAGGAAATGTTTTGTAATGTATAAATCGTCCTTGTTGTTCTTACAAACGTGACACCACTAGATATTTTTGAGAATGCATTCATTGTATTGAGTATCTTTGTACATGGTACAAGTGAATAGACGATCCACCATGCATATATGTATACATTTTTTCATTTACTAGATAACCTTCAAATAATTATGTAGTTAATGCTGAGTATACACCAGTAGCTTGAGAATAAAATACTTTTGAGAGAAAAGTATTACAATTGTTTGCTTATTTTAAAAAACAGCCTAATCCCACTCTACTGCCTACATCCCCCTCAACCTCTCCAGTATTAGAAACCTAAATTTTAAGCTAGAGCTTGAGAGAATTAAAGTACTTATATAAAGTATTGAAATGACCTTAGTTTTGCCCAGTAGTGACATCAGTCTCCAGTTATTTCTTCCCTGCTTCTTCTCCTTAACTACATCCTTATCTAAAATTCCTTACTCAGGCAAGTAAAGTTTTGCAAGTTCCAGCAGGCCTTTTATATATTAAGATAGGCTAGGCTTGCCTCCAGGACTTTTTCTAACAGGAAGAAGTACTTCACAATGGACATATTAAGTTTGCAAATGCCCCTGTAACCGCACAATGACCACACCACTGCTGTCCTCTCACCCTACTCTTCATCAACTTTTCCTCTCAAAGGGTTTGTATAAGTCCATAAAACAGAAATCTCATCTATTGAGAAAACACAGTATTTCTACAACTAGAACATCTCCTGCCTCTCCATCTTAATGTGTTCTCTTTTTGCAGCTTTCACCTTCTTACTCACAGATTACTTGCCAAATATCAACTGACTTTGCCACTGTAAACAAAATGGCAACAGACGGTTAACACAATAGTATAGCCTTTGTGCATAAAGGCAGACCCAGCCATACTAGAGCCGTATCAATAGTCCATCTAACCCAGCATCCTTATTCTGACAGTAACCCACTTTGGTTGTTTTAAGGAAGTGCAGAGCAGGCCAGAATAGAGTAGTCCATTTCCTGTTGTTCACTGCCAGACCCCATAAGATTTTAGGGCAACAATTACATATAGTAGTGCTGTGCATTTGGGTTTTGATAAAACACAAATGGAAATTCCTTCCCAGCTTCCATATCTGAAACACAGATATGGCATATTTGGGTTTTGAGTGACCCCAAAGTTTCATTAAAAAATATGATCCAAGATCTCAAACTGGTCTCCAGCTGCTCTCAGCCGAATAGCGGCTGCGGGGCGATTGTCGCCCCCCCCCATCCAAGAAATGAGCGGGAGCCTCTGCCGGGGCAGTGCTGCAAATTGCAGAGTTTTTTCCCTGCCTGGGCTGCTGGAGCGGTCGGTGAGGGTTGCTCTAGGCAACCCTCCCGATCGCACGAAAAAGGAGAAGCCTTGATTGGCTGCTTGAGCCACATGGTCTGGCCAGCAGCTTAGTTCGGCATTCCCCGCTCAGTCCAGGACGAGCGGGGAATGGAGCAGCACCCACCCTCCCACCCATATACTGTGGTTTCGACTGGTTGCATTATATGGGTCAGGAAGGAATTTTAGGCAGGAAAAAAATTTGGTCAGAGGGCCTACTTGCTTGTTTTCGCCTTTCTTACAGTATGGGTAATTCAGCCAGCCAATAGACTGGTGTGGTGCTTGCTTGAAGTTTAATGTATGTTTTTAAGGTTGTTATTGTCGCACCCTTGGCGGGAGTCCAGTATTGGTTCTGTTAGGGTAAGTAAAATAGGAGTAATCTCCTTAAGAGATGGAGAAGACATGCTTAACGTGATTGCAGGGTATGGCATCGCGTGGCGCTGTTTTCCCTGGGAAAGGGTGACCTGGAACGGTGGTAGGGCATTGTATGGCCCCCCACTGGGAGGCACCCTAATCCTTACTCAAGTCTCAAAGGACTCAGTCCCCGTTTGGCCGCGCACTAAGCGCTGGACTACGGGGAGACGTTTGCATTGGTGAGGAGGTTATCGAGGGTATATCGAGACCTCCCCTGTTCTTAAACAGTTAAATGTGCTATTGTTTTGATACTGGACCCTGAATCGCAATAGGTGATGTCACCCCCTCACCTATTCAATTTGAAGAATTTGGTCAATAAAGGTGCGGCCATGTTAAATCCATATATTGGTGTCCTGTTTCATTTCTGGGGGTGCATCGACAAAAGCTGCAGCACATATCCAGCTTGTATCCAGATGTCTCTCTGCTTTCCTGCCTGGTTGGGGAGCCAGTAGCAAGCCTTCCCCGCATGCAGGTGCTGCCACTTTCTATGAAGTGCAATCTGCAGTACTGCAGGTAAGCCCAGCAGAGCCCAGCCAGTGAGAAATTTGAGTCCTAGGCAACCTCATTCCTCCACCCCTTTGGCCAGCAACACCTCAACTGAGCCTAATCCCAAGCCCCATTCCCCCTAATCAGCCAGTGACCTCCCTGATCTAGACTCATATCCCACTTTCCCACAAATCAGAAACCACCTCCCAAGCCAGACCCATGCCCCCATTCCTCTGTCCCAAAGTTAACAACTTCCCCATCAAACCAGACATATTTCCCACCCTCCCTCAAACCAGTGCTCCTTTTTCAAATTGGTAACAAACTTGGCAGAAGTTTTAATTTAATTTTTCCTTTCCTTATTGGCCTGCTAAACAGACAGAGCCTGACTGCACTTCTGCACCAAAATAATCCATATGTAGTGACCAATGTTCACTGTGTTTTCCACATTGATGGTAATGGGGAAAATGCAGTTAATACAAACAAAGATATAAATGCAACTAGTAAAAAACAAATAAATACAAATACAGATACTTTATCTAGTATGTAACCTTAGTAACCTATGCATCAGGAAGTGAGAGACTAGTGTAAGCAACACTGTATTATGCCTGTGAACTGCTGGGGGTGGGGGGGCGGGAACCCAAACCAAACATACCACGATACCTATTGCAACTCTTACATTTGTTTTTGTGGGTCTCATGATCATAGGGATTTCTTGAAACAAGAATTTTCAAACTGTAGATTGTGATAAAGGGGGGCGGGGGGGGGGGAAGAGTCTTAAACTACCTTCAGATGGAGTTGCAATCTTGGCAGATACTGCATATACAGTACAGGGTGCTTAAGTCAAATTTAGCAGGCCATCTAAAACAGTCTTGATTTGTGGGAACTTAATCAGATGTTAAAGAAATGAACTTGTCTTCAGTACTGTTTGGTGTTCTTCAACAATAAAAGCAAGCAGACAATATTAAAAATGCTGCTAAGAATAGTTACAAAAATTATGAACAATACTCAAGCCAATAGAAATTAGTGTAGGCATTTTCATTCTTAGCATTTAATTAAAAGAGATTCACTGTAGGGTGGAGTGGGGGAGAAAGGGTATCCTATTTATGAACATTTGTGGTTGCAGATTCTTTCCAATTTACACCAGCTGATCTGGCTCAAAACATTTTTATTAGAGCTGTCAATCAATTATTATTTTTTGGCTGATTGAGTATGTTGCTCTTAATAGATTAAGTCACTGATTACTCATCTAAATACTAAAACACAGGACCTCAGTCCATTTTATTCAACACAATTAACTGGGCTTTCAGCTGCTGCTATTTATTTATTTTTAATTTTGAAAAAAAATGTAAATTACCTGTATGTAAAGTTCTTTTACATACTGTATTTTAATTTGCAATCAATGCAGTAATCAATAAATCGAGTCTTTTAGTCTGAATTTTTATACTTGGTACTGTTGAAAAACACAGAATGTGCTTGTTGTTTAACCAGCTCTTTTAAAAACAGACAAGACGACTCTTGAGTATTATTATTATTATTATTATTTATTTGTTTGTTTATTAGCAAGCATTTATATAGCACAGCAATATACCTGGTGCTTTACAAATTAATGGAATAGACACGGTCCCTGCCCTAAGGCTTACATTGGGTGTTTTTACACACACATTTCTCCTGGATGTTTGCTGTTACATCCTGAACTTCCTGTGTGTCTAAATCACTCACCCAGATCTTAAACATCCAGATCTTTGAACTTCTGTGTAAAACTTCTCCCAGAACGTTTGTGTGTAAAAAGTTCTCCTGGTAAACTGCTTTGCTCCAGGCAGCTGTGGTCACTTGGTTTCTGTGGCAACCTGTCACATCTACAACTGTAGCTTAGGCTGCCTCAAGGCAGTGTTTGGGTGAAGAATGCATCCAGGAACTGCCTCAGAGCAGTGTGTGTGTGTGAACAATGCATCCGGAACTTACTTGTGGATTTGTAAACCCAGAAGATTGAAAATTCCTGAACTTTAAGGTGTGTGTAAAAATGCCCAATCTGAGAGACTGGGGAGGGAGATGAAGGAAGGTTAATAGATGGATCGACAAGGAGTGTAACATTCACGAAGATGTGAGGTCCCAGGTGCACGTGTTGGTTTGGTTACATCAAGAATAGGACTGCCACCTCTCACGGTTTGACCCTGACAGTTTCAGTGTCCAAAATAGGGTTGTCAGGGTCAAACCACAAGAAGTGGCAACCCTGCACTTGAGTGGTTCCTTCCTTGCCAGGCTGGAGTCTTTGATAGTGGTGGTGACAAGGAAGATTACACTGAAGGTTGCACTTCATGCACACCCTAAATCTGACTTGTGGATGATTTTTTGGGGGTGGGGTGGGGTAACTCTTCCATTTTCTGGATCTGGCCTATTAAGACAGCTCCTGTCCTCAAGTACTGAATGAGGAAGTGGGGAGGGGTGTGAGGAGGGAGCAGATATAAGGGCGTGTACTCAGGACTGGGGGTGGATGCATGATCTGGACCCTGCCCTTCCTCCCCCCCCACCCACCCCCAATCCTGAGCACACCCAAAGCACTGAAAACATTAGAGATGAACATACCTTCCAACAGTCTGTATTTAGGAGGGACAATCCCTCTTTAGGTGTCAAGTACAATGACCCTCTTTCAGGGGGTCAAAGTCCCTCTTTAAGGAGACACAGACACAAAGACCTGTATTCAAGCCTCAAGCACCTCTTTCCTGGTTGACTCCCAGTGAAAACACTTGAGAGAACAATGGGGAGATGATGGAATGACAAGAAATTAAGTGGAAGGATAAGCAGGAAATCTTCTGCCCTCCTTTCTACAGTTGGGAGATGTGGATGAAGGATTGCATTCAAGGATAGGGGATGGCTGCATATCACAGATCCATGATCTGGACCCTCCCCTTCCTTCTCCCATGGTGATCATCACATTGCTGAAGTAGAAGTACTCTGAACTTCTGTCTAGCCTTGGACTTTGTACTAACTTTCAAGGTGGCTCATAAAAGGGAGAAAGCTTCCCACCTCTGTGCCCGCCCAGCTTGTGTCTATATCTACTCGTTTAACCAGGCACACAGAACAAGACAACAAAAAACATGTTCTGTAGCATACTTTACAAGCTATGGTACATGGATCAGCTCTCTCATTAGTGGGAGCTAAGTTAAACTTGACAGTGATAAATGTCTCAATGGTTAACTACGTTCATACTATCTCTCTGTGTATGCTGAAAACTGTGTCATAAATGAGTTCCTATTACATGCTTGTCGAAAAATGATTTTTTTTTTTAAAAAAAAAAGAGTGTCTTCAGATTGTATTGACTTACAGCACTATCACTAAAGTGGAATCGAGTCTAGCCCCTCCTGATTGTTGTCAGCTCATCTGAGTTGGTTATAGTGGATGATGAGTATTGATTCTATGGGAATAAAACTAACAACGGTCTTGTTTTAGTTCAAAAGAGAGATTTATCTTTTCATCTGTAACTATCATTTTCTATGGGATAAATCCAGGTCTGCACATTCACATTGTAGTTACAGGCTTTATGGTTTTTTATCAATGCTTTTCATTGGAAATATTGAGCAAATCTCTGGCTCATTTGTTGTCCGACTTTCCTATAGCCTCAGCTAATTTACCCTTGAGCGTATAAATGTTAATCTTAAAGCAGCCTACAAAATGAGAATGAATTCCCTTAAGGTGTGGACACAAAAAATGTTTCTAAGTTGGGGTTTTTTTTGTGGGGTGGGCGGGAGGGTTGTGTTTGCTTTCTTATATTATTTAGTAGAGTGCATAGATATTAATGATGTTAAACGCCAGGGCAAATAATTAAGAGGTGATCATGTTAGTAAGAAGATAGGTAAATGTGCTACTAAAATTACAAAACAAAATAATGAAAATGTGTAGAATCTTTATTTTGTGAGACTGATTTCTCTTCTATGAGTAGTAAACTGGTAGAATGAGTGTGAAAAGGGCCTGCACCAACCTCTTCTTGGCCAATCAGAAACAAGAGGATGGAGAGAAGATATAAACTATAGGTGATTTCAGATGTTACAGTCACCCGAATTGACTGCGGGCCGTGGTGTGGTTCGGACCACGGGCGGGGTCAAGAGGTGGGCGAACAGATGTTCCGCCCCCTCCCCCCCATGGGGAATGAGACACCACAGCCCGCGGTCAATCCAGGTGGCCATAACGTCAGTTGGCTCACCCTACAGTGGAGGGGGCAGGGCCGTGTGGTCTGCGTGCGGCCGCACGGCCCCGCCCCCTGCGCGCCACCGTCGGCCTTCCCCCCAGCACAACGAGCAGGAAGCGCGGCCTATCCGTGGTGAAGGGTGAGTAAACAGACGTGACGAACCCTTCACCATGGCCTTTGACCACGCTTCGTTACCTCCGGATGGTGAGAGGTAACGAAGGGTGTTTTCAGACGTTACGGGCGGCTGGTTCACCAGAGTGGATTCCCGATGGGGGTGAACAAAACAATCACTCCCCGGGGTGAATAAAAGCCCCAAACAGACGTGACAGGACCGGGACCACGGCCGGGAATCGGGCCGCCAGATCATGACCTGGGGCAGCGCAACAGATGTGATGCCGATTCCCAGCCGTGGTCAAAACACCCAGAAGCCACGGGGCAGGGGCGGGATACAGAATTGGCTGCCTGAGGGCAAACGAAGCCAAAAGGCACAAAAGAGAACGTCCACACAAGGGTTATGGGAAGGGAGGGGGGAGAGGGAGAACAGCCAGACAGGTACCATACACAGCAGGCACACAGGCAGCGGAGGCACAGCGGAACACACAGCACGAGCACGCGCCCGGGCGCGCACACACACAAAGGAAGGGAAGGGGGACATGGGTGCCCGGACAACACACAAGGCACAATGGGAGCAAAGAGGGGGGTGGGACATGGAAGAGGGGGGGAAACCGCAAAGGGGCAGGGCACGACACAGGCAACAGCAACCACAACACCCACAGCAGCACAGTCCACACAGGCACCCCCACAGCAGCACAGGCAGTCTCGGAAAGGGGGGGCAAGGATCTCAGGACCAAGGCACAGCGGGGGCCTGCAATGCACAGCGAACCGGGCGGGAATGGTCCAGGAGGCACACGGAGACCTCACACTCACTGAGGGGCCGATTGAGGGCAGCCAGGACAGCTGGTGCAGCGCTTCAGGTCCAAGGACACACACGCGCACCCAGAGGAAGCACTGAGGGCCAGTCGAGGGTTCCCAGAACCCCCAGGTCACACAAGCACCCAAGGGGGGGGCAGCAGGTGGCAGCGGCAGGTGGGGACAGGTAGCTGGTCACAGGCGGGTCAGTGAGGCCATGCAGAGCGCTGCACCCAGGCACCAGGCAGGGCAATCATGGAGGGAAACCCTGGGTGTGCAGGCAGACTGGGGGGTGGGGGCCCGGGGCCACAGGCAGGGGCAGCAGCACCCCGCGAAGCAGGCTTCACCACAGCACGGCAGAGACATCAGGGATGGAGCAGTCAGCAGGGACCGGCCCCCCACACATGGGGGCAGGACACCGGGGGGGGCCGGGAGGAACACCAGGACTCACAGGCAGCCGCTGGGGGCCACGGCGGGCCCAGGGGCCAGGCGCCTCGCCCAGTGAACCAGGTGGGGCCAATGGATCAAGCGCTGGCAGTACCCCAACACGGACATGTGGTGGGCGATCAGGTAGTAGGCCTCGAAGGGATCATGCATGGAGAGACCCAGCTGGACATCCGAACGGGACCACACCCCAACAGGGCTGACAGCTCTGCCACGGAAGGCTCCGACACACAGCAGGCAGCAGAAGGGGGCCAAGGAAGATGTCCCAGCTCCAGCAGCTGGTGGTACACCACTGCACGGGTGCGCTGGTACCCACGTGCCCCGTGAACACAGGCAAAGTAGGACACGGCCAAGGCAGGGCCACCCTCAGCAAGACACAGCGTGTAGGCGCCCAGCCCGCACACACTCAGTGCAGACGTTGTCTCAGTCCCAGACCAGGGCACATGAGAACACTGCTTGTCCGGGATGCGTCCATCAGGGAAGTGAACCAGCCCCAGGGTGTCTGCATGCAGCCGGCAATCATGAGCACTCGCTTCATAGCCGAAGTAGCAAAGTCCGGAGCTCAAGCTCACAAAGGCACCCTCACGGCTGGCCGGGCTGCCCAGGAGCAGCTGCATGGCCGGGGTATGCCGCAGGTCGCACAGAGACATGGTCTTGCGAAAGGTCCAGATATGGGGGACCCCACGGGGGCCGGGGAGTGGGAGTCCGGTGGATGGACAACCAGCCGTGGTCCAGCAAGACAGGGAGAATAACACCACGGACAGGGGGGCGCACATATCCTCCAGGGCCGGGAGGGGTCCCAAGGACAGGAATAGCGGCCACAGACCGCAACATTGTAGCACAACAGAGCGAGGCATGGGGTGCAGACCCGGAACAGCTGCCCAACACAATAGCAATCACATAACAGCTAATCGGGAAGCCAAGGCCACGGTGTTGCAAACAGACATGGGGGTGGAGGGTTGATGGATGAAGGCATGCAGCTCCACAAGGAGCACACAGAAACACGCACCCATGCAGGTGTGAGGACCCATGCGCAGGCAGCACGTGTACCCATGGGCACGCCCACAGACCCATGCATCCCATTGGGGGCTGATGGAGAAAACCCCAATATTTTGTTTTGTCCTATAGTACCCTCTGCCATCTTGGACAATATTAAAGAGTTTATAACCTATAGTTACCCCGTCATGCTAGGAATGCTTGCTATACCTTTAATATTAAACAGACTCTGGTTCTCCTCAAATAAATAAGCCCTACCTTTGAAGATTACCTTGTTTACAGGACTGCTCCTTTATACAATTGGTTTCGGCCTAGATTAGACCCTCCTAAACCTCCCTAATTCCTTTCTTATCTGAACTTAGAAGTGAACTGTCCCTTCTCTAAATAATGAGTTTAAGAGTTATGTGGTAATGGTCCTAAAGTGCGCCGATGCGACAAAACCATATATGGGCCCTCCGCCCAAGGATTTCAGTATAAAAGTATAGTACTCTTTGTTGTAGGGGTGCTCGGGATTCCTTGATCCTAGAGGCCCACAACGCGTTGTGTAAATCTGCTGAATAAAGAGTATTTGCTGTTTGCAGCTGCAGCCTCCTCGTTTCAGATCTTTACCCACGGAAAATCCTCGTCATTTCTGGTGTCAAGAAGTGGGATACGAGGAACACAGGAGTCCCTTGGAGATCCTGCGGTAAGTGCTGCATCTCTTTAAAAATCCCAGGGGGACGCCCCAGGGGCTCTGGGTGTGCAGAGATCAGAACTTAAGTTCTCCAGACTGCCTCGGAGTTTGATTTGATTGCAATCCTGCTGCTGTATTATTTATAATGAGAACGGCGGAGTCCAAGGACTCACTGGGACCTAGCCCAGTGAGCCCGGTGGAATACATAGCTCGCCAGTATGAAATACCTGCTGTAAAATGGGTTGAGAAATGGAATTTCTCTACACTCGGGATCAACCAGAGCTGCAGTGTTTTTTTTGACTGGCTCTTTTTGTATCCCAGTATTAACTCACTTGAAACAAACGGATGCCTGATGTCTATGGGACGATGAAACCAATAAATCCACTGTTCAGGAATGTTTTTCTCCTCGTCCTGAGACATCGGGATCCCTTTTAAAGTGTTCCCTATTCCCTGTGACTCCCCCCTTTTCCTTTCTCCCCAGGCTGTTCCATTGAGGGAGAAACAGCACTAGCTTTGGTTTCTCCTGCACTTTTCTGCAGAATCCTAGTGCCCGTGTCTTTTTTTCTCCTTCTTATTGCTTTCAAGTTACACTCTGGGTTGAATCTTTATGCAGAAAAATCCCAAGGTATCTTGGTCACTCAGGCAGTGGCTGGCCTCCAGCCAGCAGTACGCACTCGCTTACAGATTGCTATGATTAATTATAGGACCCAATCCTTGAATGATGTTACCTCTGCTTGTTCCCAGATTTGGGAAAATAATATAGGAAGAAACAGATAAAAAGCAACCTGCAAAAAAATTTTTTTTGCAAGTACAATCTCAGCCCTCTCCGTCCTGCAGGACCCCAAATCAGGCTCCCTATCGTCCCCGCCAGGAGGGATGGTTCCTTTTCCCTCCGGGAGCTGACGCTAGAGGTCAAAATTTTGTCATGCATGGACAGGGACATTGCCAAGCCCTGTCCCGAAACACCTGCGCGTAGTGCTTTCATAGCAAGAGGTTTCCTTGTAAAACCAGCGCACACTAAAAACCCCTAATAAAGAAGAACCTTCTCCATTTAAATAGGGTGTTAGTAATCCTAAAAAGAGCTTATTTTCCACACGTGTTGGTAATGCATTTGTGTGTAAGTTTCATACTGGATGTCTGCAAGAAACAATGTATGCTAACTTTATGTGAATGTAGGGGGTAAAACAAAATTTGTGTTTAAAGTTTGAAGACCTTTGAGTGAGAATGTATGTCTGGGTGTTTGAGGATTTCTTTGAGTGTGCTTCACATCACACATATAATAATTATTATTATTTCAGTTTACAAATGTCAATAGTCATGTTGTTTCTGCCCTAGTAAATACAGGGGCTACTTGTTCTATGCTCCAGTCTTCCCTTTTCCCCACAGTGGTGCCTTCCTCCTCCTCCCTCTCTACTGTAGGGGTGGAGGGCATATGCTCTAGAGTGCCTCTTTCTGAGCCCACCACTGTAACCATCGGTCCGCTCACAGAGAGACATTCTTTCCTCTTAAGCCGCAACACACCGGTAAATTTGTTAGGAAGAGACTTGCTTTGCAAATTGAATGCTAAAATTCTCTGTTCACCTGATGGTGTCTTTCTGGACCTGCCGCAGCCCATTTTTCCTGTACTTCTTATGGCCCTTGCTACTGAGGAAGCAGGACAAGAGTTTCTGCCTGATCACCAGAGGTTCTTGTCTGCTTTGCCTCCCGAATTGTGGGCAGCCACCCCTGATGATGTGGGGCTGCTGCAAGGCATTGCACCTTTGCAAATTTCAGTACAACCTGGCAAGTCTTTTCCCTCCGTTCCTCAGTATTCTTTGTCTGTTGAAGCTACAGCTGGCATTCACCGTGTCATTCAAAGCTTCCTTGAACAAGGCATTTTAACACCCTGTTTGTCCCCTGTTAACAGCCCCATCCTGCCGGTAAAGGAACCGGGAAAATTCCACCCTGATGGCTCCCCTGTTTATCGGTTTGTCCAAGATCTGCGAGCAGTGAATGATTTTGTTGTTCCCTTGCATCCCATTGTTCCTGACCCGGTTCTCACTATTGCCTCCATACCAACTGATGCTAAGTTTTTTACTGTTGTTGATTATCCCAAGCCTTTTTCTCTGTCCCTATACACCCAGATTCTCAGTATTTGTTTGCCTTTACTAAGCCCTCCACACGTTGCCAGCTTACTTTTACCCGTCTCCCCCAGGGTTTCCGTGATTCCCCTTCCCTTTTTGGATTGGCTCTCTGCCAAACTTTGTCTGATTTTGTTGTGCCTTCCGATGCAACACTCATTACTTATGCAGATGATTTGCTAATTGCTGCCCCAACCTTAAAAGTTTGCCAGGCTGCCTCTCTTGCACTTTTACAGCATTTGGCCCTGAAGAAACATAAGGTTTCTCGTGCTAAACTCCAGTTTTGTCAACCCCAGATTCAATACCTGGGACACGTGATCACTGTTAAAATTCGCTCCCTCTCCTTGAACAGGCTGAACGCCATTGTGTTCCTGCCAGTACCCTCTACCCCTCGGCAATTACAAAAATTTTTGGGTGCTGCTAATTACAGTCAGTGGATGCTGGGCTATGCCCAGTTGGCTCAACCTCTCTATTCTGCACTGTCCCTTGATCCTTTTCTCTTGTCTCCTGAAGCTGTACAATCATTCCAGGATTTTTGAATTGTCTTTGCTGGCTCCTAAAAATGTTACTCTTCACCGTGTTTCTGCTTTGAATCCTGCTTCTCTTCTGCCTGTCTCTGACTCTGACGACATGACTCTCTCCCATGACTGTGTTATCAGCATGTCAATATTTACACTGACTCTCGCTATGCTTTTGGTGTCTGCCACTCCTTTGGCAACAGATTTGCTGATCAAACTGCGAAACAAGCAGCAAAATCTGGCCCTTCTCTCTGCCTCGTTGCCGCAGTTTCCCTTTCAGATACTTCTCCGGCTGATGTCCCCTCCCTTGAAGACCTCGCTGCCCAGCAAGCTGCTGCCCATCCCTCAGAACAACGCATCTGGACGCGAGTTGGCTGTTCCCCTGACTCTGATGGCATCATGCGCCACCCTGATGGACGTCCAGTAGCACCGCGTGCCTTGGTGCAGCATTTGGCTCGAGTGTCTCACATAATGACACACTCTAGCAAAGGGGGGATAGCTGCAATGATTTCTGCCTCTTGGTTTGCCCCTTTTGTCACTACTGAAGCCCGCCGGGTTACCCAATCCTGTGCCACCTGCCAACTGTTCAACCCGGCTCGTGCCCAGCCTTGTCACCCATCCTCCTGCCCATGGAGTGACGGGCCCTTTCAGAATCTCCAGATAGACTTTGCTGATTTACCCCCGGCACAAGGTTACAAGCACATGCTGGTAGTTATCTGCCTTTTCTCTGGCTGGACTGAGGCCTACCCTTGCCGCTGAGCTACTGCCGCTACAGTTGCCCATGAGCCCCTATGAACTTGTCTTTGGACGGGCCATGCAAGTGGGCATTGAACTGCGCCCTCCTCAGCTGTAAAAGTTAAAAGAAAAAGTGCCTGGATCCACCCTTCACATTGCAAAAGACCTCTGAGCCTATAGAAAGAGGGCCAGAGGAACAGGGTGCAAGTGCTGGTAACCTCTCCCCTGTACAAGAACCGGCTGTGCCACCTCATGATGAAGAAGAAGCACCACAACAATATTAAAGACCAGTACTCGACCTGTGCCTAATCAAAATAAACTATTTCTGCCTTGTGTCAAGGGGGGTTTCTACAGTTCTCAGCACAACCTAAGTGAAAAGAACTCCCCTTGAGAAAGACGTTCTTTAGACTCTGCTAATACCTTTTGTTAGTAATAGAACAGCTTCGCATTGATTTAAATGTATCTAACTGTTGAATTTGTGCCTCTATTCCCTCCCACTCCTTTGAGGGTATTCCTATGTATGCACATCCGCTTAATCACAAGTGAATGTTGCACCTACATTCCAGACAACAGTTACACCATTTTTCAAAACGCACAGCATCTTAAAACTGCTGTGATAAAACTCCACGAATCACAAAATTGGGGTTGGTGGTCCTGGCTCACTGACCTGCTTCCAGATATCCCAGGTTGGATTAAGCACATGTTATTCTTATTATTTGCTGTCATTTTAGGCCTTGGCCTTCTCTACTTACTGTGTAAACTACTCTTCTGGTGTGCTAAAAGTTTAGCTTCCTTTAACTCAAACCCTAGGTCTGCTCCCTTGCTTGCTGCTGTAACTTTGCCTGCTGCATCCCTGTGCAAGGGATTTCCCCAGCCAACCCCAGCCTTGCCCAGACTCCGCTTTCCTCTGAGGGCCCGCAGACAAAACCATATGGTGATACTTTTCTCTTAAGTATCAGACGGGGGAGTTGATGGAGAAAACCCCAATATTTTGTTTTGTCCTATAGTACCCTCTGCCATCTTGGACAATATTAAAGAGTTTATAACCTATAGTTACCCCGTCATGCTAGGAATGCTTGCTTTACCTTTAATATTAAACAGACTCTGGTTCTCCTCAAATAAATAAGCCCTACCTTTGAAGATTACCTTGTTTACAGGACTCCTCCTTTATACAATTGGTTTTGGCCTAGATTAGACCCTCCTAAACCTCCCTAATTCCTTTCTTATCTGAACTTAGAAGTGAACTGTCCCTTCTCTAAATAATGAGTTTAAGAGTTATGTGGTAATGGTCCTAAAGTGCGCCGATGCGACAAAACCATATATGGGCCCTCCGCCCAAGGATTTCAGTATAAAAGTATAGTACTCTTTGTTGTAGGGGTGCTCGGGATTCCTTGATCCTAGAGGCCCACAACGCGTTGTGTAAATCTGCTGAATAAAGAGTATTTGCTGTTTGCAGCTGCAGCCTCCTCGTTTCAGATCTTTACCCACGGAAAATCCTCGTCAGGGCCCCAGCAGGCTGGGAGCCAGCCCCTGGCACGGCCGCCCATTGGAGGGCCATAATAAATGCCCCACAACCTCCGGGGCCCCCACCACCATGGAGCGGGACAGAGCAGCTGCCTACTGGATGCACCTAGCGCTCACAGCCGAGTGGTACCGCAACCACACCGAGCAGCTGTGCCTCCTTGATGCGGAGGTACACCTGTCCACCCGGCTGCAGGTGTCCCTGGCCTGGAGAGCTGCAAGGGCCTGCAGGGTGCACCAGGGCTTCAGGAGAGCCCTTGCCCAGCTCAGGGCACAGAGGCTATCCGGGACAGACTGGCAGGCCGTGAGCCAGGCCCGGCCCCGGCCTGTGGCACTCCCCAAGGCAGCCAGGCACCTCCTGTCAGTGAAGGAGACCATGCGCTGGTCTGTTCTGCTCGCTATGCCCATTGAGAGGTGCCTATGGGTCACAGAGCACCCCCAGGGTTTGTGGGCGAGGGCTCTGGCCCAGTGGGATGAGGCAGCCTGGAGGGCCCACCTCCGGAAGGACAAGCTCACCCTATTGTGGCTAGCAGAGCTCCTTACATTCTGACTAGAGTGAGAGCACACCTCCATGAGGATCCCCATGGTCCAGCGGGTGGCCATAGGGGTGTGGGCCCTGGCAACGCTCGACTCCTGCTGGTCCGTGTCCCAGCACTTCGGGGTAGGGCTCAGCACCATAGCCTGTATCCTCCAGGATGTGTGTGAGGCTGTGGAGGGTGTGGTCTTGGACAGAACGATCCAGCTGGTGGACCAGGAGGCCATGATGGAGGGATTCGTGGCCGGAGGCTTCCCCAACTGCATGGGAGCCGTGGACAGCACCCACGTCAAGATCCTCTGCCCCTCCGCAGGGGAGGCAGCAGAGTATGTGAACCAGCAAGGGTACCACTCCCTGAAGCTGCAGGCGGTTGTGGATCACTGGGGCCGGTTCATAGACATTTTCACGGGCAACTGCGGCCGCAGTCACGATGCTCAGATCATGACCATCTCCCCCTTCTATGCCTGGATGTTCCGGGGGGACTTCGCTGACATGGGGATGACCTGGATCGAGGGGGTATCGATGCCCCCTGTATCCTGGGTGACCCTGCCTATCCCCTCACCCGCTGGTTGATGAAGGTCTACCCTGTTGCACGGACCCCTGCGGAGGTGCTATACAATACCCACCTGTCATCCAGCAGGACCATGGTGGAGTGAGCCTTCGGGGCCCTCAAGCAGCGCTGGAGGAGTATCGCTGGGCACCTAGACTACACTGTGGAGACCTCTGCCCTGGTGATTGGGGCCTGCTGTGTGCTCCACAATGTCTGCAAAACCCTGGCAGCCCTGGAATACCCCAACCCCAGCGGGCCTCCAGGCCCGTGCCCCTATACGTGAATGCTGAGAACACCAGGGAGTACCGTTATGCCAAGCACATCCGGGATGCCCTGGTGAGGCATATAGCCCGGGGAGCCCGGGTGTGAGGGCCTCCCCTCCCCAGCCCACCCCCTGGGGTTCCAGGGTGCAACCCCTGCGGGGGTGCGCCCCACGTCACCCACATACAGGCCCTGGAGGCATACATGTGCGTAAACATTTATTTCACCCGCATGTACATCTGACCCCTCCACCTCTTCCTCCCTCCCCATCCCCCCCCTCATTTCCGGGGTCTGCCCCGTGATTGCCCGGTGTGGGCCATGGATCCCCGTGAGCTCCCCTCCCCCCCACTGTCTGTGTTCCCAGCAGTGTCCTGGGCCTCCTCTAGGTCCAGCAGGGGGAGCCGTGGGNGGGGGGGCCGGGAGGAACACCAGGACTCACAGGCAGCCGCTGGGGGCCACGGCGGGCCCAGGGGCCAGGCGCCTCGCCCAGTGAACCAGGTGGGGCCAATGGATCAAGCGCTGGCAGTACCCCAACACGGACATGTGGTGGGCGATCAGGTAGTAGGCCTCGAAGGGATCATGCATGGAGAGACCCAGCTGGACATCCGAACGGGACCACACCCCAACAGGGCTGACAGCTCTGCCACGGAAGGCTCCGACACACAGCAGGCAGCAGAAGGGGGCCAAGGAAGATGTCCCAGCTCCAGCAGCTGGTGGTACACCACTGCACGGGTGCGCTGGTACCCACGTGCCCCGTGAACACAGGCAAAGTAGGACACGGCCAAGGCAGGGCCACCCTCAGCAAGACACAGCGTGTAGGCGCCCAGCCCGCACACACTCAGTGCAGACGTTGTCTCAGTCCCAGACCAGGGCACATGAGAACACTGCTTGTCCGGGATGCGTCCATCAGGGAAGTGAACCAGCCCCAGGGTGTCTGCATGCAGCCGGCAATCATGAGCACTCGCTTCATAGCCGAAGTAGCAAAGTCCGGAGCTCAAGCTCACAAAGGCACCCTCACGGCTGGCCGGGCTGCCCAGGAGCAGCTGCATGGCCGGGGTATGCCGCAGGTCGCACAGAGACATGGTCTTGCGAAAGGTCCAGATATGGGGGACCCCACGGGGGCCGGGGAGTGGGAGTCCGGTGGATGGACAACCAGCCGTGGTCCAGCAAGACAGGGAGAATAACACCACGGACAGGGGGGCGCACATATCCTCCAGGGCCGGGAGGGGTCCCAAGGACAGGAATAGCGGCCACAGACCGCAACATTGTAGCACAACAGAGCGAGGCATGGGGTGCAGACCCGGAACAGCTGCCCAACACAATAGCAATCACATAACAGCTAATCGGGAAGCCAAGGCCACGGTGTTGCAAACAGACATGGGGGTGGAGGGTTGATGGATGAAGGCATGCAGCTCCACAAGGAGCACACAGAAACACGCACCCATGCAGGTGTGAGGACCCATGCGCAGGCAGCACGTGTACCCATGGGCACGCCCACAGACCCATGCATCCCATTGGGGGCTGATGGAGAAAACCCCAATATTTTGTTTTGTCCTATAGTACCCTCTGCCATCTTGGACAATATTAAAGAGTTTATAACCTATAGTTACCCCGTCATGCTAGGAATGCTTGCTATACCTTTAATATTAAACAGACTCTGGTTCTCCTCAAATAAATAAGCCCTACCTTTGAAGATTACCTTGTTTACANGATGCCCCGCCGCCTCCATGTCCTGCACTATGTCCCGGTAGACATGCTTGTTGAGCGTGAGCTCCAGCTGATACTCCAGGGTCCTCCATATCCTTATGAAGTCCTGGGTCTCCTGGAGCCCCCACTGGTCCCCTCTGTGGTACGCCTTCCTCCCTCTTCTCCACTGTGGTTCATCCTCCGCCCAGGCTGGTCCGGTGTCCTCCAGGGGCTCGTCCACCTGGGCGCTCTTTCGTGTCTGCGGGGGGTGGCGGGGTTTAGGGTTTGGTGCATGCCCTGGCCCCTCGTGGGGCGCCCCCTTCCCCCTCCTCCCTGGAGGGAGCCCAGGCTTGCCCCATGCCCCCCCGGTGCCCCTGATCCCCTGCCCTTGTTTCCCCTTACCTGTTTCCTGGGTGCCTCCTCCGCCCCCGTTCCAGCTGATGCCCCCGGGGTGTCGTGTCCCGCCTGCTGCTGCGGGTGTTGTCCCTGCACCTCCTCCATCGTCAGCATGACCCCCAGCTCCCCCTCCTCTGCCTGCACTCCCTCCACCACTGCCACTGCCTCTTCCTCCTCCACCATCACTCTCTCACCCACCGCTCTCTTCCGCTTCCCTCCTCGCTCCATCCCGCCACGCTTCCTGCTGCAGATTTCCCTTTAAATCTCCCTCCGGTGGTTGTGTTGTTGCTGGTTGCCTGGCAGCGACGCTGCGTGCATTGTCCATGGCTGGGGATCATTTTCTTTGTTTCTGCCTGGTGATTGGCGTCCCGACGTTACTTTTTGTTGTTTCCTGGTGGGAATCTCTTTGACCACGCTTCCCGAGATTTTGTGCCAGGTAGCCCGGGAAGCGTGGTTGAAATTGACTTCATGTGGGTATTGAGCGTGGTGAACATCTGGCGGCCGCCTAACAGACGTTCAGGGTTCTTTGGCCCTGCCGCGGGATTGAGCGTGGTTCACTGTGGTTGAGCGCGATCTCATAACGTATGAAAACACCCGAAGTGTGGTCAATGCAAACGCAGGCCGTGTTTGACTGTGGTGAACATCTGGCAGGTGGCAAACAGATGTTCACTGCAGTTCCCTGCAAGTGGTGCTGAACTGATCCGATGTCAGAGCTGCAGCTGCCACAGAGAACCACCTCCTGCCCCGCTTCATGCTGGATGCCCATATGCATTCCTGGGGATTCCACAGGGGGCTCTTCACCTAGGAGGGTTTTGTACAGGGGCCAATATTTACTGAGAACCCTCTGTCCGCTCCCTGATCCAAATATCCCATCCTCCCACTCCGTAGATATGTGTTCCCTGTGACTGGGCTGTGCCTCGCCTCCCCATGGACAGTGCTGCTCTTCCCCATGCACAGTTCAATCCTTTGGATTCCTTCCCCCATCTGCCAGGCCCCATCACCGCTTCTGTAGCATCCTGCTTCCATCACGGTTGTGTACTTGACCAGCTCAGTCCCATTTTGAGGGGCTACATCGGTGCCCCTATCTGATGGTTGGGTGACACGCCCATAGGCCTTCGATCATGTGTAGCCTGGCCTCTGTGGACCCCCCCACTTTTTTTTTTGCTAATAAAGACCTTGGCTTGCAATATTACTGTTACTGTGCTTGTGTGACTGAGTACCGTTCCAGGTGCCCCTCACAGGGCTGCATCCATCCCCGTGTATGTGGTTGTGTGTTCTGGATTCTGGGGTGTGCTTGTACAGGTGCTCCAGTGGTTACTGGACCTATACTGTTAACACTTTTTGGGGCATGCCCTCGGTACTGCTGTTGTGGTACCATGGGGCAGTGTGCTAGGGGTCACGGATGTAGCCCCAGTGTACAGGGGCGTGGGTTCTGAATTGGTGTGTGGCTTGGCCTGGGGGGGTATGTGTTTGGGATCACTGGGGTTGTCAGCTAGCAACCGGTGATGTCGCACGTTCCCCTGGGGGCTCCCTCCTGGATCATGGGTTTGGTCTGTATGGTGGGGGGGGGGGTCCATCGCGCCTGATGAGTGCACACTCATTGCTCTGTCGGTACCCTCCTTGTGGCGGGGGGCCCCTGGCTCTGTGTAGCCCCCAGATATTCCTAGCAGTGTGGCTTTCACCCACCGTGGGCGCTTGTCGTGCGTGCGTTGCCTGTGCCATGGCTGTCCCGGGGCTGTCCCATGGCATTACTCTCCATAGTGCATCTGTGCATGGACTGGTGCTGGGTGCTGGCCCCAATCCCTCCCTGCTTGCTTTAGTTGCCCTGCAGGCCTTGGCACACTCTTCCTTCCATGTCCTGCAGTTGCTTTCCATTGGTCTTGCTCCTCTCAGGTACCGCCCAGGCTATCGCTGTTTCCAGCACCCCCTTTCGGTTCTCCCCATCTGCACTTTTGGCAATGGACAGGCGATGGGAGAGATGGGCTGATGACCGTGAGTCCAGCCTGTTACTGGGCCAACAGTTGCCCGCCTGTGTTCCTACTTGATCCCTGCTGGTGGGGTGATGGCATGGGTGACCACACATGGCATGAGTGAACACACATCATGTTTTGGGGGGGGGTGCGCTGTGTGATGGTTGTCCACTGATAACTCCAAATGGTTCCTTGCACCCTTTCCCCTTCTCCCTCTTCCTTCTCCCTTCTAGCTACCCTGGTTGTATTCCTGACAGTGCTACACCTGGGGCAGTTGGCCGGGCAGCTACAGCATGCAGCCTCTGAGCTCCATGCTGGAGCACAGATCTATGAGATCAGTGAGTTTACTGCATGTGTCTGAGGCCCTCTCCCCTGATGTCTGTGTTGGGTGCTTCATTGCTTGGGTCCTTGGACTGTCCTAAAGGCGCACTTCCTCTCCCTCTCTCCCGTAGTGCAGGCGATGATAGCTGAGCGGACCAGAGAGCAGGAGGTTCTCCAGCTACTACTATACCTCCTACAGTGGATACACAGTGGATCGACCGTGCCCAGGCAGATTGCTCGAGTCGGGTACGGAGTCGGTGTCCCTGTTGGGGGGGGGGGGGAATCCGCCCCACCAAACCTCTGTGTCAGCTTCCCAGCTCAACTGTCTCTGTTTTCTGTTCCTCTTTTTCTTCCGTCCTGTCAGCGGGGTATGGGAAGGGAGGAATACCCACATGGATTTAACGCACCTGAACTGGGCCCACACGCTCACTCTCATTAGGAGTTGCAGAGGAAACAATGCCCATCAGGATAGAATGGTGGCCTTGTGACCTTAACAAGATCAGGCCTCTATCATCATAGGGTGCAGAGCGTAGGAAGAATGCGGCTTTGTACCCTGCACGCACTCTATGCCCACTCACACACAGGGAGGGGGGGCTGGTAAGATTAGTGATGGACCTGTGGGGGATAGTAGGACACGGTACCAGGATAGCGAATGGGGGATAGGTGCTCTCACTCATCAGGGAATGAGGGAGGAAGCCCCGGGGGGGCGGAGTCTTGCACCGCTCTCATCTACAGCACCCGTACACACAGACAAACACAGGGAAAGATACAAGGGACACAGCCACAAAAACACTACTAATTATTCCACACCCACTGGACACTAAACCTCAAAAGTCACACTTAGCTTGCTTGCAGGGCCAGTTTCTCTGCTCTGATTAGCAGCGCTGTGTGCTTTGCAGTGCTGGCATTTTAAGTGTTAGACTACAACCTCTGACGTGCCTGTAGCTGTGTGGAGTGTCACAACGGCACAGGCGGTGACCCTAGGTCATGTGAGGTCAAGGGTCGGAACTCTGTGCTGTCAGTGTGGCAGTGGGTTGTCTTAGTAACCCGCTGCCGTGGGGATTCCCCAGGCTCCGGCGCCTCAGCCACAGGAGGTGTGGCGGCTTGATCAGTGAGGGGAGGAGGCCCCCCAGCGATCCTTGTGGCCCTGCAGCCCCCCCCCCTGCAGGTAACCATGGTGGGTCAGCCTGGTGACACCTCTGTATTAAAGTTGGTTTGCTCCCTTCTCTGGTTGTGTGTGTTCTCCTTTCCTGTGTGCTGGGCCCCTTATGGTGGGTGTGCCATGGTTGCGTGGCAGGAACCGGGTGTTTCAAACTCTTCCCCCCTCCCCTCCTGGTGGTTGTGCTGAAGCATTGGTGGACCCCTTGGGGTAGACCCTCACTTCCTTTTCCTGAGAGCTGTGGCCTCTCTGATGCATGTCTTAGCTTCCTCTTGGCCCCCTTCAGCCCTGTCACACTGCCCCCTCTTCCCTGTGATCCCTTGGGCCTGGGGTGGTCATCCCCTTTTCTGTTGTCCTTTTCCTTTCCCCCCTCCCTGCCTTGGTGTAGGTCTCCCCCTCATCCACGCGCATCTGTTGTTGATGTTTGGTGGGCAGCTACTGCTTCACTGTCAGTTGGTGTGTTCTGGGGTTCCTCCCCCCCCCTCCCACTGTGCCCTCCCACCCCAGCTGTGGTGTGTGCTTCTGTGCCTGCCACCATGACCCCATATGTCCCATTCCTGGCTCATCATATCAGGGGTCTTGGGATTGTGCATGCAGGGGCTTTGCTGGGTGTGGTGGGGGTTTGTGTTGTGGTCCCCTGCTGTTTCGGAGCTCTGCCTTTCCCCCAGTGGCCTTTCATGCTCCCGCCCCCCTCATTCCCCCATTGGGGTCCCCCCTGCCTCCTTGGGAATTCTGCCATTCCCTATGTGGTTGTGTTCATGGTTGTGTGGGGGCAGGTTCTGGTTTTGGGGGGGTCTGTGGTGCCCGGCTGTCTGACCTCTGTCTCGGGGCTGGCCAGGGGGTGGTACTTTGTATCTCCTGTCATCCCTGCTCCCTCCAACCCTGCCTGCATGGGGTCTGGCAGTTTAGGGATGTTGCTGCGTGCTGTGACTTCCTTTGCCCTCAGTTGGCCATGTTGTGTCATCACTGTGCTGGGCGGGGTTTCCCCTCCGATTGGTGTCTTGGCTGTTCGTGTAAATGTCATGGGTGTTTTATCTGTGTTTCCTGGGGTGGGTGTTTGCCTGCTGGGTGTGTGCCGGCCCCTCCCCTTCTGTCTCACAACCCCCTGCGCCTCTGTCTGTGTAAATGTTTCCTGGCTTGCTGCTGCTGGCTGTGCTCATCCACCCATCTCCACCCACCACGCCTGCAGCGGCGTTTGTGTAAAAAAGGCCTATGAATCTGGAGAAGAGGGGTGACTGATCCAGGTCTGGTGGTGACATCAATGGGAATCTCAGTAAAGGGTGGCTCAGACCCTTGGTGGAAATTGGTGGAAATTTCCATCAAATTGGAAATGGAAATTATTTATGAAATTATTATTTCATAATTTTTATAAACTTAAAATTATTTAATTATTTTAATTCAATAAAAATAATTTAATTTTTGGAAATTATTTCAAATATAATTTTGGAATATTATTGAAATATATTCCAAATAAATATATTTGGGTGGAAATTATTTATGAAAATTTCAGCAACAGTCCAAATAGCTAAAAATTGGTTTTGTGGGATCTAACTCAATAAACAGTAAGTCCTCTTGAGAAAAAAAAAACCCTATCATACTTAAAGATACGTGTGGCCTCGCTCCTTCCCCTCAGTTTCTATCTCTCCCACTTTACCAACAGGAGACAGGTTGTAGCAATTGAAGTGCCCAGGGACCACTATCAGCAAAAACATTGGCCTGACTACCCCTATCAATGATGGAGAAGGGTATGCTGTCTGAATTCCCCTGCAGTAAGGTGATGAATATCTACATAGGCCTTCTGCCTCCCCATCTTGATTCAGCTGGGCAAATAATGGGCATTTTTAGACGAGCGGAGGAATCTAGCGGATTGACCAATCCACTCTTCAAAAAGTCATGCAGGGAGTGTTTACAGCGGCACCCGGTGGCTCACGCAATATGTTTTAAAACAGATTTGTAAAACAAGGCAACTTTTTAAAAAGCGGATTTGTCAATCCATTAGATTCCCTCACTCATCTAAAAACACCCAATAAATATCATCCTCCCTCAACCTTCCTTCTATAAATATACAAATTAGCTCACAAGACTAAAATTTAAAACATCACACAAATCATTTGATCTCTATATTGCTGCTGCAATTAAGCATATGGAGGAGGAAAAAATAATCACACAGTAATGTACACATTCCTCCTTTCCCAGTGAAGGCAAACAATACAGGTCTCTCCAGGTACCACCATACGAGACAGTACAGCGATTTGGGCAGCCTTACCCCAATTTGGGCACCGTTGTCACGCGACGCTTAACATGTGTGCTCAGCATATGACCGATGTTTATCCTGCTCCATGGTGGGCAGCTGACTGTTACACCCTTTGTCCTCCAAAAAAGGCCAGGGATGCAAGGCATATTAGCCTTCCCCAAAGTGGGTAAGGCTGCCCAAATCGTGGTACCATGCTATCGCTCGTGGACCAAGTTCCCATCTGCCCCACCCAATTCCAAGGTCCACAGTGGGGCTTTAAGTGGAAAGCACTGTCATCATTGTTGCATGGCCCTATCACAGCCATGGGTGGGATAGTAGGCAGGACGGTGGGTGGGACAGGACAGGGTGGCTGCATAAGTGGCTGGTCCTTTGGCCCACCTTGGAGTGATGTCTGACAGCAACCCCCTAACCATTTTATCTGGGGTGGCGACTATGTGCCTTTCTCTCTGCACTCACCCCAAAGTGTAGTGACTGCAACTGCCCACCCTAAAGTAAGCAGGGATCAATCCTGCCCGGCTCATGTGCCCGCACCCTATATCACCCATATAGATTTTATACCAGAATGCACACACTCTCTCTCTCTCAAACAGTCTTGGAATGTCTCCAATAAGCTAGGTGTATCCCCTTTCTACAGTGTGGATGAGCATTTCTTTGGGATGGGGATCCCCAATGAGTTGAACTCGCTCATCTCAAACCCCTCAGGAATTGCCTACAGTCTCCCCTCAAGGCCATACACTTCGAGTTTGTTCTGACCCCCTCCTTGTGTTTCAGCCTCCCCAGTCCCTGCCATGTGGAAAGACAGCTGAGCACAAGGCACCAAAAACAGTCCAAGCAGTGCTCCCCTGAGTCTCTCCCCACAGACTCCCTTCCTCATACACAGGAGGGTGAGGATGGGAATTTTTGACCACTGGTTCCTCATTGGCCCTCCAGAGTATCCTATTTGTATTCTGTTGTCCCCACCAAAAGCTTCCCCATCCCTTCTGGTACTCGGAGTGAGAGACGCCCGTCCCCTGCCCCCGACCCCCCCCTCTGTGAAGGCTACATATGCACTTGTTCTTTCCTGAATTGCTGCTTGATACTTTATTCTTGGTGTCTGGCTATATCAGTCCAAGGCAGTTAGCAAAAAAAAAAAAGGGTAGAATGCGATGACAACAGTGCCTGCGGAATCCAGTGACATAATGGAAGCCGTTTGGAAAGAAAAAGGGCTTGTTTTGTTTTAACTTGATTGTGACCTGTGTTAAGTTGCTGGTGTCTGTGTGAGCCTAGGTCTCTCTTTCTACCTGGATAGAGTTTCTATGTGCTCTAAGTCATACGCGGTAAGGTTTTCTCAGTCTGGTTGCATTTATTTGTTGTTTGTTCCTCCTGTCTTTCTGTAACCACTTTGGAGTGTGTTAACATTGGCGTTAACAATGTTTCAGTGTTTTGTATTTAAACAAAATTATTTTCCTTCCTCTCATTATTTCATATGTATGGGTTTTAAGTTACATTTTCAGTTACATTTCTATTTCCAGGCAAGCCTTCCTTGCAAAGTGACCAGAACTTCCTCTCCGGTTTGGATCTATTAGTAATATTTCTTTAGAGTCCATTTATATTTCCCTTTAGTTCTTATTGTATTAAGATCTATGCATAATACTTTCAGAAAATGTCTAATGGCCTGTTCCAAGGTCTGAACACATGCATCAGGTGCGCATGCAAACTAAACCTACCACCTGTGCACACAGTGTGCATGTGCAGGGTGGTCCCAACTGCCACTGGGAGAGTAACAGGTGGAACTGAAGTGGCTATGATGGTGGTGGCATGGTTGCCAAGGGACTTCCTTGGGGCCACCATGCATGCGCACTCTGTGTTCACACACAGGAGGTATGATTCGTCGGCATGTGTATGGACCTTGGACTGGGCCATAAGTGACTTAGGAGCCTTAGCTTGGTGAGAATGAGAGATACTCGGATGTCACATGTTAATCATGGCCCACACGACAGTGAAAGGCAAAAATAAAAATTGACTCACCAGCCAATTTGACGAAGACAAAATCTTCCTTCCTGACCACTAATACGGTGAACAGTAAAACCTGGAGGCTGATAAAGCAAATGATCTCATCAACTTTTATTGTTTTATAATTGTTTTTATCTTTTTTATAAATCGTAACCCAGCCCTGAGCTGCCTGTGGCAGGAGGGGTGGGGCATAAATGTTTTAAAATAAATAAATAAATAAAACTTCAGCACTGGACCACTATGCCCATGTCCCATCTCCTGCTGTGACCAACTGTAATGTGACCTTCACATCCCTCCTAAAACCTACGTCTTCCCTAACTCCTCAGCCCCGTGGATTGCTCTTTTTGCTGCTTCTTTTACGATTTCATCCCATGAGGATATCCCTCTTCCCTTTTAACCAAGCTAAGCAGCTTCTCAGCTTCATGAATGTAATCCTGTCTCTCCCTATATGCCCCGCCCCTTTTGCCCCTCCCCTTGTCCATTTTAGATTGTAAGTCCCTTGGGACAGGGAACCTGTCTCAATAATCACAACTGGTGAGTGCCAGACACATTGTTGATGCTTTATAAATACTGAATAATAAAAATTAGCTGTTTTTTTAAAAAAACTAGTACCATAAAGTTCACTTAAAAGGTATTTAAACTTGGTAGCAAATAATGGGGATCAACTATCTCTTTATATTAGTGTCGGATGCAATTCCTGTAGTAATCACTATAAATGTAACTAAGAGCCTCTCCAGTAAAGATGTGCATTGTATAAAATTTCATTCTCTATCTAACAGATAAGGATGACACTAAACAGATGTAGTTCCTACAATGAACTGAGATTAAATTATTATCTCTTGGATCAAGAGAATACAACCATTGTGTAGAAGACACGTGCTTATTGGTGTTGCTATTAGCTTCATAACTGCACTTTAAATACTGTGGAAGAAACACTTAATATTCATTTTGTTTGGCCAGTTACTCAAAATGACAATGTGTCAACCCAGTAGAAATTGGTGCAAGTGGATGCTGGGAGATTTTATTGTAGCCCAGTTCTTTAAATTTCCATAATGCATATGGACAACCAGTGTCTGGTGGCAGAGTTTCCTAAACTGTGTTGTGAGTGCGACAGGCTTGTATGGCACTAACATAACATGACGGTGTGACACATAGGGCTCTCTTCCACTCCTAACTCAGTGTTTTCCAACTCCTTTCCCTCTTAGAGACCATGTTGATTTAAAGTGTAAACAAACGTGACGGTATCCATTGACCTGTTTCCGTGCAGTGCTTTGCCAGTGCAGAACCATTAAATTGGATCTCTGACTGATTCAGCCAAAGGGTAAGCTCCAGCAATGTGGAGTCTGCCATGTGTGTGTCAGACCCTTGCACGTAGTTCTTGTCATGTCTGGGTCAACAGCTATAAGGGAGGACGGTGGGGAATTCGAAGTGTTGAAGAGAGGTTCTGCAGATCAGATCCTCTCCCTCTCACAGTTTCTCCCTCCTTTCCACTCTCTGTGCTTTATGTCTGAGATGCAGGGAGATGGTGATTATTCAGTTCCAGGGAGATTGCTGGCACTATAGGAAATAATATTGATAAATTGCAGTCTGTTTAGGAGCAAGACCCATAGGGAGAATGGGTACTGTGTTCCTTTCCAATCATACTCCCTAGCAGCCCTGCCATGCACCCAAAATAAAACAAATTTTGATATAGGTCTGCCTGGAGGGAAAAGAAGTTTGAGAAATTCACTTCCACAGAAATGCTGATTATTTTCAACATTTCATCTCAGTTCAGAATCAACATTTCTAGTGGGACAAATTCCCTTTGTCAAGAAGCTCTACCTAAATACAGTTTTATGAAATTGAAACCATGGTTGCGTCACTGCAGAGCTTAAAGTTTTTATTTTACAAAAGAATATTCTAAAAGTTGATCTTCTGTAGCTGCAGAAACACAGTGACCTTATTCCCAAGCCCGTGTTGATTTTAGCAGGAGTTACATTGATGCATGGAATGCATATCTTTTCAATTTTTTCAGTTTCTTGTGCTGTAATTTGTCCTCACAAATGTGGTGATGCTTTCTCTTCTCTCTAATATTTCTTGCGGGTGGCTGTTTAGTTTGTATAACTAATTGCAGAGCTGTTTATTAAAAAGCGCTTTCTGCTTCAGGATGCTCAATAAAAAAATAAATAAACCCCACCACTATTTCAGAAAAGTGCACTTCAACAATTAACCATTAAGCAGTGGTGTAAATTAAGTGCTGAATTGTTAGAAAAATGAAACTGTCACATGTATAATTGCCAGGTGAAGTGGCTACACCTTTAGCTGTTTTCACTTGTGTATTATTGCAGGTTTCTGTTGCTAAAATAATAAATCATCATTTGTTTAGAAATGTGTATTCACCCAGCCATTATGTCTAGGATAAGGCAACACATTGTGGGATTTTTAAAGAGCAATTTTACACAGTTAAGCATTGGCAAGCACCAATATAAAACTAGTGTAAAGAGGAACATTTTTGTAATGAGAGTTAGCATTTTGATGGATGATTTGCAGTTATACTCAGGCAAAAAGACCACACCAATTCCTCCTTTCAGTTACACTCCTGTTAAGCTTAAGTACCTCACTTTCAGGAATTCTTTCAGATTGACACAGAGGTAAGAGATAGCAAAGAAAGGTTTAGTCTTCCTAGGCCTAGCCAGAAAGTGAGAACTTTCTTTTTCTTTATTTTTCGAGTATCTCAGAAGAGGCTAGCAGATCTTACACTGTTAGAGAAGAATAAAGAAGTAGAATGCTATTCTAGGTGGGAATGCAGGTATAAGGGGTAGAATACAAAGCTTGGAACGTAGGACCACCAGCAAAAGGCTTGCCTCTGGGGCCAGAAACCTGCCTTAGAGTAAATCCGAAATGGTTACCCATGTGGATATCAATAACTGTCATCTTTGCAGTTTAGTGACTAACCACATTCCATTTTCTCATCCATTCCAGGGTTACAGCTCTACTTCCCCATAGTTCCTTTTATGTTTACCTCTCATCCCTGATTTCAAGTTCCACTTAGGGTAATTTCAGACGTGAAATCACCACAGTCTGGGTTCCGTTTTGGATCCCGGACAGGGATCAGTCCGGCTGTCCTTTAGACGTGTCAGGCTGATTCTGCTCGGGGATCGGGGAGGGGGTGGGGTTGCACAGCGCGACGTGTGGCCACACAGCCCTGCGCTCCCCTGGCCACCCATACTCTGGGAGATGAGCAGGCGCAGCGGCCAATCTGGCCTCTGCGCCTGATCCCGCATCGGGGTCCGGGCCACAGTCTGGAATAGGTGGAGGTGACAGATGTTACTTTCCGCCAATTCCGGATCGTGGTTCAGCTAACCGTGGTTCTGGACCTCCGGGCAGCTGGAGGTCCAGAACCATGGTCAATGTGTTTCCCACCGGAGGTTTACCATGGTGAACATCTGGCAAGAACCACCCTGGGTACTTTCAGACGTTATGGTACCGCGGCCATCGCAGGGGGTTCACTGTGGTTGACTGTGGTATTGTAATGTCTAAAAATACCCTTAGTTTCCCGCTGGATACTTGATTCAAAATCTCCTTAATGCAGCTTTGCTATTGGTCTTGAAGTAAACTGGAAATTTCATTTTTTATTCATTTCACTTTTTATTTGTATCCCGCGCTCTCTTGCCAAGGCAACTCAAGGCGGCTTACAACAAAAATGAAAAAGGCATAACATATTAAACAGAAAAACAGCTGGGTTAAATCCCACACAGGGGACCCAAAATAAATTACTAACAACAAAATTCATTATTATACATAATCCAATCCATACCATCAATTAATAAATAATATATCAACAATACATTCCATAGTCCATTCCATACTCCCACCCTGCTGCCACCAGGGAGGAAGACCCTTTCCATCCCGCCCCATTCTGTCCTGCTCTCACCAGAAAGTGGGTGCACCTACCTCAACATAAAAAATACAATATAAATAACCCCTCACCCCTGTACAATTCATTCTAAAAATATATCACATTAATTTCCCACTCCTCCTTCCAGTCTGCCAGTACATCAAGCAATCTCATGCCTATACCTTCCTTCTCCCATCCTGCTGCAACCAGGAAAGGGGCCCCTCTCCAACTCCCCAAATTTCCTCATGATACAAATTCCCCGACAGTACAATTCTCCCTCCCACCACACAGTCATAATATTGGGCCGCATGATGACAAATGTGGTGTCTGCTGCGGTGTCTGTCTGGCAAAAGGGCTGGAAATGATGGAATGCAGAAAAACTGTGAATTGGTTATGGGGTAAATTGGTTAAGCCATACCAGTAAAGTGGAATCGATTGGTATTTGGTTAACCACTACGGTAGGCAGTTATCCAGTATTTTGGTTATTAACTTCAGTTATAGAATTAACTATCTGTCTCAGCTCTGCCTTGCAGTAGCCCAAGCAGGCGGGGGCAAGAGGATGGAAGCTTATCTTGGGGCTCTGAATTCACAGGACTGTCCCTAGAGCTGGATGACCAGGAAGAGCCAACCAGAGGGTGTGATGCCTGGAAGCCGAGAGGGGGTGTGGTCTGTAACTGAATGGCTGAAAGCCCAGAGAGTGGTTCACCCCACAAGATAGAGATGACTGCAGACTGTGATGGCTGCAGTAGTAGGTAGTGCGTTTCAGGAACTTTGAGGAACAGTGCACTGTATAACCTGAATAGACACACTTGATGGAGGAAACCTGACAAATAGTTTGTGTTGGGGCATAATCCTTGAAAGACCTGCAGCTAGAGTGGGGCCATGCATTTGACCCTGGGCAAATTGCCTAGAGCCGGATGCATGAGAATGTTATTAGAATCTTGAACTTAGGCCATTTTCACATGGACACCCCCCTCCCACCCGCTTGGTGTTCGGGCAGGTGGGGGGGCATCCGTGTAAACAGCCGGTGGTGGGTGGGGGGGATAGGTGTCTGCTCGGTGTTGATCCATGTGAACACCGAGCTGGATGGGTGTGGGTGCATGCACGCTCTCGCACAACACCCATCTCCAACCAGCACCAACTCACCTCCACTCACAGAGCCCTCCCGAAAAACAGAGGAGGCTCCATAAGTGGAGGTGGGTGTGTGTCTATGTAAAGGGACACACGCACCTCCACCCATTGCACCAAAGCATACATCACCTCACCCACCTCCATCCGTGTAAAAAAGGCCTTAATCTTTCTGTGCCTTAGCTTCCTCTTTGTAAAATGTGATGATCTTTCTCCAAACATTTTATCTGTTAAGGCTACAGCAGAGAATTGATCATGTCATGTAAATATACAGTACCTACCATAATGGGGCTGTATGGTCTTTGCCGAAGTATCTAGGTCAGGTGTGGGGAAAGTTTATTGTAAATGCAATTTAACTTCATTCAATAAACTAGCAGTTTAAAATTTGGTTAGTGGACCTGCTGCTCACCACCAAGCAGCTAGGGACGGGCGAACAGAAAGCGATTCGGATGTTCGGACGTTCGGTCGTTTGGTCCGAAATCCGAGTTTGGGTTCGGCTGTTCGGTTTGGCAGAGTTCGGTTTGGCCGAAGTTGGCCGAACAACCAAAAATAGCGCTATCAATACCGAAACTGTTTTTGTTTTTTGTTTGTTTTTTACCGTGAAACCACCCCTGGTCTCCACCCCTGGTGCCAGGAAATCTGCTGCTCAGCTGCCTCCCACTTCCAGTCACATTTTTTTCTGCCTTCCAGTCACGTTTTTCCCACCCCTGAACTCATCCGAACTTTTCCAAACTGTTCGGCCGTTTGAGCGTTTGTTTCAGTCGTCCGAACAGACCGAGTTCGGCCCGAACTCCGAACTTCCAAACCACGTTCACCCATTCCTACAAGCAGCTGCTCAGTAGGAAGCAGAAATGCTCTCTTCCAGCTGGGGAAATGCTAAGGCTGGGGATTTCACACACTGGTAAGAATCAGCAGAGTGCTCCACACCCACCACTCCAACATGGTGGAATACCACAACCCAGGCAGTAGGACACCTCAGTTGCAGCCACAGGGGAGACGAGATGGGCCTGATTTAAAAGGGGATGTGGATAGAGCTATATTAACCCATGGGCCACAGCTTCCCCCGATACTTGTAATATATATAAGTATAGTAGGTGCCTATAAAAAACACCAGGTCAGGTTTTGTTTTGTTCAGTCCTAGTTCTTCATTAATGATGATTCTCAGTTAGTCTAGAGGGAGAGTGTGGTTCTTGTGTTGGTCCCAAGAGTAATAAATGAAAAAATAGATCATCTTTTTATTGGACCAACTTCTGTTGGTGAGAATGTGCAAGTGTATGTTATATATTTAAGTGTGCACACTCTCGCCAACAGAGGAAAGATTCTCAGTTAAGAAGAGATTATAGGAGTTCAGTGATAATTTCCTGTTCTCTATATATAAGTCTATCAAAGACCTGTTTATGTGATAGCTAGGAGAATCAATACGATAACAATATCAAACAATGCTCCAAACAATGCAAAAAATGCTAAAAAGGAAACCATATTTTAATCAGAGTATATTGTAACTTTCAATCTGCCTGCTGGTAGAAGTAAGAACGCAAAGGTGAGGCAGTCCCTGTGTGAACAAAAATCTAAGAAAATATGAAGCAAAGGAACAGGTCCTCGGGGGTGGTTAAGACTGGTGCCTGCGACAGAGTTGCGCATTCAAAAAGAAAGAAAGAAAAGTACTAATTAAGTGATTTGCCTGTGAGCAGAAATGGTAAAAGATATTGAATCCTTGTATTGGCAAAACGTTGGATTTTGAATCTTTTGGACCAGATTTGGACATTGAATTTATCTTTGTATAAGTTTTTTCTCAGTAATGAACTAGGGACACTGCTTTTCTGGATCAGATTATCCTGAATTATTATTTAACCAGTTTACTGGATTGAAGTTTATGGTTGTAAGCACTCTGAATAGATTGTTTTCCACCTTGAATACTACTCTGATTAAAACATTGTTTCCTTTTTAGCATTTTTAGTATTTTTGGAGCATTGTTTGATATTGTTGTTGTATTGATTTATATTGCTCCAATATACCCTGTTGTTTGTAGCAAGGAGAATCAGGTATATATTGTAAGTACATCTTGAGTGCAGACATTTTGACATATTCTTGTTCTAAAACACCTTTCTGTAGCATGTCTGTTATTGTGGAGGGCATCTGGCAGGCAGCGTCTTCTTTTTTTGGTACTTCAGTTTGATGTTTTGATTAGTTAAAACTTCCATGGGGGGGGTGGGACTCCATAAGATTAGAAATTCAAGCTTTATTAACTGTGCCTACAGCAGGGAGTCGTCAGAGTTTTAAATCGGTCTCAAGTGCACATGAAGTTATAAATCATTCAGGCTCCTTGGAAGGTTGGTTAAGCTCTTTTGTTTACTAGGCTGAAGATTTTGATCAAAAAGCATCTTGTACTAAATCTAAAATCATTATGCCTCAGATTTGTGGCAAGAAGAAACCTAGATCTAAGCAAGGAATTTCTATATGTCGTGGACCAAGGCTCATATCATTGACTGATGTGAGTTATGTATCTTTGCTTCTGGCTGCAACAAGAAGGTCCTGCACACACTAGCTTCCATTGCAATATAGGGGCCCAACCCAGGTTATGCACGATGCACTGTGTGTGCACCATACACACACTGCATGCATAATTGTTTGGTGTGTGTTGCCACCAATATGCTGATGATACACAGCTTTACCTCTCCTTTTCAACTGACCCAGCTCCTGCTGTCTCTGTGCCGTCCCAGTGTTTGGAGGCCGTTGCAACATGGTTGTCGCAGAGCAAACTGAAGCTAAACCCTGATAAGACGGAGGTGATGGTGGTGGATAAAGTGGGGGAGGTGCTGCCCCCCCCCCCTTGTGGAGGGTGTGCACCCCTCTGTAGCCCAGCAGGTACGAAGTCTGGGGGTGGTATTGGACTCAAATCTCCGCCTGGATTGGCAGGTGGAGGTGGTGGCAAGGGCAGCTTTCTGCCAGCTTCATCTGGTGCTGAGGCTGCACCCATACATCTCCAGATCCGACCTGGCCACTTCGATCCATGCCTTCATCACCTCAAGGCTGGACTACTGTAATGCGCTCTATGTGGGGCTTCCCTTGATGCTGGCTCAGACATTGCAGCTAATGCAGAATGCAGCAGCCCATCTCCTAGCAGGGACAGGACGAAGAGAGAATATTATACCTGTGCTCCACATGCTGCACTGGCTGCTTATAACGTACCGAGCCAGATTCAAGGTGCTGACTTTGATTTCTAAAGCCCTATATGGTCTCTTCCCCGGGTATCTCAGGGACCGCCTCACCTTCTGCATTTCAGGACGGCCCCTTCAATCCACTGGGAGTGCCTTCCTAGAGGTTCCCCACATGAAGCAGGGGGCCACAATGAGGGGGGCGTTATCAGTGGTAGGGCCACGGTTGTGGAACTCCCTCCCGGAGGGAGCTCGCCTGGCCCCAAGTCTACTGGCCTTTCGACGGGCAGGTAAGATGTGGCTGTTCTCCCAGGTCTTCGGGGGTGGGGAGGGTGGGGGTAAATGAGGGTTTTAAAATAGTTATGAATTTTACTGATGTTTTAAATATTGTTTTATTTTTGTATGGAAGCCGCCCCGAGATGCTGTAGGCATGAAGGGGTGGCATATAAATGGAATTAAATAAATAAATATAATCATGTGCATAGTGTGTACATGTTGTGTGCATGGTGCGGACATCTTTAGCACTTAGTGCACACTGCATGCATGTGGTGAGTGCATGTGAGCACCTTGGATCAGTCCCTCGGTCTGCATTTTACCTTTTCAGGTTTTTCCTTCTGTAATTCTACCAAAGACATTAAATGTTAAGGCCATTTTAGTTATTCCTTAGTAGTCTCCCTTGCACTGATTTCCAACTCATCTTGAAACATGGATATATCATTCCTTACATCTGTCTCTTGCAGCCTGTTCCCTGAAGGGGGATTCAGGTTGGCTCCTTAGCAGCAGATTATTTTCTGATCACATTTTTCACATCAGATAATCCATGTCTTCATTCAGAGGATCAAGTGCAACTATCATTTTGCAATTTAACTTCATCCACACATCGATTAGCAAGTCATCTGATAGGATATTTCAAGTTTCTTTACCTCTGATGAGGAAAAGAGCTTACTGAGGCATTAATCACCATGTAGTTTGTGTTCAAAGTAAATTAGTGCTTCAAACCATCTAAATAAAATATTGTTGCTCTATTTAATACCAGTTTTTCTTTCTATCAAAAGCAACGAGAATGTGTATAGATGTGCTAATGTGTCTGTTCAGCTGGGTCACTTAACATTAATTAACCAAACCAAAAAACTTAACAGTTTAAAAAACCTTAAATGCACAAGAGTTTTTTTTAAATAAAAAAGAACCCCAAATTCAGTACAATCGCAATTCAAAAAACCTTCCACTCCATACATTGCAATAAAACAAATGCCAAAAAACCTGGAAATTATTTCAGAATTTGAGCAATATTTAATATTTTATCCTCATCAACATAAATGTAATAGATGTACTTAATTCCTTACCATACATACTTTTATTCATTTTTATCAACAACTAAACTTTCACATTTTTCCATTATTAACCTTTAATTTATTATCATCATTCAACAACAAACAATTTTTTTTAACAGTGCATTAAGTCTGTTTCTACACAACTGCATTGTGTTGAATGAATTGTATAATGTTGTGTATACTCAGATTGTTAACACTTCATTGTATGAAGTGTATACAATTTCTATACATGTAAAGCACAGACTTAATTCACTTTGAAAAAATGTTCACTCTGTATGTCTGTGGTGCCTGCTGGGCTACTGGGTAATGCAGTTTTAAGCAGAGATCAGTAGAGGGAATCAGAGGTCAGTAGAGGAAAACAAATCTCAGCAGGCAAAATGGTGGCCAATTCAAGAACGAGACCCAAGGAACTTGTAAGGCAGGTTGCATGTGAAGGTGATGGATTAGGAGCTGTGGAGAGGCTTAGGGGACTGGACAGGAGATTCCTGGGAACATAGCTCTGGGCAGTTTATAGTCAAGTGGAGACCTTCCCCACCAGAGTGCACCTCAGGCTGAAATGTGCTCTGGTGATGGAAAGGGTGCAGGTGACAGAGAGAGGCCACTGTATGCAGGAGGAGTGAGAGTATGAGGGGCTACTGCATGTGTGGGGGGAGTGCAAAGTGAGGAGATGCTCTTTTTGGGAGGGTTAGGGGAAGGCGGGAGTGAGTACCAGGATGGTGAGAGTAAGTGCTAGGACATTCAGTCAGCACTGCAGGGCACTGGGGTGTCCAAGGCTGGGACAGCATAGTCTGCTTGTCAGGATTCTAGGACACGGGCAGAGCTGTGTGGGGTGAGTGCCCACAACCGGGACAGAAGGTGCTGCAAGTCAGGAAGGATTGTCACATTTCATTACATGGTGAGGGATTCTAGTATATATGGCAGTCCCCCACCCCCATGCAGCTGCGTTTTAGTACACAATGAGGGATTTTAGTATATATGACCGTCTCCATAGAGGCAGTCACACTTCAGTACATGGTGAGGCTTCCAAATTTCATTGTTAGTGTACTAATCATTGTTAGTGTACTAATCATGGGGAATTTATTGCATTGCATTTTCAAAAAACGAGGAAATTCTATACTCAAAAACCCTTCAGTTCAAGAGAAAAGTTAAGTTAAGTTACACCCTGTCCCTTGGCAAACTTAATGCCTCCCACGGATTCCAATATCATCTCTATGCTGATGACATCCAACTCTATCTTTCTACCCCCTTTCTCGCCTCTTCTGTCCACTCACGCCTTGTCAACTGCCTCTCTGATATCTCTGCCTGGATGTCCTGACTTCAACTCAAGCTCAACATGGCCAAGACTGAACTCCTCATTTTTCCTCCCTCCTCTTCCTCTCCCTCTAACCTGCCCATCTGCATCGATGGAGTCACCATCCATCCTGTTCTCCAAGCCCGTAGCTTGGGCTTCATCTTTGACACGCACCTCTCTTTTAAACCTTACATTGACTCTGTTACCAAATCCTGCCGATTCGCCCTCCATAACATTGCTCGGATCCGCCCCTTTCTCTCTACCTCCTCGGCCAAAACCCTTGTTCATGCCATGGTTATCTCTCGCCTCGATTACTGCAACCTCCTCCTTGCTGGCCTCCCTCGCTCTCACCTGTCCCCCCTTATCGCAATCCAAAACTCCGCTGCCAAGGTCATTCACTCTGCCCGTCGCTTCGACCATGTGCAGCCTCTCCTCTTCTCTCTTCACTGGCTCCCCCTTCCTGAACGTATCCTGTTTAAACTCCTGGTATTCACGTTCAAAACACTCCACAACCAAGCTCCCCCTTACCTCTCGGACCTAATCTCCCTACGCACTCCTGCACGCGCTCTCCGCTCTTCCTCTGTCCCCTCCCTCACTCTCCCTCGTTTCTCCTGCTCACCTAACCGCCTTCGACCCTTCTCCCTCGCTGCCCCCCATGCCTGGAACTCCCTCCCTACCCACATCCGCCTTGCCCCCTCCCTCCGCTCCTTCAAATCCCTCCTCAAGACCCACTTTTTCCTCACCGCCTTTCCCAATGCCTGCTAGTCATTCCTCATATACTTACTGTCTGACTTCCTCTGCAGACTGCTGCAACCAACCTGATTGTAACCAAGCCAAGCACATGCACCTGAGAATTCGCATCCGCCTGAATGTTTGTTTGTCTTCTTCCCTGTCTCTCCCACTGTTCCTTCTCCCTGTCTCCCCCTCCTTGTCTTTTAGATTGTAAGCCACAGGCAGGGACGGCATCTATTTCTATGTTCTGTACAGCACCAGGCACATGGCTGGCGCTATATAAATGTTTATAATAATAATAATAATGAAAAAGACCCTTACAAATTCAATCATGCTCCCAAAAGCATGGGAATTGTAAGTTAAGGCTTCTGCCTTAACATCCATGCCATGTAAGCATTAAAGACATTGTACAGTCTCACATATTGTGCTCACTTACAACTTAGGATGCAGCCACATAAGCTGCAGAGAACCTGAAACCCGCACGCCCTGTGGTGGGGTAGTGCAGCTGCTATACTGTAGGGCCAATGTGGGGAGCTCAGCAGATGGTTATCCCCATCCCCTGCCGGGCAGCCAGGCAGCTGATCCACTGTCAGAGCTCCCACTGACCACATGAGTGGGATCCCAACCCTGCTCCATCTCATTCCCCTGGATCAACTAAAAACTGGCCCTGGCCATGATGTGGAAGTGCATAATGGGTGATGGTGCAAGTCGCTCAAAGCCACACTACAGAGCTTGCCACACCTTAGGGCAGAAAGTACCCCAGCACACGGGCTGCCATGTCTTGTCCCATTTGGGGTAAGGCTTGTACGCAATGCATCCTCAGCCTTTTTCCAAGGACATGCTGCATAGCAGCCAGATGCTCACCCCACCATGTGACAGCTGAAACATCTGGCAGCAACTGGTCACATGATGCACTGCATCATGTGTTCTGGCTGCCCAAGATAGTTTAAAGCTGCCGAAGGCGTGGTAGCCTGGCATAGGCATCTCATGTAGTACTAGGTGCACCCTTTGGTCCCATGAATCCACGATTTGTCTTGGTCTTTCAGCTCCAATCCTCTTCTTCCTCTGCATGTTGGGGGCAACACTGAAGCTGGGGACAGGCGGGAGTGAGGTCCATCCCAGAAGAGTGTATATATGCTGCCCCCTTACCTCTCCTTTCCCTATATCCTTTCATTTGGGTTGGGGAGAATGGGACAACTACGTAATAGGAAAGTGTATATGGGGGAAACAAGGTTGATGGATGTGGGATGTGTACAGGGAGACGAGGGGGAGGGGGAGTTTGGCAGTAGGAAATGTGTTTTCATCAGGATGAGGACGCCAGGTGTTGGGGGAGTGTTTATGGAGGACAATGCAGAGAAATGGGTAATGTGTATGGATAGATGAGGCTGGGGAGCAGGCAAGCATAGGGGGAAGTGTATGTATCTTGAAAGGGCAGAGAGGTGTTGGGAGGGGTGTTTATTCAAGGCAAACTCCAACCCACTAGCCCCCACTCCCTTCACAGAGAACCTAAGGTATCTGGAAAATACAGTGAGCTCTATCTCTGGTAGAGAAGTACGTGTGTGTGTGTGTGTGTGGAATGACAAAAACTAAATTGGAGATGATATCTAGTAACAGGGAGGGGGCTACAGGGAGTGGAACATCAGGGAGACCGCTTTGGGAACTGGATGAAATTATAGGAGTGCTAATCAGTTATTTCACTCAGATCCTTGTCATTCTACCTGTTTGTCATGGCATTCCTCCTGTCATTCCACCTAGATCCTTGCTGCTGCACCCTATCCCTCCTTGTCATTCTACTTATTCCACTCACTGTCCCTGGTGCCTTCCACATTATTGCACATTCCCTCCCTGCCCCCCCCTCCCCCCGGATACAGCTCTGTTGTATTCTTTCACAGCCACTTAATGGGATCTGTGAATGATAAGATTTATTTCCAAATTCTCATTGCTGTTGTCTCCATTTCTTCCAATATTCAATCCATTTTATTAATCCATTATATTTGTACCCAACTTTAAATTCTTATTAAACATTTATATAGCACTGTCCCCAGCTTCAGTGTAGCTCCCAACCTACAGAGGAAGAGTAATGGGGCTGAAAGATCAAGGTAAAGTGTGTGCATGGAGCCTAAGCTGTAAATGAGCACAACATATGACACTGTACAATGTCCTTATTGCTTTACATGGCACAGAAGTTAAGGCGGGAGCCTTAACTTACAAAATCCATGCTTTTTGGAGCATGATTGAATTTGTAAGGGTCTTAACATCTTCCTTAAACTGAAGATTTTTTTAGTACAGATTATATATTACAGCCAAATGCATTTCAAGTTATAACTCTTCTTCAGTGGTGAACACATTAGTCAAATAATAGCTAGTATCTTCTTGCTCCCTTGTATATAAAAAGTGAGGCTTAACTAGTTAAAATCCATATCCCATCTCTCCATGTTATGAGAGATGGATTTTAACCAGAAAGACTGCCACCTCCTCCTCTGAGTCCCATTGTGGCCTCAGAGGTCAGCTGGGAGCACCTTCTTACATGCACCTTTAGGCAATCAAGTTTGTACAGCATGGGCACGCAGAGAGTTGTTTTTGGTGGATGCTTTACAATTCTGAAGGTTTGTAAAAGCCTAAGCCTGAGATTTTCCAGAAGCAATGCATTTGGCCAAGCATTTGGCAGATGGGGATAGGGCTTGGAGAGGTCGGGGACAGAGGATTTGTAAATGGTTTTATTTGTTTTTCTACATTGTAACCTGTGCTGAACCCAAGGGATAGGGTAGGATATAAATGTAAATAAATATTAATTGTGCTAAACATGTACAGTAATTTTCCTTTAAAAAAGGACCTTCTTAAGTTTAAAAAAAAACTAAACAAAAATTACTGACAAAACACTTTAAAATTCACTGCCAAGCTTAATGTCTGAAAAGATGGAAAATGGAAGTTAAGTTACAAGATTTTGTGGTGGTGTTGTACGTCATAGATGGGTTACCATACCTCCCCTTTAAAAGAGGATACTTATGAAAAATACATGGTGCAGGGCTGTAACATGTATTTTTCATAAACGGCCTCTTTTAAAGGAAAGGTATGGTAACCCTAATCATAGAGGTCATTCTCATTATAAGATTACAAAAATGATAGATTATTTAAATTTATATTCTAAAGTATAATATTCTAAATAAATGATGATACTATACATTATTAACATCATCATTATTATTGCAAGAATATAATATTGAATAAAATTAATGCATAATAATATGCAGACTAGCATTGTAATATTGCATGAAATTAAGATTGTGCTGTCAGTTCCCTAACCCAGAGGTGGGGAATCTTTTCCCTCCTGGAGGCCACTTTCAAAATTAGTACAAGCTCTGAGTACCACATAGGAGTTGTAGATGGAGGTGCTTAAGGGATGCACTCAGGCAAAGGAGGGCCCAGATCATAGATCTGGGCCGCTGATCTACCCCAAACCTTGCATGCACACCGTCATCTCTGCTTCCTTAACCTAAGCTCAGACTTTCAGTGCTTGCGGGGTAGGAATTGTATCTGGGGACCAGATCCAGAAAGTGGGTAGGGGCGAAATAAAAAGCTAGCAGTGGACTGTATTTGACTCCTGGGGCTGAGGTCATCCCCACTGTATATCACTACCCTATGATGACCGCTATGATGTACAATATAAATAACACAGAAATGTAACTAGCATTCATAGCTGTGAAAAGGAGAAAAGGAATATGTAAGCAGCCTGAAATCTATATGAAACAGAAGGTTTTTGTTCAATAAATCGTAGAATCATAGCATCTTAGAGTTGGAAGGTACCTCAGAGGTCATTTAGTCCAACCCCCTGCTCAATGCAGGAAATCCACAGCTACAGCATCCCTGACAGATGGCTGTCCAGCCTGTCTAAAAACCTGCGAAGGAGAACCCTAGGCAGTCTGTTCCACTGTTGAACAGCTCTTACCATTAGGAAGTTCTTCCTAATGTTAAGCCAAAATCTGCTTTCTTGTAATTTGAGCCCATTGGTTCTAGTCCTGCCCTCAGGAGCAACAGAGAACAAGTCTGCTCCATCTTCTATGTGACGGCCATTCAGATATTTGAAGATGGCTATCATGTCTCCCCTTAGTCTTCCCTTCTCCAGGCTAAACATACCAAGCTCCTTCAACTTTTTCTCATAGGACTTGGTTTCCAGACCCCTGACCATCTTCGTTGTCCTCCTCTGAAACTGTTCCAATTTGTCAATGTCCTTCTTAAAATGTGGTGCCCAGAACCGGGCACATTACTCCAGATGAGGTCTGACCAGCGCAGAATAGAGTGAAACTATTACTTCTCATGACACTTTGGACATTTTCAGACAAGACACTCCACCCACTACCCACGTTTCAGGGCTGCAGTGTTGCTCTATGGGTGCCCTGTAACGTGTATAGTGGATGGGAGGTGGATGGGGTGTGTCGTCTCTGAAAATGACCTACGCTTCTGTTAATGAAGCCTAAAATTGCATTACTTAATTTATTATTACTGTTCAGTCATTGCCATAACACAGACAGACAAACATAGATATAAAAATAATTAACAATATATAATACCAAATTACTATAAAGCAGACCGGAAATATCAACCAACTGAATATAAAAAGGAATACATAATAATAAATAATACAATGTTAAAAAATAGGCACACCAAACCCTGAGATCAGGGGGTCCCCAACCTCCCCATTAGTCCTTTTTATCCTCCCTGCTAGTCTGTAACACATTGTAAAGAAAATAAGCCACCTTCTTAACAAGCTCTCCATCCCGACCTTCTAGAAGCACAAGCATGGATGGAATCACAGGCCTTACAGGGAAATCCTTAATAGACAGTGACAGCCACCTATCCCTAAGGTCCCGTACTTTACTACAATATAGCAGGAGGTACTCTAGGGAGCCTACCACTCCAGGGGAACAATCACAAAAGCAGAGAGATAGAGGGAAACCCCTAGAACGACCCTCAGTAACTGGGGTAGGAAATACGTTCATTTGGGCCATAACAAAGCACCTACGAACCTGGGGAGGCAGATATAATCGGATATAGGGTGGTGGTAACTGGGTATACTCATACAGTCCCATAAACTCCATCATTGTCTCCTTTTCCCTCATAGTAGCCATTTCACTTTTCATATTAATGTCAAAAAGTTTCTGGCGAACCATTCTCCGTGCTCCAGTGTAACCCAAGATAAATAAACTATCCTTGGAAAGTCCAACACTGGTTAATTTCCTTTGGACCTGAGTTGCCCAGAGATTATAAGCACCATCCTCAAGAGTACGAACTGCCAACGGCGTAGCTAGCCCAAAGTATAGTTTAAGCCAATGACCTATCGCCATTAGCCATACTTGGGTTTCCAGACTGACAACCCCACACTCGACACGAACTGCACAACTAGGCGCATGGTTAGGGAGAGCAAGAATCGATCTTAAAAATTTAGTCTGGACAGGCTCTAGAAAAGTGCATTTCCCCATTGCCCACAATTGGGCCCCATACAGGAGTTGAGAAAGACACTTGGCCCTGTACACCCTAATAGCTGGGGCCACAAAAGAGCCCCCATTGGCCCTAAAATACCAGCCAATCACTCTCCCTAGCCTATTTGCCTGTCTGCGGACTGCAATTGAATGAGTTCCCCAGGTACCATTAGCCTGAAAAATCAGGGCTAAATACTTATAAACAGTAACCTGCTCTAACTCAAATTTACCTAGGCACCATCTATAGGACTTCCACCTAGGGGAGAAGATCATTATTTTGGTTTTATTATAATTAATCTCCACAAAATTTCTGACACAGAAATCATCCAATGCCCGTAACTGCCTCAAGAGACCTACCCGTGTCCCTGAAAGCAGGACAGTGTCATCCGCATATAACAGTATAGCCACCTCAGTAGATTCATTTCTAGGTGGGTGATTATCTGGGGAGGAGACTGCAGCTATCAGGTCATTCAAGTATATATTAAAAAATGTGGGGGCAAGCACACATCCCTGCTTGACCCCGCACCTAGTCAAGATGACCTTAGATAACGAACCCCTTTGATCTAATCTGACCCGCAATGAGGTGTTAGTATATAGTCTCTGTATAAGGCCCAAAAGCCTCCTGTCTATAGATGTCTCAGACAGTTTTCCCCAAAGACGACTTCTGGACGCCATGTCAAACGCAACTCTTAAATCTACGAATGCTGCATAAAGGCCTGTCATGTGGTCATACTTACTAACCAAATGGCTCAGGACCAAACAGTGGTCTACTGTAGAACGGCCTGACATAATCCATTCTGTTCCTCTCTTAAAAGTTCCTCTTCCTGCAACCACTTTTCTAGTTTATTCAGCAGATATCTGGCATAAATTGTAGCACCAACGCTTAAAAGGATAATTGGCCTAAAATTTCCTGGTTCTTCTAGTGAGCCCTTCTTATATATAGGGACTACCTCCGCCTGCTCCCAGGTATCTGGAAGATCCCCCATAAGATTTATCCTGGTAAAAAGTTGGGCAAACACTGAGGCCCACCAGGCCGCATCTGTTTTAAAGAGTTCAACGAGGAGACCATCTAGTCCCGGTGCCTTCCCTGACTTTAAACCCTCAATTATCTCAGCGACCTCCTCAGGTAACACAGGTGCCCAACTTGGTAGATCACTGAGAACTATAAGCGAAGTGGTAGGTGCTGGGTCCAACATATATATATCAGAAAAGTGCACTTCCCACTTTACTGCAGATACTTTATTGCTACTTTCCTTCCTTTCTTTACCACAACCCCTTATTAACTTCCCAAAGCGGCCAGAGTCATTTCTTTTAGCTGCACTTTCAATCTCCTCCCATTGCTGGAGATAGTACTCCTTTTTCCCCAATATCAGAGCCTTGTACTTAGCCCTCATTTGGGTAGATAACAATAACTCCGATTTAGAGTATCCTTTCCTGAATTGGCGATACTTAAGGCTTAATAACTTCCATATCTGATGACATTCCACACATACCAGGGATGTGACTGGACTCTAACCCTACATGACCTATCCACTTTCTCTGGCTTAATAAAGGACTTCATCTCCTCTACTATGTCCTGATACCCTGCCAAAAGCTCCTCCATATCCTGTGCTATCTCCATTTTATACTGACTGCTAATTCACTCCGGAGAGACTAAAAAATTCTGAATCTGCCTTTTTAGCAGCTGCATCGTACTGCTGACTAATGTTCAGCTTGTGATCAACTACAACCCCAAGATCCTTTTCAATGTACTGCTGCCAAGCCAAGTATCACCCATCCTATACTTGTACATTTGATTTTTCTTACCTAAATGCCTAAATACAGTTATGAAGTTGAGACATTGCAGTTGTATGTGCCTGGCTTAGTTACAAGGGGAGGAAAGAGTCCTGATAGTTAAGACAATATATGCCCCCCACGGCAGGAACCCGGTCTATAATTAAAAATTGTAAAGTGGCAGATATATTGCTAGTGCTATATAAATTAATTAATTAAATACATACGAGGAGAAGCATCAGTGGGCCTAGATATAATAATAAATAATAAACAGTGAGATTAAGTAATAATACTTTTGAGTAGAGTAGAAAACATTTCTATTGTGGTAAAGACATTTTCTGTGGTAAAAACTGTCAGGGGTATAGGGCGAAAAGGGGTTCTAAGCGAAGAAGAGAGGCAGAAAAAGGGGAACCAGGAAGGGTAGAGCAAGCGGTAGTACTAGAAAAAGAGAACCTCTCATAGAGACACTCTCTCAGCAGGAGAGCTGGGAAACCCAGCCTTAGAGATCTTAGAACTCATCATTGAGGTTGAGGGGAAAAGACCAAAGACAGACCAATGATAGGAAAGACAATGTCAGAAGGGAATGGAGTTAAAGGACTTGAACCTAAAGAGCCAAGAGTCTCAAGACCAACAGGATCCTGGAGGCGACAGACTCCAAGGAAGGGGGAATAAACCACAGGCGAGGGAACACAAGACTGGAAGCATGAGGGAACTAGGGAGGCTGTGGAAAAGGGGATCTATGGTTGAACAGTGGTCTTCGACAGGACAGGAATCTATAAAGGAGGAACTGAACTATAGACTATGGGCAACAGGCTAAGTATAAGGGGGAACCAAGGGACTAGGGAATACAAAGGGGCAGCAAGGATATCATAACAGGGAAACACAGGGAAAGGTAGGGTACAAGGGATCATAGCAAGGGCACACAGCAAAGGTAGGGAGGGAATATCCAAGGAGCAGGGCAGGGCAGGGATCTATGAAGGGGAAATTGAACTATAAACTATGGGCAACAAACTAAGCATAAGGTGGAACCAAGGGACTAGGGATGAGGAAACACAGAGGGGGGCAAGGGGATCATAACGGGAACACAGCGAAAGGTAGGGTACAAGGGGTCACAGCAAGGGCACACAGCAGAGTAGGGAATAAATTCACAAGAGCACAAGGAGCAAGACCCACCAACACATAGGACAACAAGGGAAACACAGACACTAAAGCCTACCAACAAACACCCAACACAGAACAGGACCACAAAGGAAAGAGAGTTCAACTCAATGCTCAACACTCAAGGAGCATAGCCACAGGGGAAGGAACAGGTCTATGCCATATACAGCGAAGACCTAGAACAATAACTGCACAGGGGGAAGAGCAGTTGCTTCACTAGGGATGTGCGAATGTGGTTCGGAGTTCGGACTGAGCTCAAATAGTTCAGTTGACCGAACTGAACTTTCGAACCGAACTCGATTTTCGAACAGAACCGAACCGAACTGAATTTCTGAACTTGGTTCTGTTTGCACATCCCTATGCGCCACCAGCTTCCTAAAGACACCAGAAGGTCTTAAATACTCTCTGGTGGCCAATCAGGAAGCCGGTAGACAGGTTCCAGAAATGGGCGACAGGTGAGCAAGGGCAGGGCACACACCAGGCGGAGATGATGGAGGAGACATAGAGAGGAAAAGGGAAACATATGCCACCAAAGTACCAGGCAGCGCAGGCTGCTGAAGTAACGACCCCCAAGTTGCCAGGATTTCAAAACCCAGACATGACAAAAACATGCCTGCAGGACCTGGTGGGGGTGGACGGAATTGTTTTGCAATGGTTCCATTCCTACCTTACAGATAAATCACATAGGGATGTGTGAACATGGCTCGGATGTTCTGAGTTTGGACCAAACTCAGTCTGTTCGGACGTCCAAACTGAACGTCCGAACCAAACTCGAAAACAGCCGAACAGTTCAGTCATGTTCGGATGAGTTTGGGGGCAGGAAAAATGTAACTTCGGGTGGGAAGAACGTGACTGGAAAGGGGAGGCAGCTGAGGAGCAGACTTCCTGGCACCAGGGGTGGAGACCAGGGGTTGTTTCAGGACCAAATGATACTGATACCAAAAAAATTCTTCGAATTCTGTATCGGTATCGAAAGTGCTATTTTCACGTGTTCGGCCATCTTCGGTCAAAGGGAACTCTGCTAAACCCGAACTTGGGTTTTGAACCGAACATCCGAACCACATTCTTTTCGCACATCCCTAAAATCACAGCAGGTGGTGCCTGGGATTGTACATTATCGCCTGATGTTCTCCCATGTGGGGTCCCGCAGGGTTCTATTTTGTCCCCTACTTTTTTAACATGTATATGAAACTGCTCAGGGAGATCAGGCGCAGCTGGGGTGTTCGCTGCTGTCAGTATGCAGACGACACCCAGCTGTATTTATAATTTTCATCTGACACAGGCCTTGCTGTCTCTTTGCTGTCCCAGTGCTTGGCTGCTGTGGGGAATTGGATGAGGTCAAGCCGACTGAGGCTCAATCCTGATAAGAAGTGATGTTAAAGGGTGGGACCAGGGTTCTGGGTGAGGATGTTTCCCTTTTTATCAGGGGTATTGGTCCTCCTTTGACTCCATCTATGTGGAGCCTGTGTGCAGCTATGTTGGAATGCCCAGATGATGGCAGTGGCCAGGGGTGCTTTTCATCAATTACATCTGGTGAAAAGACTCCGCCCATGTGTCTCAGACTCTGATCTTGCCACTATCGTCCATGCATTCGTCACCTCAAGGCTAGACTATCGCAATGCACTCTACATGGGGCTGCCCTTGGTGACTGTTTGGAAGCTGTAGCTAGTGTAGAATACAGCGGTCCACCTCCTAACTGGAATGTGCTGCAGGGAGCACATAACATCCGTGCTCCAAGCACTGTACTGGCTGTCTATTGTCTTTTGAGCCCAATTAAAGGTGCTGGTTTTGACCTATAAAGCCCTTCACTGCCTTGGCCCTGCTTATTTGAGTGGTTGCCTCATCCCCTGGGCCCCTGAGTGGTTTCTCCAGTCATCTGGGGGTGCCCTCCTCGAGGTCCCACATTATTGGCGGGTTCAGATGGACAGGAGAGTGTTCTCGGCAGCTGCACCATTGCTGTGGAATTCCCTACTGGTGGGAGTTCACCTCAGCCCTAACCTTATTTTCCATAAGTGGTACTAAAGTTGAGATCTAACCTCATGCCTAGAAATAGCCACAGGAATGACTTTCGCTAATTATGAGCTTATGATAAAGGTAAATGCGTCAGAAACAAACACTTAGTGGTAATTGTGGTTTAAAAATACTATGGGTGTTAACACATGGGAAGAGAACGCTCCAGAGCCCATCTTTGGTTCTGTGCCCCCCACCCCCCAGCCACTACTTGTGTGAAAAATGTGGAGACCCCAATCCATGGGGCGTCACCAGTGTGGTTTCTGCAGGTGTGCAGAGAACCATCACACACCTCCCACCCACCCTGGTTCCAATCCTAGCATGTGGGAAGGACTCTGGAACTCCTGCTGTGACAGGATCAGAATCAGGCTATGGGGAAGTGGCTGGCAGCCTGGAGCAGGAGCAGGGGAAGTGGCTCCACTGGCTGACAGTTTGGGTAGGGTTGAGAAGAGAGGTGGCAGTAGCAGCATATTCCCCCTCCCTTGCACTGGGGTAAGCTTCTCCATGGGCAGGGATGCTCCCACCTGTCAGTGGGCGGAGGCGGCCGGGGAGCACTCAGTTTAGAGGGATGCTGCAGCACCACCCCGCAGGGAGCCCCGCCCGCCGAAAACAGCGGCGGGGCTCGCCGACGCAAGCCCTGCCCTCGCCGCCGAGCCTAAGCCCTGTCCATCAAGAACAACGGCAGGGATCGCCGGCGCAAGCCCGCCCCCGGTGATGCACCCACGCCCCGCAGTAGTCTCAACGCAGGGAACCACGCCNGTAGCTCGATGTGTTCTGCAGCAAGCTCGCCAGCGGTATAAAACCCAAGCAGATAAACACCGTCGGGAGGCTCCGCTTCTCCGACCAGGAGACTTAGTCTCGATCGATTGGTGCCATTATCCCTCACCACGTCCTGCCTCCAAGTTGGATGCTAAATACATAGGACCCTTCCCCATCAGTCGTACATCCCACGTTTCACGTCTCATTGTTAAAGAAGGCAGAGCCATCCCTCTGAGACGCCCCCTGGCCCTGCTCCAGGCCCAGTCACGGTTACGGCCGCCGGCCCCGAGTTCGAAGTTCGAGCCATCCTTGATGCCAAATGACTCCGGGGCCGTCTCCACTACCTGATAGACTGGGTGGGATACAGTCCCGTGGAGCGATCATGGGAACCGGCCCATCAGGTATCGGCCCCCCGTCTTCTACGGGCGTTCCACCTCCAACACCCCAGTAAACTGGGACCTTTGTGGGCCAGTGGCCGGTGGACTCAGGGGGGGTACTGTCAGTGGGTGGAGGCAGCCAGGGAGCACTCAGTTTAGAGGGATGCTGCAGCACCACCCCGCCCACCAAAAACAGCGGCGGGGCTCGCCGACGCAAGCCCTGCCCTCGCTGCCGAGCCTAAGCCCTGCCCATCAAGAATGACGGCAGGGATCGCCAGTGCAAGCCCCGCCCCCGGTGACGCACCTACGCCCCGCAGTAGTCTCAACGCAGGGAACCACGCCCCCGCATCCTGCACTGAGCGTAGGGCTGCCCCCGCCCCTGGTGTGACGCTCGGAATGGCTGCATGCGCGCACGGGGGCGGGGCCTGAGGGATAAGAACCAGTGCCGCCAGGAAGCTGGTGCTGGTGATTTGGGAAACCGGCCCTGTGCGAGTTTGAGCCTAACGGTGAGTGAAATGAGTGCAACTGCGATTGTTGAGCGTGTCCATAGCCCCGTGAGCCTGTCTCTTCCTAACCCGTCTTCCTGGTGTGCATCGAGAGCGAGTGGTGAGTCAACGTGTGTGCATGTTCTGCCCTGTCCCCCATTCCCCCTTCCCTTGCTTCCTTGTTCTGTGGGACCCTTGCTCGTGAGTCTGAGTGCCCGCATCCCTTCTCCAGTGGGGCCCAGTGCACTCCCCTTCCCCGGTGTGTCCGTCCCCTTCCTTCCTGCTCCCCCTGCATTCCTAGTACAGCTGTGTGCATGTGTCTTGGGGCAGACCTGGGAGACCCCCAACTCAGTGGCGCCCTATGATGATAGAGGCCTGTTCTCCTTAATTGGAGATAAAGGCCACACTTCTATCCTGACGGGCATTTTCCCACGAGCGTCCCTAGCCCTGAGTGGGGTGACCCCGGGTAGTCTGCAAGTGGTAATAGGCCTGTGTATCCCCTCCCCCGTGACAGAAATCACCAGCATCCCCTGGCCCCAGTACGGGCTTGTGAACCGGATGGATATCTCAACAGAGATCTCCAAACTAGTCCACGCAGTACAATCCCTAGCCATGGATGTAAAAGACCTCCAGGCAAAGCAGGGGGACCTAGCCACAACCATGGGTCAACTGCAGGGAGCGGCAGCCCCAGCGGTCACGGCAGCTCCTGCACCGCCCCCACGGGAGGCTGGGGTGTTCCCGATGAGCCCACAGGAACCTAAGGGCCCCAATATAGAGAAATTCCTAGGGGACCGAAACGCTTTTCAAGGGTTCATGGCCCTGTGTCGACTCACATTTAGGGTCCAGCCAGCCACCTACCAAACCGAGGAGCAAAGGGTAGCCTTCATAATTGGGAATTTGGGGGGAACAGCTTTGGAGTGGGCTACCACCCTCCTCAAGGGTGATAGCCCGCTCTTGGCCAAATACGAGGACTTCGTGAAAGAATTTACGTTCTTATTTGACCACCCCCACCGAGCCCGAGATGCAGAGGCGCTTATCTTAACCCTTCGCCAAGGGAAAGGGGGGGTACTAGAGTATATTATGCAGTTCCAACAACTGGCATTGGAACTACAGTGGCCCAACAGTGTTCTAAAGGTGATGTTCCGCAGGGGAGTGGGGGAGGAAATTAAAGACCAGTTAGCCTTGGTCGAACCCCCAGCAATGTGGGAGGCATTGGCCAACCTGTCTCTACACATAGAGGAACGATGTGTAGACCCCTAGACCCTTCCTGTTAATGAGCGCCCCCGAGCCCGAACCAATGCAGCTGGGGGCCTCTCGAGGTCCCCTGTCAAAAGAAGAATGTGAGCTCCGGAGAGCTTCCCGCTCTTGCTTCTATTGTGGGGAACCTTCCCACTTTATTGGGGAATGCCCGGCATTACCCCCGTATCAATGCGAGGCGGTAAACGCCCGGGGCCGAGGTGGGCAGGGGCCGCCTCGTCCCATGAGTCCCTGAAAATCCCCCATAGCCCTGTCCCCCACAACCCCCATTTATGAATTCCGGTAACCCTAACCCTACCCCCCCCCCGGGGTTCGTTGGTCATTTGGGCCTTGGTGGACTCAGGGGCTTCAGGAAACTTTATAGATGGCCACCTCATTACAAAATGGTCCGTCCCTACCCAGCCCAAAACACTTCCGGAAGCGGTGCATTCCATCGATGGCTCCCCCCTGGTCTCTGGACCCGTGACCTTGTGCACCGTCCCCCTGGAGTGTGCAATTGGCGCTCACTATGAGCAATTCTCCTTCAATATAGTATGCACCCCTCTGTTCCAAGTAGTCCTGAGTGCACCCTGGCTCCAGCGTCATGATCCTCGCATCATGTGGTCAACTAAACGTCTCTGGTTCGAGGCACCCCACTGCGTTCAAAGGTGCCTTCGTCCCAACCCCTACGCAGCTGGATGTGCGACGGCCCAACCGATCCCAAGTGCAAGGGAGGCCAGGCTACCCGCGGCCTACCAAGACTTTCGAGACGTGTTTAGTAAGACCCAAGCGACTGAGTTGCCACCACGACGATCCTATGACTGTCCCATTGATTTGGTGCCCGGGGCCGAGCCACCCTTTGGGCGTATCTACGCCTTGGCAGGCCCGGAGTTGCAGACCGTGAGGGATTATTTGGATGAGAGTCTACGACAGGGTTTCATTCGACACTCCAATTCTCCGGCAGGAGCCCTGATCTTCTTCGTAACCAAAAAGGACGGAGGACTGCAACCTTGGGTGGATTACCGAGGACTCAATAGCATGACCATCAAAAATAGGTACCCGCTTCCCCTCATTCCGGAGCTCCTAAACTGGTTGCAAGGGGCTCGTCTGTTCACGAAATTGGACCTACGGGGGGCATACAATTTGCTGCGGGTGCGGGAGGGCGACGAATGGAAAACCGCCTTCCGCACACGCTATGGACTGTTCGAATACTGCATCATGCCCTTTGGGTTGGCAAACACCCCGCCACCTTCCAGCATCTGATCAACGACATCTTTCGGGATATTCTGGACATTTACGTTATCGCTTACCTTGACGACATCCTTGTATATTCATCGTCCCTTGAAGAACATACCCAGCATGTGCGGGAAGTTCTGCAGCGGCTGCGGGCCAACAAATTATATTGTAAGAGGGAGAAATGTTTCTTCCACCTGACAACGGTGAGCTTTCTGGGGTTCATTATCAGTCCCGAGGGGGTGATGATGGACCCCCAAAAGGTAAAGGCCTTACAAGAGTGGCCCCCACCGAAGGCCGTGAAACCCCTACAGCGTTTTATAGGTAGTGCAAACTACTACCGCCAATATATCCCCAACTCCACGGAAATTACCTCTTCCTTGACACAACTGCTAAAGAAAAATCAAGTATACCACTGGGGGGAGCAACAACAGTGGAGCTTCGACTTCCTAAAACGAGCATTTACTACCACCCCCTTGTTGCAGCATCCGGATTTCGAGAAGCCCTTCTGCGTGGAAGCAGACGCGTCAGGACGAGCCATAGGGGCAGTGCTCCTGCAACCCACCGACAGTGCCCGCACCTTCCTCCCATGTGCCTACTACTCCCGGCAACTCACCCCAGCTGAACGCAACTATTCCATTTTGGACCGTGAGCTCCTGGCCATTAAGGCTGCTTTTGATACATGGAGGCACTACTTGGAGGGGGCTCGAAACCCTGTTACCGTGGTCACCGACCACAAAAACCTCACTTTCTTGCAGACCGCCCATATCGCCAATGCCCGGCACGCCCGGTGGGCCTTGTTTTTCGCTCGTTTTAACTTCCATATCCGCTATCGCCCCGGCCGACTCCACATGTTAGCAGACGCCCTGTCTCGTTATACCGAGGAACACCCCCAGGAACCACGGGCCACCGAACGGATTCTAGAAGGGCGATCCTTTGCTGCTACGTTCGTGTCCTTGGATGAACTTCGTGAGGCAACCAGGCGAGAACTCCCCTCTGAGGGAGAATCAACAGAGACAGCCCGAGATGGCCTGCAATGGCACGAAGGGAAGATAATCGTACCCCTTTCCTGTCGCCCCCATGTCCTATGGGCTCATCATGAAGGCCCGACGACAGGGCACCCAGGAATCGAACGAACGCAGCAACTACTCCAACGCTCCTTCTGGTGGCCTACCATGGGCAAGGACATTCGCCAACATGTGACCAGCTGTGTCACATGCGCACAAACCAAGGTCCCTCATCGTGCCCCGGCTGGTCCGCTACAGGTCCTCCCATTGCCCGGTGGGCCGTGGCAACGGGTCGGACTGGACTTCGTTGTAAACTTACCGTCTTCGCGTCACTACACTACCATGCTAGTTGTGGTAGACCACCTTACCAAGCTGGCCCACTTCATCGCCTGCAAGGGCTTGCCGTCCGCCAAACACACAGCCCTTTTGTTTATCCGACATATTCTCAAGCTGCATGGGTGCCCCCGAGAAATTTTTAGCGACCGAGGGACCCAGTTTACGTCGCGATTTTGGAAGGCCCTCTTTCAGTCCCTTCATGTTACTCTAAATCCCACCACCGCCTATCACCCGCAAGCGAATGGCCAGGTGGAGCAGGTGAACCAGAGCATGGAGCAGTACCTCCGGTGTTACATAAACTATCTTCAGGATGATTGGTTCATCTGGCTCCCCCTGGCCGAATTTACCTATAACAATGCCCCTAGTGCCTCCTTGGGGAACTCTCCTTTTTTTATAACGTACGGCTTCCACCCCCAGTTGGGTACCATCGAAACCCCCTCCATCACTGTTCCAGCCGCCGGAGCCCTGGACCACCGAATCCAAGAAGCTCAAGCAGTAGCTCGATGTGTTCTGCAGCAAGCTCGCCAGCGGTATAAAACCCAAGCAGATAAACACCGTCGGGAGGCTCCGCTTCTCCGACCAGGAGACTTAGTCTCGATCGATTGGTGCCATTATCCCTCACCACGTCCTGCCTCCAAGTTGGATGCTAAATACATAGGACCCTTCCCCATCAGTCGTACATCCCACGTTTCACGTCTCATTGTTAAAGAAGGCAGAGCCATCCCTCTGAGACGCCCCCTGGCCCTGCTCCAGGCCCAGTCACGGTTACGGCCGCCGGCCCCGAGTTCGAAGTTCGAGCCATCCTTGATGCCAAATGACTCCGGGGCCGTCTCCACTACCTGATAGACTGGGTGGGATACAGTCCCGTGGAGCGATCATGGGAACCGGCCCATCAGGTATCGGCCCCCCGTCTTCTACGGGCGTTCCACCTCCAACACCCCAGTAAACTGGGACCTTTGTGGGCCAGTGGCCGGTGGACTCAGGGGGGGTACTGTCAGTGGGTGGAGGCAGCCAGGGAGCACTCAGTTTAGAGGGATGCTGCAGCACCACCCCGCCCACCAAAAACAGCGGCGGGGCTCGCCGACGCAAGCCCTGCCCTCGCTGCCGAGCCTAAGCCCTGCCCATCAAGAATGACGGCAGGGATCGCCAGTGCAAGCCCCGCCCCCGGTGACGCACCTACGCCCCGCAGTAGTCTCAACGCAGGGAACCACGCCCCCGCATCCTGCACTGAGCGTAGGGCTGCCCCCGCCCCTGGTGTGACGCTCGGAATGGCTGCATGCGCGCACGGGGGCGGGGCCTGAGGGATAAGAACCAGTGCCGCCAGGAAGCTGGTGCTGGTGATTTGGGAAACCGGCCCTGTGCGAGTTTGAGCCTAACGGTGAGTGAAATGAGTGCAACTGCGATTGTTGAGCGTGTCCATAGCCCCGTGAGCCTGTCTCTTCCTAACCCGTCTTCCTGGTGTGCATCGAGAGCGAGTGGTGAGTCAACGTGTGTGCGTGTCCTGCCCTGTCCCCCATTCCCCCTTCCCTTGCTTCCTTGTTCTGTGGGACCCTTGCTCATGAGTCTGAGTGCCCGCATCCCTTCTCCAGTGGGGCCCAGTGCACTCCCCTTCCCCGGTGTGTCCATCCCCTTCCTTCCTACTCCCCCTGCATTCCTAGTACAGCTGTGTGCGTGTGCGTGTGTCTTGGGGCAGACCTGGGAGACCCCCAACTCAGTGGCGCCCTATGATGATAGAGGCCTGTTCTCCTTAATTGGAGGTAAAGGCCACACTTCTATCCTGACGGGCATTTTCCCACGAGCGTCCCTAGCCCTGAGTGGGGTGACCGCGGGTCGTGTGCAAGTGGTAATAGGCCTGTGTATCCCCTCCCCCGTGACACCACCTCCCCCAGTTCAGTGGGTCCTTCTGGTGCTTATCTAAACTTGCCTCCCTTTCCACCCATCCCATAGAGAGGCAGGTTTAGGGAAAAAAGGGGGGGGGGCAACTAGGCATGCGCAGGCAGCAGGTCGTGCATGGCTGAGCTCCCACCAGACCCGATGCCAAATCAAAGAAACTGAGTACAAGAAGCTAAAAATACAACCTGAAAAAACATAAAATAATCTCAGCAAGGAATGAGCCAAGATAACAAAAAGGAAGCAGACTCTACAATTGATAGATATTACCTCCCAAGGCACAGCACGAGAAAGGGCAAGGCCGCAATTAACAAAATGGTGGACATGGTGCACAAGGAAGCATCTCAAGACCCAGATACACTTGAGCAGGTACTGGATTTATTTAAATCTATCAAGGAAGACCTGGTGATAAATAAAGATGGAATGCTTTGGGGGATTTAAAAATGCAAATAGAGGGAATAAATAAGAGAATTGATACAACAAAACAAAGAATCAGTGACCTAGAAGACCGAGAAAATACTATTGAACAAAGAACAACTAGAACGGAGGTGCAAATAAGCACTTTAAAAGACAAACTTGAAGATCTGGAAAATTGATCTAGACGTAATAATCTGCTAATTATGGGGGTACTGGAGGGACTAGAAGTGGAGGGCACACGAAAACTGCTGCTCCAAGTTTTTAAAACAATCTTCCCTGATAAGGAAGAATTACATCAGCTGGAAATGGAGCGAGTTCACAGGTCCTTAAGCCCCAAACCTAAAGAGCAGTCTTCCCCCCCCACCCTCCCCAGAGTGATAATTGTGACATTTCTCATTTCAAAACAAGGAAGTGCTACTTAGAGAAGTTAGAAGTGCTTCAGAAATTATCTTTGAAGGCACCAAAATATCTATATTCCCTGATCTTGCATACGAGACTATACAAAAAAGGAAGGCTTGGAAGCCGCAACTGGAAATCTTCAATAAAAAGGGTATTAAGGCCCAGTTGCTATTTCCAGCAAGATTTTCCTTTATTCATCTAGGGAGGAGAAGATATTTCAATCAAGAGGCTGATCTACAGCGTTATGTGGAAAAAAACTTAAAAGATTGAGCCTGACACTTCACAAAAATAAAGGGGAAACTGCCTATTCAGTATAGTATACAGTCTGTTATCAATGCAAAGTTCTGTAATGTTTGTTCAAAAATAATGGTATAGGAAAATCTGAATGTGGCAAAGGGTCTGGGGGGATGCAGAGAGCCTGATATACACGGCACTCCATTAAGGGGGCCTCCCCACAAAACTGTTTTATTGGGATCATTTTATTGTTTGTTTATAAGTAAATTCATGTTTCAGGGCGGGTATCGAGTTAAGGAGGGAAGGGGGCAAAAAACAAATTGGGGGAGGAATATAGATGGAAGAAGGTTGAACATGGTGACCATATTAAACATCTATGTAGTATTAAATAGCATAATAAGAGAATCTAGGATACGGTATAGAAGAAGTGAGCTGCCTACTGCAAACACCAAAATGGTAAAATGGAAGAAAGAGGGTCAAATCCTGGTAAAACACCCAAGAAAAGGTAATGGCTAAACTTAAATTAATGCCTTTCAATGCTTGTGGGTTAAATAACCCAGTAAAGCGAAAAAAGGTTTGGCAGTTGTTACATAAAATGCATGTACAAATCTTTGCAATTCAGGAAATCCATCTGCTAAAAGAAGATAATTATAGATTCGCTAATAGAGACTATAAAGTCTATTTCTCAAACGCCGACAAAAAGAAAGCTGGGGTAGCAATTGGAATTTCAAAAACATTAAATTGGCAAATACAGAGCATAGAAAGAGATATGAAGGGCCACTCATTAATGATAAAAGGATTAACTGGTCAAGAGCAATATACAATAAGTACAATATATGCACCACTTAACAACACAGCAGCTTTTTTTGCTGAGCTGTTACCCAACCTGGCACATAAAGTGGAAGGTTGGGCCTTGTTATGTGGTGATTTTAATAGTCCACTTTCTTCTTTTGAGCTCGCTACAAAACTGAAGTTAAATAAACAGCAAGAAAGAATAGTCTGGATATTAGAGAGGCATAACTGGAAAGACATATGGAGAGCTCTACACCCAGCTAAACAGGAATTCACCTTTTACTCCAATCGACATAAAATCTCTACAAAAATTGATCATATATTAATAAATCATGCCCTGATAAATGTCTGTGAGAAGGTGTATGTTCAGATTCTCCCCTTCTGTGACCATAAGGCCATGACCATTGAGATAAACGAGACCATAAAAAAAACAAATACCAAACAATGCTGGAATTTGAAAAAGTTTTATTTAAATAATTTTTGGATTAAGGAACAAATACAAAAAGAAATTATAGAATATATTCAACACAATGATATACCTGGTACATTTCCGATAATGCTGTGGGAGGCGGCCAAGGCAGTCCTCAGAAGCCATTTTATATCCTTGGGCGCTCATCTGAAAAAGAAAAAAAATAAGCAAACTAATAAATTATACCTGCAAATAAAACAATTAACCAAACAACCAATCATAAATGCAGAAAAAAATACCTATTTTAAAAAATCATATTAACTTAATGGGAACTGAATCGATGGTAACTAGCTAAGATAGACCAAGGCATATTACTTTGATAAAGCTAACAAAGCAGACAAAGTTCTGGCAGGGCTGATCAAAAAACGGAGACAAAAAGCTAGCATACCATATATTCGGGAAACCACTAATTCCGAAATTTTAATAGGAAAGAAAAAAGAATGTTGTTTCTTAAATTTCTATGAAGAAATATATAAGACAGGAAACTCCAAAAAAGAGGCCATAAACACCTTCTTGAACTAAATTAAATTGCCTAAAATTACCTTAGAACAAAATTAATTTCTAAATAGACCGATTCAAAATGAGGAAGTAAAGGAAGTAATAAAAAACCTCCCAAAAAATAAAGCGACAGGGTCAGATGGATACCCTGCAGGGTTTTATAAAGCATTTTTTAAACAACTCAGTCCATTGTTGACTAGAATGTATAATATATTTCTACAACAGCAAGAAATGCCTCGGACATTTTATGAGGCACATATTATGCTCTACCCAAAACCGGAGGAAAAGACTGAACTTTGCAGTGGATTTCGCCCGATTTCGCTAATCAATACAGACGCCAAGATTTTTACTAAAATACTGGCCAACCTTTTAGTTTTTTTTATACCTGATATAATTGTGGCAGATCAGACCGGATTTATGCCGGGGCATTTAGGGATAGATAACGTGCGGAAAGTGATAATTATTATTCATCTAATAAATAATAGTAACACCCCGGCTGCAGTCGTTCTTCTTGATGCCGCGAAGGCCTTTGATATGGTGGAGCATCAATATCTATTTCAAACCATGGGAAAAAATGGGTATGACAGGCTGGTTTACAGATTGGGTAAAATTAATGTATAAATCTCCAATGGCAAAAATTTATCATAGATGGGGCAATATCACCAGAATTTAGATTGACTCGAGGTACTAGGGATAGGCGAACGTGGTTCGGAAGTTCGGAGTTCGGCCCGAACTAGGCCTGTTCGGATGATCGAACCCAAACCTGAATCCAAACCCGAACTGGCTGAACCAAACTAGATCCGGACATTGAAATGACCGAACAGTTCGGTCAGTTCAGATCACGTTTCAGTGAGTTCGTGTGTTAAAGAAAGTGTCACTGGAAGGTCAAACGTGACAGGGGGAGCAGATTTCCAGGCACCAGGGGTGGAGAGGCTTGGAGTAGCAGCCAGCCTGCCCAATCACCATCCCTTTTCGCCTCAGACCACTGGCTTCACAATCTGCGATTGGACATGGGGGATGGGGGGGCTAGGCTGAATGGAGCCAATGGGGCTTGCGGTGAGGCGGGCGCAGCAAGAAACAAAACTGATTGCCTCCTTCCTTCCCAACACCTTCTAGCTAGCCACTGTTCCTGAACAGCAGGCATTTCAGAAGGCTCCCTCTCTCCCAGTAGTTTTTGTTCCTTCCTATTCCTAATCCATTGCTATCCTCCTCCTATTTCACCCATCCAACCCATCTACCTCCATATTCTCATTTATTTAGCTTACCTTAGATAGATTTAGTTGGTTTTTTTTTTTTT
>QEPC01000772.1:329113-344696 GCA_003113815.1 Sphenodon punctatus | reverse complement strand
GGGGGGGCTGTCTGCTAGTTGAGACCCTGCTGCTGGCTGGCACAGCACATCTTTGGGTTGATAACTACACTACATGGGGTGGCAGGTGCTGCTGGTAGGGGTCGACAAGCTGTATGAGATTCTACCACCTGTCAGTCAGAACTTCAGCACATAGGGATAAAAGATTGGAGGTCAAACCAAGCTTGTAACAATAAATATATCAAATGTAATTAAAACTATTTATATAACACAACAACAACAACAAGAATAATATTTTAAAAAACAAAAGCAAGCATGTAAAGGAAACATCTAAAGTAAACTAAGAGTCTCTGGGCCTGTCCCCCAGGAATTGGGGGAAATAAAACACCTTTTGGGGCACATCACAGGACTGAGTGACGGCCACCTGGGGCTCGTCCAGCTCGAAACCGTGGCCCATGGCAAACTGCACGGCCTCTGCCACGTCCGTATGCCACCTGGAGACTGCCTGGTGGTACGTTTTCACGCGGTTCAGCTCGGCGGAGACATATTGGCCATATGCCTCCACCTTCTGCTGCTCAACCTGAACCACCTGCAATTGTTCCACCAAGTTGTTCTCAAAGGCAGCAGAGGACTCCTGGATCTCCTTCACATAGTCCCGGGTAGGCCGCTGCACTTTGCCCCAAAGGGCCTGGGTCTCTGTGCCCTCCCTGGGCCAGGGGTCTCCATGTCAGGGATGGAGGAGGGTGAAGGGCTTATATGCCGCCGTTTGAGGGTTGCCTTCCCCCCTTTCTTCTGGCACTGAGGCTCCATGGCTCCCACTCGAGACTCCTCAGCAGTGTCACCCTGCCACCTCACTCTGATGCCATTGATCTTCTCAATGTGATTGATGAGTCCCGACGTGGTCCCGTCCCTCCGCTGGCGGGAAACTTTCTTGCAGATCTAAAAAGAGCATAAAAAGATAGGAATATAAAAAGTGCCATACTGTGTCAGACCAATGGTCTGTCAAGCCCTGCCTGCATTCTGTCTCCACAAGTGGGTGGACTAGGTGGCCAATCTCTCTCTGCAGGGGACTTCCATTCCTAACAGGTCATAGGGCAATTCATTCCCTATTGTTCCAGTCCCCATGCCTTTTTGCATGTGGCGACTCTGTCGCCCTTGTCAAAATACCTCCAGACATCTGACCTTGACCGCCTGGGGGTGTCACCTTGATGTCTGGGGGTGTCACTGGTGACCTTGGCCTAGGGGTTCTCCTTGGCCTGGCCGTGGCAGCAGAGCTGGGGCCAGCATTCTATTTCTTTCTGAAATGGGAACACATTAAGAACACCAAAGTAATATTATGCATTTATGATGCTGATGCCTCTAGTCCTCCCTCCTTGGGGTGCTAGGGATTGCAACTAGAAAGCACGTGCAAATCCTGCCCTCCTCCCTGGGTTGCTAGGGGATGCTAGTGTAATGAATTAATTAGGATGACTGAAGCATTATACATGAATAATCTAGGGATTGCAACTAGAAAGGAGGCCCTGGCTGGCATGTGCAAATCCTGCCTTCCTCCCTGGGGTGTAGGGGATGCTAAGTAAAAAAAAGTTTACAAACTTGGTGGCAGCACCTCCTGAGGCTTTCTCCTCATTCAAGGAACTGTTCACCACCACAGGAGGTGTACTATGTGGCGGGGCAGCGACCTCCTCCTCCTCGTCTACAAAGTTGGCCCCCAGCTGGGGAAGCAACACGGCAGCCTTCTTCGTTGTTTTTTTTTATTTATTTATTTGAAAATCACACACACAAAACACACAGTCACCCACAACACACACAACACCCACCAACCACAAAAACCACAACAGTACACCCAAACACAACCAAAACACACAAACCAAACACCAGCACAGCCAAACAAACACTCACTCGCCACACAGCTTCGCATGCACACGAATTTCCAGTTTCCGGTTCATCCTCTCGCGATACTGGTTTCTGAATGGCCGAACCCGAACTGAACAGCTGAACCGAACGGCCGAACCCAAACCTGGCAACTGCACTGAACGGCTGAACCGAACGCGGCCGAACCGAACAGCCGAACCCGAACCNGCACTGAACATGGCCGAACCGAACGTGGCCGAACCCGAACCGCAACCTGTTCGCCCATCCCTACTAGGTTCTTTCTTTCTTTCTTTCTTTCTTTCTTTCTTTCAGACTGGCTCTCGCCCTGGCCATACATGCAAATAAAATAAAATACAATCAAAGCAAAACATAAAACACTATGATATATAAAAACCCATCAGATCTAAAAGAGGTTAAGGATAAAAACGGCTGGTCCCATTGACATATACATTGATAATGAGAATCACAGCTAAAATCAAAAACATGAGTTGCATACATGGTAATATAAAAGTCACTACGAGGGCCACACCGTAATCAATTCAATGGCTAGTATGCTGATATCTATATATAAATTTAGGGATCCAGAACCTAGGATTGACGCAATGCAGTCAAGTAATCTAATCCCAACTGATAGAGTGACCAATATAGCAGCTCTAAGGCTCTTCCCTGCAAAATACATGATATTAATATGTATTCGTTATTAATATTCTTGATATTATTATCATCATTATAAAAGAAAGTGATAACATCTTCAAGAAATAGTGGCATTATGTTCCAGGTTGGATAGGAGCAGCCTCCATCTTTCCCGGATACTGTCCCTTCTTTTGGATGCTAAAATAATAAAGGAAGCCACAACCCTGATAGCATTCTCTTGAGTCAGAGTGAGTAGATCAATGTAACACCCCTCTGACTCAAGGGAAATATCCTCAGATAGTAAAGGGACCAGCCACACTGCTCGCAGATCATCAAGATACTCGAGGTACTAGACAGGGTTGCCCTTTGTCTCCACTTTTATTTAATATTGCAATAGAACCTTTAGCCATTGCTATTAGACACCTTCAGCAAATTCAAGATATAAAAGTCAGGGGGAAGGAGTATAAACTAGCTATGTACGCAGATGACATGATTTTATTTCTCTCTGACCTACCAAACACAGTACCTAACCTATTAAGCTTAATTTAAAAATTCAGTGCGATCTCTGGATATAAAATATATATAGAAAAATCACAAATGCTGATATTTAAAGAGAAAAAGCTATCAAAAACAGATCTGCAGAAGTCCACACCCTTCAATGTACAAAGCAGCACCATTAAATATCTGGGCATTAATATCACAAAAAAACTCAATGATTTGTACAAAACCAATTTTTTGCCTTTATTAGAGAAATTAAATGTAAGGAGGTAGACTGGAAAAACCTCCAGATATCATGGTTTGGCAGGATGAATTTAATAAAAATGGCAATCTTACCGAAGTTGATATACACATCCTTTGCCCTGCCTATAAATGTCCCCAAGGAATACTTTGCTGTGGTAAACAAAACTATAGCCAGAATAATCTGGAATAGAAAGAAACCCCGAATTAGGAGATCTATTCTGTACACCCTAACAGAAAAGGGGGGTATGAATGAACCTGATGTCAAATTATACCATTGGGCGTCAGCCCTAAGGGGTATAAAAAGTTGGTACCATAATAGTAATTTCCCTGATTGGATAGAGCTGGAGATGAGTGTTTGTAAGACAGATAATTTCAAATACCTTCTCACGGATGATTTAGAAATAAAAATGCAAACAGGCAGGGAACATCCATTTCTACGAATGGCGCTTCATACATGGGAACTTAACTTAAAGAAAGCTGAAATGATAAAAGAAAAAACCTCATATACGCCAATTTTGGGGCATTGGTCAAAACTTGTTGACATCCCTGACTCAATAAAAAAGCTTTGGGAAGCTAAAGGGCTAGTATTAGCAAAAAACTTATTTGTGGGTGAAGAGATATTAACATTTGATACTGTTAAACAAATGCTTGGAAGTGAACCAGACTTCTTTATATATACAAAAATTAAAAGTAAATTCAATAACAAAATCAATAAGCCCCATTACATAAGAAAAACAAACAAACTGGAAAAAGTGCTGTATGGGGATTCCTCACAGTATCATATAATATCTAGAATGTATAAAGTTTTGCATGGACTATATAACTTACCTGACGCAGGATACATCTCCAATTGGGAAGAAGATCTGCAAGTAAAAATAGAAAAAAAAGAGATGAATCAAATATGGGAAAACATTCAAAAGGCTTCAAGATCTTTAACAATAAAGGAGCCGCAGATAAAAACTACATATCGAATGTACTTTACGCCATATAAACTTAATATTATGAATAAGAACTATTCACAGAGTTGTTGGCAGGGATGTGGATCCCTGGGGACTTGGATGCATTGTTGGTGGCAATGTCTATACATAAATAAGTTTTGGCAGGAAGTTTGGCCTCATTTGAATGAGATTGCCCAATGTGATCTTCCGTTCCAACCCATGTTTGCCTTATTGGGAATGTTTCCCAACATACAAGTCATTAAAGAACGAAGACTGGCATGCCAATAACTGAGATTACCGGCTATCTACACAATTGTATGCAACTGGAAATAAAAAAAACAACCCTCATTCAAGAAATGGATCCAACGTATATGGCTCACATTTACAATGGAACGTATATATGTTGAAGTCCACCAGGAGCTAGAAGGATTTTATGCTATATGGAATAACATATGGGAACTACTACAAAAACATTTGAACTTGGACAAGCCAAAAATATCACTATGTTTAACTAAAATATAGATACTTTTATATACTCACCTTAAAAAGGTTAAGGACCACCGCTGTAACGGGAACTCCCCGAATTGGTCCTCTGTTGATTACCTGAAGCTTGTTTTAAGAGAGTATTGGTTGATATGAAAAATAATAAAAAAATATATATTTTTTTAAAACAGGAAAAAAATAGGGATGGGTGACCAGGTCGCAGTTCGGGTTTGGCCGTTTGGTGCAGTCGCCGGGTTCGGGTTCAGCCGTTCAGTTCGGGTTCGGCGATTCGGAAACCAGTATTGCGAGAGGACGAGCCGGAAACCGGAAATTCTTGTGTGTACGGAACTGTGTGGCGAGTGTGTGTGTGTTTGGCTGTGTTGGTGTTCAGTTTGTGTGTTTTGGTTGTGTTTGGGTGTGCTGTTGTGGTTTTTGTGGTTGGTGGGTGTTGTGTGTTGTGGGTGACTGCATTTTGTGTGCGTGATTTTCAAATTAAATTTAAAAAATAAATAAATTAAGAAGGCTGCCGTATTGCTTCCCCAGCTGGGGGCCAACTTTGTAGTCAAGGAGGAGGAGGAGGTTGCTGCCCCGCCACGTAGTACACTTCCTGTGGTGGTGACCAGTTCCTCGGATGAGGAGCAAGCCTCAGGAGGTGCTGCCACCAGGTTTGTAAACTTTTTTTTNCGGATACTGTCCCTTCTTTTGGATGCTAAAATAATAAAGGAAGCCACAACCCTGATAGCATTCTCTTGAGTCAGAGTGAGTAGATCAATGTAACACCCCTCTGACTCAAGGGAAATATCCTCAGATAGTAAAGGGACCAGCCACACTGCTCGCAGATCATCAAGATACTCGAGGTACTAGACAGGGTTGCCCTTTGTCTCCACTTTTATTTAATATTGCAATAGAACCTTTAGCCATTGCTATTAGACACCTTCAGCAAATTCAAGATATAAAAGTCAGGGGGAAGGAGTATAAACTAGCTATGTACGCAGATGACATGATTTTATTTCTCTCTGACCTACCAAACACAGTACCTAACCTATTAAGCTTAATTTAAAAATTCAGTGCGATCTCTGGATATAAAATATATATAGAAAAATCACAAATGCTGATATTTAAAGAGAAAAAGCTATCAAAAACAGATCTGCAGAAGTCCACACCCTTCAATGTACAAAGCAGCACCATTAAATATCTGGGCATTAATATCACAAAAAAACTCAATGATTTGTACAAAACCAATTTTTTGCCTTTATTAGAGAAATTAAATGTAAGGAGGTAGACTGGAAAAACCTCCAGATATCATGGTTTGGCAGGATGAATTTAATAAAAATGGCAATCTTACCGAAGTTGATATACACATCCTTTGCCCTGCCTATAAATGTCCCCAAGGAATACTTTGCTGTGGTAAACAAAACTATAGCCAGAATAATCTGGAATAGAAAGAAACCCCGAATTAGGAGATCTATTCTGTACACCCTAACAGAAAAGGGGGGTATGAATGAACCTGATGTCAAATTATACCATTGGGCGTCAGCCCTAAGGGGTATAAAAAGTTGGTACCATAATAGTAATTTCCCTGATTGGATAGAGCTGGAGATGAGTGTTTGTAAGACAGATAATTTCAAATACCTTCTCACGGATGATTTAGAAATAAAAATGCAAACAGGCAGGGAACATCCATTTCTACGAATGGCGCTTCATACATGGGAACTTAACTTAAAGAAAGCTGAAATGATAAAAGAAAAAACCTCATATACGCCAATTTTGGGGCATTGGTCAAAACTTGTTGACATCCCTGACTCAATAAAAAAGCTTTGGGAAGCTAAAGGGCTAGTATTAGCAAAAAACTTATTTGTGGGTGAAGAGATATTAACATTTGATACTGTTAAACAAATGCTTGGAAGTGAACCAGACTTCTTTATATATACAAAAATTAAAAGTAAATTCAATAACAAAATCAATAAGCCCCATTACATAAGAAAAACAAACAAACTGGAAAAAGTGCTGTATGGGGATTCCTCACAGTATCATATAATATCTAGAATGTATAAAGTTTTGCATGGACTATATAACTTACCTGACGCAGGATACATCTCCAATTGGGAAGAAGATCTGCAAGTAAAAATAGAAAAAAAAGAGATGAATCAAATATGGGAAAACATTCAAAAGGCTTCAAGATCTTTAACAATAAAGGAGCCGCAGATAAAAGCTACACATCGAATGTACTTTACGCCATATAAACTTAATATTATGAATAAGAACTATTCACAGAGTTGTTGGCAGGGATGTGGATCCCTGGGGACTTGGATGCATTGTTGGTGGCAATGTCTATACATAAATAAGTTTTGGCAGGAAGTTTGGCCTCATTTGAATGAGATTGCCCAATGTGATCTTCCGTTCCAACCCATGTTTGCCTTATTGGGAATGTTTCCCAACATACAAGTCATTAAAGAACGAAGACTGGCATGCCAATAACTGAGATTACCGGCTATCTACACAATTGTATGCAACTGGAAATAAAAAAAACAACCCTCATTCAAGAAATGGATCCAACGTATATGGCTCACATTTACAATGGAACGTATATATGTTGAAGTCCACCAGGAGCTAGAAGGATTTTATGCTATATGGAATAACATATGGGAACTACTACAAAAACATTTGAACTTGGACAAGCCAAAAATATCACTATGTTTAACTAAAATATAGATACTTTTATATACTCACCTTAAAAAGGTTAAGGACCACCGCTGTAACGGGAACTCCCCGAATTGGTCCTCTGTTGATTACCTGAAGCTTGTTTTAAGAGAGTATTGGTTGATATGAAAAATAATAAAAAAATATATATTTTTTTAAAACAGGAAAAAAATAGGGATGGGTGACCAGGTCGCAGTTCGGGTTTGGCCGTTTGGTGCAGTCGCCGGGTTCGGGTTCAGCCGTTCAGTTCGGGTTCGGCGATTCGGAAACCAGTATTGCGAGAGGACGAGCCGGAAACCGGAAATTCTTGTGTGTACGGAACTGTGTGGCGAGTGTGTGTGTGTTTGGCTGTGTTGGTGTTCAGTTTGTGTGTTTTGGTTGTGTTTGGGTGTGCTGTTGTGGTTTTTGTGGTTGGTGGGTGTTGTGTGTTGTGGGTGACTGCATTTTGTGTGCGTGATTTTCAAATTAAATTTAAAAAATAAATAAATTAAGAAGGCTGCCGTATTGCTTCCCCAGCTGGGGGCCAACTTTGTAGTCAAGGAGGAGGAGGAGGTTGCTGCCCCGCCACGTAGTACACTTCCTGTGGTGGTGACCAGTTCCTCGGATGAGGAGCAAGCCTCAGGAGGTGCTGCCACCAGGTTTGTAAACTTTTTTTTACTTAGCATCCCCTAGCACCCCAGGGTGGAGGGCGACATTTGCATGTGCCAGCCAGGGCCTCCTTCCTAGTTGCAATCCCTAGCATCCCCTAGCACCCCAGGGAGGAGGGCAGGATTTGCACATGACAGCCAGGGCCTCCTTTCTAGTTGCAGTCCCCAGAATCCCCTAGCACCCCAGGGAGGAGGGCAGGATTTCACCCCAAGGAGGGAGGACTAGAGGCATCATCATCATAAATGCATGATATTACTTTGGTGTTCTTAATGTGTTCCCATTTCAGAAAGGAATTGGATGCCGGCTCCAGCTCTGCTGCCACTGCCAGGCCAAGGAGGACCCATAGGCCAGTTACACCCCCAGACATCCGGCGGTCAAGGTCGAATGTCTGGAGGTATTTTGACAAGGGCGACAGAGTCGCCACATGCAAGGTAAGGTACGGGGACTGGAACAATAGGGAATGAATTACCCTATGACCTGTTAGGAACGGAAGTCCCCTGCAGAGAGAGATTGGCCACCCAGTCCACCCGCTTGTGGAGACAGAATGCAGGCAGGGCTTGACAGACCATTGGTCTGACACAGTATGGCACTTTTTATGTTCCTATCTTTTTATGCTCTTTTTAGATCTGCAATAAAGTTTTCCACCAGCAGAGGGAGGGGACCACGTCGGGGTTCATCAATCATGTAGAGCAGCAGCATGATATGCAAGTGAGGCAGGTGGACGAGGAGGAGTCTGAAGTGGTGCCTGTGGAGCCTCAGCACCCAAAGAACGGGGGGAAGGCAACCCGAAAAAGGAGGCATACAAGCTTTTCCACTCCCCCCCTCCAGCCCTGATGTGGAGACCCCCGAGTCCCCCGAGGATGCGGAGGTCAAGGCCCTTTGGGACAGGATGCAGCGGTGCACCCTGGCCCATGTTGAGGTGGTCCAGCTGTCCTCTGCCAACCTGGAGAAGGCCCTGGTGGATGAGCTGCAGGTGGTCCAGGCGGAGCGGCAAATGATGGGGGCATACACCCAGGAATGGTCTCAGGACAAAGACAGTTTGGGAGATAATCTCGTATTCCTCCCTGTTGTACCCTGGAGGTGCCTCGATTTCTGTCTCCAGTTCAACCTGATGCAGGGAGACTTTCTGTTCAAGAAGTCGCTCGAGTATCAGGAAGGTGGAGTTCCAACGGGTGGAGACATCCTGGGTAAGGGTGTGCACCGGGGACCTTTGCTCAGCCTGCTTCTCCTGGAGGAGCTCGCTGCCCTTCATGCTGCAGTTGAAGAAGTCCTCAAGCTTCCTCCCCTGGTTGACCAGGGAGCTAAGGGTGCCTGGCCCAATCCCCTTCTCCCCCAAGCCCAGAGCATCCTTCACCACCAGGTGGAGGATGTGTGTGGCGCAAGGGATGCTTGTGAAGCCCCTGTCATGGACTGCCTTAAGGATATTGTCTGCGCTGTCCATGGTCACATACCCCTTGGTGAAGGCCGTGCCTGGCATGACCCATTCCCTCACCATGGAGGCCAAGGCTGCCTTGAGGTTCCTCGCAGTGTGGCAGCTGTCCATAACTTGGGCCTGAAGCAGGGCCCACCTATACCCTGCTTCAGGACCCCTCCTGCCACTGCCTCTGCGTCCTGCCACCAGTGTGTCGTCAACGCTAGGTAGGCATGCTGGGCATTTTTGGCGGACCACAGGTCCATCGTAAAGTGGACTGTTGCACCCCCAGCCCCTGTCAGCAGCTCCCTCACCCACTCATTCAAAGCCCTATAGAACTGTGGCACCACAGTCTGACTCAGGGTGGAGCGGGAAGGCAGCTTAAAGGAACCCAATCAGCCATTGGAAGACCTTGTCCTCCACAATGGACAAGGGCTGGCCATTCAGGACAATCATCTCGGCCAACAGACACTTGGCTTTCTCCTGGAAGCCTGTGCCACAGCGCCCTGCCGATGGCCTTAACACATCCGCTTACCCCATCTCCTCCATGGTGGACTGACGTCACTGCTGGGGAGGCTCCAGCTGTTTTTCTGCCCCATACTGCTCCTGCTGCTAGAGGCAGAAGCAGTTGGTGCAGGATGCTGGCCCACTGAATGAGCCAGGCGACTGGCCGCTGGAGTTGGGAACCCACTGGCATCCACTTCCCTGCCTTCCCACTCAGCAACACAGCATGCCTTCAGGTGCCTGGCCATTGCAGTTGTGCCAAGGTTGGCAAGCACCTGCCTGCGCTTCACCATCTTCTTGCACAGCACCTCTCTGGGATCATCTGCTCATACCGGCTTAAAATTATCCCAGACTGAGGATTTTTTTTCCCTCCTGCCTTCTTGCCTGCCCCGGTGGACGCACTGTTGCCAGCGCTGCTGGGAGGGGGAGAACTTTGTGGCACTGGCGATGCAGCTCTGGGAGGAGGGTCAGACATCGCCTCATGTACAGAGATCTCCTCTGCGGCACTAGAGTCACTGACTGCCTCTTCCTCACTGTCCCTGGCGATCACAGTGATGTCCCGTGAAGGGGAGTACTGGGACCCAGAGGCTAGACTGCCCATGCCTGCCATGCTGCTGGCACTCTCCCTGTGCCCCACTCTGTAGCTGCTAGTGCTGCTGCTGCTCTCCCTAGTACTGTCATTGCCTGGGGATTGGGCCCTGCCTCTTGCAACCAGGGTGGGATCCACCAGCTCTGGACTGCTGGGGATTGCCTTGACTGTGGGGGACATTGGTGGCCCTGGAGGAACATTGGAAGCACCCCCAGCACCTGCTCCAGCACCACCCGCAGCAGAGACAGATGCAGCCTGAGCCTCAAGTCCTGCAGCTCTTCCAGTGCCCTGCGTGCCAGTGGAGGGCGCTGCCAGGAGGTGATGCAGAGCAGCCTGTTGCCCTTAAGCAGGCCTGCTGATTTGGGGGGAGGGGAGTTCACCCATCCCTAAAAGATATAACTGTTTCAAGGTGGATAGCGCTACATGCCACAAATTTGATTGTTTCAGACAACCTAAAGCATGTACACCTGAATGAAGAGCAATGGGCTAACACATGGTTCTGACAGCATCTTAGGCAATGAGTCCTCAACAACTCTTGACAGCACTGAGCTCCACTAACAGGGATATGAACATAGAATCTATGTGCCATGTAGGAATTAAGACAGCCTTCATCCTTCCCAAAGATACAACATTTATTACACTCATATATGGCAATCAGTGTTGTATAGTCTTACTTGATTCTGTGTATTCCTGGCTTATAATGAGGAAGCTGACTGTGACTGCTGGTAATTTGTAACCTATCACTAAAATCTGCCACTGTACCTGAGGATTGGAAGTTAGCAAACGTAAAACCAATATTTAAAAAGATATCCAGAGATGATCCTGGAAACTACAGAGGGGTGAGCCTGAGATCGGTGCTGGGAAAACAAGTGGAGATGATTGATTAGAACAGAATTACTGGGCATACTGATAAACACGACATAATGGGAGTCAACATGGATTTAGCAAAGGGAAGTCATACCTCACTAATCTATTGGCATTTCTGAGGGTGTAAATAAGCATGTGGATAAGGGTGAGCTGGACAACACGGTGCGTCTGTATTTTCAGAAAGTGTTTTATAAGGTTGCTCACAAGAGATGGTTGGGGAAATTTAAGTAGTCATGGGATAGGAGGCAGTGTCTTATCATGGTTCGGTAACTGGTTAAATGACAGGACCAAAGAGTAGAACTAAATGGTCAGTTTTTACAATCGAGAGAATTAGACGTAAATATTGGAGTGCCCCAGGGATCTGTACTGGGACCAGTGTTGTTTAATATATTCATTAATAATCTGGAAAAGGGAGTAAAGAGTGAGGTGATCAAATCCAAGCAGATCGTGAAGAACTGCAGGAAGATCTTGTGAAACTGGATGACATTGGGTATTTGCAGACGTTACGAGATCACGCTTAACCACAGTCAATTCCCTGTAGTGGAGAATGGTCCCGTAACATCTGTTGGGGAACTGGAAGTTCCCCCCCAGATGTTAGCCACGTTCAATCCCCGCCAGGAATCACATTCACCACGCAATCAGCTGAACCCGCAGGGCTGGCACCGGTCGCATGGTGAATGAGATTCCTGGCAGGGATGAAGGGGCCCGTCACGTCTGGATGGCGATCATGGCCCGGAATCCCCGCCGGGGATGGGCGCTGTGGCGGCATTGGCCGTGGTGCCTGCCCAGCTCCCCAGACGGTGGTCGGTGGGGGAGCGGGGGGGGGCGGTGCCGTGCGGTCACACGTTGTGCTGCACGGCCCCGCCCCCTCCCCGATTCCCCGCCGGGATCCCCCGGCACGTCTCTTGGCCGTGCTGGAGTGATCCCGGCGGGGAATCTCGAGGTTGGTTCCATGATGGGGCGAAGCCGCCCCATCACGTCTGAAAATATCCTGTGTATCTAAATGACATATAAAATTTAATGTGGACAAGTGCAAAGTGATGAACATAGGGGAAAATAAGTCAAATTAAATGTACACAATGCTGGATTCTAAATTAGGAGTTACCACTTAGGAGAATGATCTTGGAATCATTGCCAATACATTGAAATCCCCAGCTCAGCGTGCGGCATTAGTGGTCAAAAAAGCAAACAGAATGTTAGGAATTATTCACAACAGAATAGAGAATAAAACTGGAATATCATAATGCCTCTATATAAATCTATGCTGAGACCGAACCTTGTATATTGTGAGGAGTTCTGGTCATCAAATCTCAAACAAAATATAGTAGAACTAGAAAAGGTACAGAGATGGGAAACAAAAATGATAAAGGGTATGGAATGGCTCCTGAGAGGGGATATNTTTTACCAGTGCGGGGGGAGGAGGAGGCAAGCCAAGCCCCCCCTCCCCCCTGCATGGTAAATTGCGCCGAGGCGCATAATTGGGCCCTGACTCCCGCGGAATTTAAAAAAAAATTCCGCAGAAGAATCGGGGCCCTGCCTATGAGAATGAATGAAGTGCCATTACTAGAAGCATGCAATGCCTATCCACCTATTCCTGTATGTTCTGTACGCCTATGGATGGAATGGATGTACATTTTGTTTTCATCATTGACATGTACCATGCTGGTCAAAGCTTGACATTTTAATTTCTCATGTGTATTGTGTGCAGTTCTGGTATCCCCCTCTCCAAAAATACGTAGTAGAACTAGAAAAAGTACAGAGAAGGGCAACAAAAATGATCAGGGGAATAGACCGACTCCTGGATGAGGAGAGACTTGATAGGTTGGAGCTCTTCAGCTTGGAGAAGAGATGACTGAGAGGGGCTGTGATAGAAGTTTATTATTAGAGCACTGGAGTGCTGTAATAGTTAAGATGTCACACCCTCCATTATAAAGCCCAACTTTATATTTGCTATAAAATTGGCATTATTAAAGTTAGGATCATGAAAGTTCTGATGAAGGATCGCTGGAGTAAGTGGTTTGCGCTATCCACATTCCAGCCAAATTGGTTGGAGAACAGCTGAGATATCACAGTTTAAAAACAGCACTTTGAAAGCCTGTTTTTGCAAATGTTAGATCATCTTGATCTTGGCAGGGTAAAGTGGTTTTGTGTTGGTTGGGAGGAGGTGTAAGCCTTTTAGAAAATTCAAGGAGATTGGTAGGGTGTGCCTTTTGGTTTACTTTTTGTAAGTCCAGTTAGCAGTTTTTAAGTTATGACATCTTGAAAATTCAATGTTAGCCTATAGAGACCATCCTGAGTGTGGAGTACTTGCAAACATTCTATTTGTAATGTAGAGACTATTTAAAAGAAAACAGTCTTGAATACTGGGGACTACAACTCCCAGCAGGCATTGCTTGCCAGAGCCTACCAGTTCTGGGGAAAGAGAGGGAACTGCACCTCCCAGGGGGCAATGCTAGTGACTGGTCAGCCATGTTTAGAGATGATCTCGTGGGTAGAGGCAAGGCCTGTGGAAGGGACAGAGCTAAAGATCATTCTGATCTAATCCTGCACAGCAGGCGCCTCGGCTTGGAGGTCAGGGATGCCGAGATGGCTAAACAGTTAGCTAATCCAGCAGTGATGTTTGGGGTGACTGATCTTGCCCTCTAAACCCACCCAGAATCACAGAGCACATGGATTTCAGTGACAGCCCTTCCTCCTCCAAAAATGTGTGGTGTCTGTGCTACAGCTCCAATGAGGTGCTCCATTGGAGGAGCATGACTGGGACCAGAGCGCTGGAGTTTGCCTGGGATAGTCCCAAGTGCAGGAAGAGGGCAGAGGTTTATCCCAGGGATAGGAAGCTGCAGGCAGGATGGAACTGATGTTCTTTCAGTGCTTCTCCCTCGGACTTTCCCAACCCCACTAAGGAATGAGGGGTAAGTGGGTGCTCTGGGCTGATACAGTGGGTGTTCTGTAGGAGGGGGGCAGGGAGATGGTGGGGTCCTATGCAGAGCAGCCCTGTGGGGGAGAGTAGCAATTGTAGCAATCTTGAGAGGACTCTAAGGGTGAGCCTCAGCCCAGGAAGGGAAATCCTATGGAGGGGGAGAGAGAGAGGGAGCATATACAAAAGTGGGGGGACATTAAAGGGAGAGAGTAGGGGCAGAGCCTCTATAAATAACTTCCACAGGGAGAGCACTTTACAGGTATCAGCTTTATTGGGGATACAGAATATGGAATACAGTACAGGGGGAGGTCTGCAGAGTGGGCAGCATTGAGCAAGAAAGGGAGCCTTGTCCAAGAGGGAGTAAAGTGGAGTCTTGTAGAGACAGGGAGCTGCAGAATAATGGCTATAATTGTGCCAGGGGAGAGCTCTGGACAGAGGAGAACTGAGGGAGGGAGATTTGTACAGGGGGGAGCTGCAGAATGGGTAACATTATGCCAGGTGGAGAGTCCTGTACATGGGCAGAGTCAGGGAGCCCTCTACTGTAGTGAACTAGCCAGATGGTTCTGTACAGGAGGAGATCCTAGAAAGCAGAATGGCCAGTGTTGCACAAGGAAAAGAGCTCTGACAGTGGGGAATAGAGTGGAAGACTCCTGTACAAGCCATGAGCTAGAGATATCCTAGAAAGACGTTTTTGGAAGTTTGCAATGCTCAAACTGAACCAAAGTTGTTGTATTCTTAGTAAAGCAGGGAGCTACCAGTAAAAATCCAGCTTTGCCTTGCTTGCTATTTGAAGGAAGTAACAACCTTCTAAACTGAAGGGAGCAGCTCTTCCACCTTGGCCTCCCCTAAGTCCAGCTCCCAATAGGTGTCTTTAGACATAATGCTGTTCAGTGTTCTGTAACATAGTGTCCTGCCGTTATAGTGTTTAGACATAGGGTCAACACTAGAGCTGCAGCGGCATGCTGCTGCGGCAGCTGTTACAGACGGAAACCCCTATTCCGCACATCGTGGCACGAGTCGGCAGAGGCTGTTTCTGACGCCTGCGGCGGTGGTTTGCCACAAATGTTGCCACGTCATTGGAACTGATTGGCGGGAGCAAAACTTTTGCGGATTCCCAGTAAGAAGTGGCACCACCTCCCCTTTCCGTCTGCCGCAGCATCTTCGTGATTAATCTGATCATTGTATCATGTTTCCGCCATCAGGCCACCGTGGCCTGAATACAAGTTATCGCGACACCCGGCGGCATGATTCATCGGCCAATTTCATTGTCTTGGGCTTTTTAATTTCATTGGCTAGGGCTTTCACAGAGAGGCATGTCC
>QEPC01000772.1:302885-314943 GCA_003113815.1 Sphenodon punctatus | reverse complement strand
CCTTCTCCATTTCTCCCACAAAAACAATGTTTTTAATGATATATAATTATATATAATGTTTTTTTATTGAAATTTTTTTATCTATCTATCTATCTATCTCTACACTAATATAACCACTATTAACTAACTAACTATTCTAAATGCTATGAATGAATTAAGTAGCTCCAACAAACCCTAAAGCTGAATCACAGTAAACACTATATCAGTAAACTTTAAACTAACTCCTACTATGTCAAAACAAAAATATATCTACCTAATCCTATCTATCTATCGATATATGGGATGGGGAAATCACAAACAAGACAAGGAGGGGTACAAAACTGAAATGAAACCTAAATCAATCTATAATAATCCTACTCTAAATGAATCAAAAAACATGGGAAGGGAATCACTGGGGAGGGAATATATAGGGAACGGATTCAATGGAGAGTAGACGGATGAAGGAAAATTGAACACAGTGAGGGATAAAAATAAAAAATAACAACTAAATCTATCTAAACTAAGGTAAATAAATGAGAATATGGGGGGAGATGGGTTGGATGGGTGAAATAGGAGGAGGATGGCAATGGATTGGGGAGTTGGAAAAATGTTGGGTGAAGGAGCCTTCTGAAATGTCTGCTGCTCATAAACAGTGACTAGCTCAGAAGGTATTGGGAAGGGGGGAGGCAGACAGTTTTGTTTCTTGCTGCACCCGCCTCACCGCAAGCCCCACTGACTCCATGCAACCTAGCTCATGGCCAATCGCAGACTGCCAAGCCAGTGTTCTGAGGCGAAAAGAGATGGTGATTTGGCAGGTTAGCTGCTACTCCTAGCCACTCTGCACCCTCCACCCCTGGTGCCTGGAAGTCTGCTCCTAGGCGAGTCAGATGACGTCCCCCTCCCTGCTACGTTTGGCCTTCCAGTGACCTGACAGTGACAGAGTGACAGAAGGTAGACCACGTTTTAGCCACCCGAACACAACCGAACGCGATCCAAACTGACCGAACTGTTTGGCCATTTCGCCATTCGGATCTGTTCGGTATATTCACCATTTTTCCGTTCGGTGTTTGGTTCTGTTCGGTATGTTCACGTTCGGGTTTGGGTTCGCATTCAGTAGTCTGAACAGGCCGAGTTCGGGTAGAACACCGAACTTCTGAACCACGTTTGCCCATCCCTACCCCAGATGGAATTCTCTACCCACAGAGCTCCCAACTGGCCACTACTCCTATAAAATCCACCTGGCAGGAACAGGATGCCTGTCCTCAGCCTTACTAACTCCCTTTACCTTGTCCCCCAGTTCCTGCTTCCATCCTCCCCATTACCTTGCTCCTGAGCCCCCTTGCTTGCCTGCCTACCTACCTACATATCTAACTACCTACCTACCTACTTTGTTCCCAGCCTGCCTGTCCCAAACCCAGTCCCTCTTTTTGGACTGACTTCCTGGCTTGTCTTACGACTTCACTTATGGACTCTACTTAGGCTGTTGGTTGTTTGGCTTAGACTGACTCCTTCCTTGACCTTTGGCTTGTCCTTGATGGCTTGACTACACGTTTGGACTGTCTAACACTGATCTGACTCTCATGTACCCCCAATCCTGACCTAACTCATGCACAGTTCTGATCCTTTCGCAACTCGGCCTGTGCTCTGAACTGATATTTGGCAATGCCTCCTTTCCCTATGTGTTTTGATGCTATAACATTCACTCTCATTATCTGTGGTGTTACTACATATTTAGTCTTTCATGTCTCACTTGTGCAAATGCTGGAATTGTTGATGGGCTGGATCAGAACTCTGCAGTTGACCCTTGAGTAAGGAGTAGGGGTGGGAATTCTGGTTCTCCCGAGAACTGATATTGTCGGTATTTGGATGTATCGGATTAATCCGGTAAATCCGATATTTACCTGTACCGGTATACCAGATCTTTAAGACTGGGCGCTTTACCTTTTTTTACATTGTGGCCATTGAGATAAAGGGCCGCAATTTAAAAAAAAACGGTAAAACGCCCAATGTTAAAGATCCGGTATGCTGATACTGGTAAATCCAGTACCGGGGAGATCCAATACCGGTAAATCCGGTATCCAGTATTTTCCCCGGTGTCCCACCCCTAGGAGTATCATGTAACTCCAATGCCCCATAAGCAGAACACAGAAATCAATCTTTCCTCATTTTTCCACCTTCCATAGAACATCCTAATCCCTTACTCTGTGCCTGACCAACAAGTGAGCAGATGGGAGAGAACTGATCACTTCTTCCTCTATATCCTCAGCTGCAGGGTATAGGGCAATAAGACAATTTGTCGTTCTCTCTCTTCTCCAGGGCCAGCTTTAGAATTTGCTGGGGCCCAGGCAAGAATAAAATGCGGGACTACCATGTCCCTGTTTTCTATAGCCCTACCCCTTTAACAACTGGCAGTCTGATGTACCCTAGTAGGTGAGGCAATGAAAGGGGAGCAGAGCCCCACAGGAAGCAACCACCTTGTGGACTGGGAGTCTCAGATGGGGAGAGGACCCTGCAGAAACAGCCCATCCTGGGGCCTCAGGAGCACCAGTCTTGAGGCTGCAAGGCCTCTCTGTCGGCCCCCCTCTGACTGAAGTGCCCAAGTTATAGGTCCTACTGGACCTGGCTAAGGTTGACTCTGCTCTTCTGCCTCCTTCTTCCCCCACACAGTTGCCAGAGTTGCAATCAGAGCAGCATTTAATCAAGTAAGCTGAAAAGTAATGGTAACACTGATCCCTGGCCAAGTAAGGGCTATGATAATCTACCCCATGGGACTGAAAATTACTCATGTGGATCAAGTTTGCATGACTGACCCCTAGACCTCTTATCTATTGGTTCCTTACATCTGAAGGCTCTAGATCAGGGCCCCATTGTGTTAGGCATTGTAAAACATGTAGGAGAACCCCAAAGAGCTTGCAATCTAAACAGAAGACCCAGACAAAGGGTGAGAGAAATGAACTATACCATATTCCATGTTGTAGTTGGGGAAATCAAAGCACAGAGATGAACATCACTTGCCATTGTGACACACAAGCAATCTGTCTGCCAGAAGTTGAGCCCAGCTCCTCTGATCCCTAGTCATGATATCAAGCTGTTCTTTCCATTAAATTATTGAATATATCGATTACATGGAACAATAAAATGCCCATGCAAGTGAATACTCTGGATTGTCTCATAGATCTTCCTAAAAGGAAGTATTTTTTTCACTCAATGTACTATTAATCTGTGGGACTTCTCAGAAAATGTGCAGGCCAATAATACAACTGGGTTCAAAAAAGGACCGGGTTCTTTGAAGATAGGTCAACAAATGGCTGTTAGTCAAGCTGTCATGGATGAGACCCCTGACTGTCAGGAGCTGAGAGTGGATATCAGGAAATAGATCATTCTATTATGATATGTTGTGCATTTCTCTGAAGCAGTCAAAACTGCCACTGTCGGAGACAGGATGCTGGGCTATATGGACCATTTGCCTGATTCAGTATGGCATGTCTTATGTTCTTAAGTACTGTGTTTTGACTCTGAAATATCTAGGAAGAAGCAGTAATTTATTTTATGCCAAATCTGCTCTCTGAGCAAGTTGATACAAATAAGGAATAAAATCCCTTAGTCATTAGGATTGCCAGAGGAATTACACCAATGTAAAATGGGTGTAAAGCTGAGAATTGGGTCCTCTATTTTAACGTTAATTAAAGATATCCATTTGCTTTATCTTGACAATTAAATTCTCATGGCATAGATTGATTTTTCTGCCATAGCTAGGTAAAAATCCAGGGATCCCACATGAGAGTCACAAATGACGGTAGTCTGTTACTCTTTCACAATGCTTGCAATTCATTCAATCAAACTGGTACCTATGCAGTCATTTTCAAAGATGCCTAAGGGAGTTAGGTTCACAACTTTCATTGTTTCCTAAAGGGCACTTGCCTCTCATCAGGTGTCTTTAGATATAACATCAACGTGTGTCTCTCTGTGTGTGTTTTGACCTTGATATGAACACCGGTTTGGTCCTGTGTTCACCATGTGGCGCTGCTTAGACGCACAGCCCGTCTTGGGGCAAATCGGTGTTTTGCTTGCCAACCAATCTTGGCACACAAACTCTGGAGCCTTGTTCCTGTGTTGTACCTGCTAACACACCACAAGATATCATTATACACAACACTGGCCGCATGCAAATTGTCCTTGTGATGCAATGGTGTTCACTTTGTCTGTTCAATGGGTGGTCAAATTGGTGCTGGGATTGTTATGGTGCTTACATACAATGGCCAGACGCATGCTTAGGGTAGGGGTGTGCAATTTGTTTTTGTTATGTCATATCTGTTATTCTAATAACAAAAATAAATAATAATAATAATAAAAATGAAAACAAATTTTCATTTTTGAAATAATGGGGAAAAACTAAAAAATATATTTCTGGCTATAACATTTTTGTTAATTCTGATGAGACTTTGGGAGAATATACCCCAACGGAGGGTATTATGTGTACTAAATTTCAGAAAGATTGGATAAAGGAAACTGATCTTTATAAGCTATTGAATGTTGTGAATTTAAGAAAAGCTGCATACACATTCCTGATTACAACTTCTTTATCTTCTGTCCAATTTTCATGACACCTGGAACGTTTGTCTCTCCACATTATTACCAATCCTGCCAAATTTCAGAAAGCTTTGATAAAGGGTCCTGAAGTTATTAGACATTAACTTGAAAATGCATTTTCTGGCTGTAACATTTTTATATTCCATCCTGTATCACCAATGATCTACTTGTCGCTAAATCTAAGAGCTTTTACTCCATTCTTGTCCTCCTTGACCTCTCTGCTGCCTTTGACACTGTCAACCACTCACTCCTACTGGACTCTCTTTGCTCCCTCAGCTTCTGCGGCTCTGTCCTTGACTGGTTCTCCTCCTACCTCTCTGACCGCTCCTTTAATGTGTCACATCCCAATTCCAACTCCTCCTCCCTCCCCCTCTCAATGGGGGTTCCCCAAGGTTCTGTTCTGGGCCCTCTACTCTTCTCTATCTATACCCTGTCCCTTGGCAAACTCATTGCCTCCCACAACTTCCAATATCACCTCTATGCTGACAACACTCAACTCTATCTCTCCACTCCCTCCCCCTCTGTCCAAGCTTGCCTCATCAACTGTCTCACTGATATCTCCTCCTGGATGTCCCAACATCAGCTCCAGCTCAACATGCATAGGACTGAACTCCTTATCTTTCCTCCCTACCCTTTCTCTCCCTCTTCCCTGTCCATCCTTATTGATGGGGTCACTGTCCGTCCCATTCCTCAAGCCCGTAGCTTGGGCTTCATATTTGAGTCTCACCTTTCCTTTAAACCTTACATCGACTCTATTGCCAAGTCCTGTCGCTTTGCTCTCCATAACTTTGCTCGGATTCGCCCCTTTCTCTCTGTCTCCTCAGCCAAAACCCTTGTTCACACCATGGTCATCTCTCGCCTTGACTAATGCAACCTCCTCCTTGCTGGCCTCCCCCGCTCTTACCTGTCCCCCCTTATCGCCATCCAAAACTCTGCTGCTAGGGTCATCCACTCTGCCCGTCACTTCGACCACGTAAAGCCTCTCCTCTCCTCACGTCACTGGCTCCCCCTTCCTGAACTCATCCTTCAAAAACTCCTGGTATTCACAACCTAGCTCCCCTTTACCTTTCAGCCCTAATCTCCTTACACACTCCTGCACACACTCTCTGCTCCTCCTCCGTCTCCTCACTCGCTCTCCTTTGTCTCCCCTGCTCCCTTAACTGCCATTGTCCCTTCTCCCTTGCTGCCCCCCATGCCTGGAACTCCCTCCCTGCCTACATCCACCTTGCCCCCTCCCTCCGCACCTTCAAAGCCCTCCTCAAAACCCACCTCTTCCTCACCGCCTTTCCCAACACCTGTTAGAACATGCCCTGCAATTTTTACTGTTTGCCCTCCCCACAGACTCTTACCAACTGCAACCAAGCCAAGCACGTGTACCTTTGACTTCGCATCCGCTTGAATGTTATTTATCCCTTGTCTCTCCTTACATCCCCTCTCCTTGTCTTCCCTCTCCGTATCTATTCGATTGTAAGCCATAGGCAGGGACTGTGTCTTTCTTGTTGTTTTGTAAAGCTCCAGGCACACAGCTGGCACTATACAAATGCTTATAATAATAATAATAATAATAATTAATAATAATAATCCTGTTTACAAGACATTTCTCAGGAATGTATCTCACACCGTCCCTGTCATCTCTGCCAAACTACAGGACGATTTGATAAAGGAAACCAATATTATAAGTGATTGAATTTGTCTCCTTGAAGACCATTATTCAGATAAATAGCAACACATGCACTGCCAGTCAGAGGCAGGCACCTGGCATGGCAGAGGGAGGGAGGCTGTAGGAGGGAGGATTTGGATAAACCCAAAAGACTGACAGACACATTCACTGGCCAATTACTGCATGCTTCCAGTTTTACAGGACCAATCGGTAGTGGCTTTGAGACGGTCATAGGGGGCAGCTCTGAGGTGGGCATAGAAGGAACATAATTGGGACTTTGGGGATAGCATCCCAGCAATCAGGAGACCTAGTTTACACATCCAAATTGACCAATTATCATCACCATCACATTCTGCAGCACTGTGACAGAGGACATAAGAGAATCTCTATTGCCTTTTTCCTAAACAGACACTTCCAACTTCTCAGTAGCAAGTGGGGGAGAGAAGTGTGGGTGGTCACAGCACAGAATGAGAATATTTGGGTGACATTTCTGCTGGTCAATTGGCATCACAAACAGATCTTATACCACAGTGACACATAAGGGAATCCCTGGCATAGGCTCATTCTCTGCATATGCTGTGCAGACTTATAAAATTGCGACCATTTATCACATATTTCTGATATTTGGCAGAGATGATCCTGAAAGTTTGAGATACAGCTCTGGTTGGACTACAAAGATGTCAGTCAGACATACATTTATAAGTTAATTTCTTATGCCACCGGGACCATTTATCCAATCCTTCTGAAAGTTGGCATCGATAGTAAACTTGGGGAGGGGTATAAACGTTCTACAGCCAGGAATGTGTATGCAGATTTTTGCAAAATAACATTCAACTGCTTATAAAATCAGATTCCTTTATCCAATATATTCCTGTATATATGCAGCCCTTGGGGGAGATCATGAGAGGGTTTGGTGTGCATTGCCACCAATACGCTGATGATACCCAGCTTTACCTCTCTTTTTCAGCTGACCCAGGCCCTGCCGTCTCCATGATATCTCAGTGTTTGGAGGCTGTGGCGAGCTGGTTATGGCAGAGCAGACTAAAGCTTAATCCCGATAAGACTGAGGTGATGGTGGTGGGCCGGGCGGGGGAGGTGGTGCCCCCTCTTGTGGAGGGGGTGCGCCCCTCCGTGGCTCAGCAGGTTCGGAGTCTGGGGGTATTATTGGACGTGGGTCTCTGTATAGATCAGCAGGTGGATGTGATGGCGAAGGCGGCTTTCCGTCAGCTGTATCTGGTACGGAGGCTGCGCCCGTAAATCTCCAGACCCAACCTGGCCACTTTGATCCATGCCTTCATCACCTTGAGGCTGGACTACTGTAATGTACTCTACATGGGACTTCCCTTGACACTGGCCCAGAGATTGCAGCTAGTGCAGAATGTGGCAGCCCGTCTCCTAGCAGGGACATGCCAACAAGAGCACATAACACCGGTGCTCTGTGCATTGCACTGGCTGCCTGTAATGTGCTGAGCCAGGTTCAAGGTGTTGACATTGATCTATAAGGCCCTGTACAGTCTTGGATCTGGATACCTCAGGGACCGTCTCACCCTCCATGACTCAGGACGGACTCTCTGGTCCACCGGGGACACCTTCTTGGAGGTCCCCTTCGTAAAGTGGGGGGCTACAATGGAGAGGGTGTTCTCAGTGGCTGTGCCCCAGCTGTAGAACTCCCTCCCAGAGGAAGCACGACTGGCCCCGAGTCTGCTGGCCTTCCGTCAGGGCTGCAATACATGGCTGTTCTCCCAGGCCTTCGGAAGCGGGGAGGGGAGGGTGAGCTAATTTTTTGTATGGGGGTATTTTAAAATTGTTTTAAATATGTGTGGATTTTTATATTGTTTATTTTATGTTGGAAGCCGCCCCGAGATGCTGTAGGCATAGGGGGCGGCATATAAATGGATTTAAATAAATAAATCTTTCTGAAATTTGGCGCACATAATGCTTTTCATTGGAGGTACAATCACTCCAAGGTTCATCCAAATATAATGAAAAACAAAGTTATAGCTGAAAATGTATTTTACATTTAAACCAATGAAAATCAAAAATGAAAACAAAATTTTGATATTTATGAAAACTAAAACAAAAGATTTAAATAACGAAAATAAAAAATGAAAACTAATAATGACATGGGTCCCTGGTGCACACCTCTAGCTTAGGGGGAGTGTCTTTTTATGTTTAAAGATGCCCATCAGCTCCTTTAAAAATTCATGCCTAACCTCTTTTGCAATGGGAACATTCAAAGCACAAAATGGAGGGGGGAGGGGAAAGAAGAAACCAATCAACCATATATAACCCATATGAGCCTAGGAAATGATTCGAAATATTTGGATGTTCTGAAGAGTCAAAAGGCAGAATAGACCCTGCAGGAAACTTCATCCCGGGGGAAACACTCAATAGAAGTCAGAAGGGATTAAAACACCCACTGTATAATATTAAATGCTGTGACAAGACAGTATTGAAATACTTTCTCAAGTACCAAATGAGACTTTGCCCAGAAGCAGCCTTTTAAGTGTCTGGGGCACACACACACAAACAGTTTGCCCGCTTTATGCTAAGTCAATTTTTAGCAAAATGAAGACGTTGCCGGCAAACTATAAATTTCTTTCCATCCTTGCAGACTTCATTTGAATCTGAATCATTTTGATTCTTTTCACCCTCATAAAGAGTATTATTAAATATTAATACAGTATTTTTCTCCTGTTACCATACACGTTGTGCATGCCTGTAATCTAACAAGAGCACATAAAAAATCAGGGGGAAAATACAAAAACATAATTTGTAGGAATCATGTTTTCTGCATCCGTGCCAGATCCATTGACTGATTCTACCACTGGTAAGGTTATATTACTATTAGTAAGTTCCTTCATTGTTTAGGTATAGCATAATGAAGAGATGGACAGTCTATATTAAGTATACAGTAAAACCCTTAAAAGGCACCCTGCATCTGCCCCAGTCCAGCCCCACCTTGGTCTGTTTTAAACAGACCTGGTGGCTGCTGCAGTCCACAGTCCACCCATGCGTTGTCCCTCTCCCCCACACAATAGAGTTGTGGGTGGATCGCCCAACACTCTGGGCTGCTGCCTACAACTTCATGGTATTGCCTGGGGCAACCCCCAGGTGAGATTAGCAGAATTGGCAGAAAGCTGTAGCAGTCATCTGCCGAACAGATGGACCATGGCTGACCTCAGGCTAGTGCCCCGAATTTGGTCAGCCTGCTAGTACTGGGATATTCCAGAGAGCTTCTGGAGGGACTTCCCCAGAGCAGGGCTAACCTGTCAATAGTCTCACCACCATTTTGGTTAAGGACAACAGGTATTTTGCACATTCACAAAACAGTCTGGTGGCCATTTTGTGCATGCAAAATTATTTTAAAAAAAATATTTTTAATTTTATTTTCTCAGCAAGAACTTGGCAAGACAGTCCTCATTCTCTGTTTGTCTGAGACAACTCGAGAATCAGTATTTCAATGAGATTTCCCGCTTTTGTGAGATTTCATTTCAACCCTAGTAAATTGGTTGAGTGGTAAATCAGTTATGTGGTAACAGTTCAACCCTAGTAAATTGGTTGAGTGGTAAATCAGTTATGTGGTAACAGTAAAGAGCTATTAATCAGTATTTGAGTTAACCAGTTAACCACTGAAGTATGTGGTTACCAATCCACGAACTAGATATCTGGAATTTGGTTAATAATAGCTGCAGTTTATGGAATTAACTGTTTCTGTTCTAGCTTAAGTAAAGGTGAAAAATGAAAAATTTGATCTAAAAGGTACCTTCATTTTTATTTCTGTTGATTATAAGATTACAAAATGTGGGTGGGGTCCAGATTAGAGCCGAATAGTAAATTTATTATCCATGGTTAATATACGCCATTCTGCATAGCTTGGCAGCTATTCGGCCATTAACTGATTAAGGTGATGGCTAACCGACAAATCAAATAACTGGCTAATACAACAACATCTAACCAGTGTACCATATTACCATTACCATATTACTGCATTATTGGGAAACCAAATATTACCATTACTAATCTGAAACCAGCCACTGGGATGGGAGCATGGAGAGTTAAACAGTAAAAAGGCAAATGGTAAGTAACAATATGATCCGTGGTGCACTACGGTATTCCATGAAAATGTGGTAAATAGTAAATCTGTTAACTGCCAAACAACAAATTGATACTGCTCCGTAACCAATCCTTGCCTGATTCGATTGGATTCTGTGGATCCAACTGGTTACCAAATAGCGGTGGATAATTTTTTCAGCTCTAGTCCAGATGGACCTTCAATACAGCTAAGAGAAGAGGGCATGCTGAAGGCTGTAATTATGGGGATACCTAGTTTTCCAAAATGGCATCTCTGATCTGTCTTGCTATAATGATTTTCCAGATATCAATAAAACTTTAGTTTGGAATAAAATTACAAATGATACAAAGTGCAAAATGCCAATCACCATGTGACCTTTCAGAATGTTTGCTATAGTGAACACAGAGAAAGCAGCAATGTAAGCTTCATTTACAGGAAATCCAGAATGATAAAAAATGAAGTTTTCATCCCTTTTACTAGGGATGGGACTATCGGTATTGGATTAATCTGATAATGCCGATAATTGTCAATATCGGATTAATCCGATAATACCGATAATATCAGTATCGGTATATCGGTTTTTTAACATTGCCAATTTTTCAGATCTTTAACATTGTGGCCATTTTAACAATGGCCGCAATATTAAAGATCTGAAAAATCAGCAGTGTTAGATCTCTAGATCTCTTGGCCGCTTTTGATACCATGGACCATGGGCTGCTGCTGAGATGGCTGTGAGATCTGGGGGGGTCTGGAAGGGACTGTTCTTGGATGGTTCCGCTCATTCCTCTCAGATAGAAGCCAGTGGGTGGTGCTGGGAGCTGAACCATCATGCCCCCGTGCCTTGACCTGTGGCGTTCCGCAGTGTTCCATTCTGTCTCCACTGTTATTTAATCTGTATATGCAGCCCCTGGGGGAGATCGTGAGGTGGTTCTGGGTGTGTTGTCACCAATATGCTGATGACACACAGCTGTACCTCTCTTTTTCAACGGACCCAGGTCCTGCCGTCTTGATACTTTCCCAGTGTCTGGAGACCATGGCGGATTGGATGAGGCAGAGCAGACTGAGGCTGAACCCAGACAAGACGGAGGTGATGGTAGTGGGGAGGGCGAAGGAGGTGTCGGCTCCTCCTATTGGGGGTGGTGGTCTGCCCTCCGGTTACCCAGCAGGTTCGGAGTCTGGGGGTGATTTTGGATGTGGACCTCTGCCTGGATTGGCAGGTGGAGGCAGTGGCTAAAGCCACCTTCCGCCAGCTGTATCTGGTGCGGAGGCTGCACCCATACATCTCCAGACGCGACCTGGCCACTCTCATCCATGCCTTCGTTACCTCGAGGCTTGACAACTGCAATGTGCTCTACGTGGGGCTTCCCTTGATATTGGTTCGGAGGCTGCAGCTGGTGCAGAATGTGGCAGCCATGAGCACATTATACCAGTGCTCCGTTCTCTGCACTGGCTGCCTATAGCATACCGAGCCAAGTTCAAGGTGTTAGTATTGGTATACAAGGCCTTATACATATACGATCTCGGCCCCTCTTATCTTGGGGGCCACCTCGCCTTCCGTGACACAGGACGAACCCTCTGATCCACTGGAGGTGCCTATCTGGGGGTCCCCCATGTAAGGCGGGGGGCCACCATGGAGAGGGCGTTCTCGGTGGTTGGGCCATGGTTGTGGAACTCCCTTCTGAAGGAAGCCCACCTGGCCCCGGGTCTGCTCACCTTTCGGTGGGCATGCAAGACTTGGCTGTTCGCCCAGGCCT
>QEPC01000772.1:288138-302597 GCA_003113815.1 Sphenodon punctatus | reverse complement strand
TAGGAAGGGGAACAGAGGGAGAGACAAGGGGTCTAACATTCATGAAGATGCGAGGTCTCAGGTGCACGTACTTGGCTTGGTTACGATGAGAATGACAGCAGGCAGGTCCATGTGGCAAGGATAAGGGTAAACAGACCGTAGGTATAGGAAATAGTGACTCAGCAGGAAATAGTGGCTCAGCCGGATAAAGAGTCAGACAGAGCAGAGCGAAAGAGGTGAGTTTTAAGGAGAGATTTGAAGATATGAAGGGAGGGGGCAAGGCGGACGTGGACAGGGAGGGAGTTCCAGGCATGGGGGGGGGGAGTTCCAGGCATGTTTTACTACATTGGTAGCCGCCCCGAGATGCCATGGGGATGAGGGGGCGGCATAGAAATGTCAATAAGTAAATAAATAAATAAATAAATAAAACCCCGATATATCGATACAGATAAATCCGATATCTGATTAATCTGATACCGATAAAACCAGTAAATGATAATTCGCCTGAAGTCCCACCCCTACCTTTTACTATGAAGCTTGCAAGGACATTTACACAGCAGTCCCTCATTAAGTTACCATTTCATTCTAAGCTTTGTCTAGGAAACGCCTTGTCAGATTCCAAATCCAAGAATCAAGTGCCTGTTAATCTGACTGACAGACTGATTTGCTAAGGCATGCTACACTTATAAGCTATGTCAACTTCTTCTCGCCATTTCCAGTGACTGAAAAATGGAGATGGGGGGAGATATTATTGCATGGTCCAGCCACACTTCTATATTTGCTGTGCACCAGATAGCTGACCTTGATTTCAGGCTGACCTTAAACTGAAGGGAAAAGCTGGAACAGTCAGAACCACCACCCTGAAAGAGCAAAAACTGCTGAATCAGTTAAGCCATATATTTGCATCACACATGCTAAACTAACAGACTATAGTATTTACAAGGCTTCACTAAATGCTTAAATCTATTTTGTGGACAAAAGGATTTTAAGTTAATTTATTTTGTTGAGAGAATAATTTAAGCGAGTTAGCATTTTGTTGACAGAATTATGATGAAATTCATTTTGTCTACATAATTGATTGGACAGCCAGCAGAATGCATTTTCTCCACAGAATGAAGTATGTGCAGGGATTGTCAATAGGATTTCCTCCCTGCTCTCAAATCATTCTGTCAACAAAGTGAATACAAAATCCTTTTGTCCACAACATGAAGGTAGGTGTTAATTATTTGTGAATTGGATTCAAAGCCAAATTATCCTCTGTTGAACATTGATAAAATTTTATTCTATGAGTGAAGTACTCTTTCATTGGCAAAAAAATAATAATTTCATGTTACAAATGGAACACTCTAGAAGGGAGCAACATCGGATTTGTTTCCAGAAATGATCCAGGTATCCTGCTCAGTATTAGGGTCTTAGTGAGAAACTGAGCAGTAAGCCAGATACCTAGTACTCTAAGTTCCAAACATTTTTGCTTATAGAAATGGCAAATTGAAAATTATACACCTAAAAAAGTATTTTCCCACTAACTCCTTTGCTGCGCTGTGAAAGCCAGCCCTATTCTTTAAGCTCAGATTGATTAGGCAAGGGCAGACAAGAGAAGGCCTTTCTAGCCAACAGAGCCCTGGTTACCCAGAGGAGAAAGAAATCTTATCTTACCTCCTGCTTCCAGGTCTCCTCCTCCTAAAAGATACATGGGTGCCTGTTGCAGGCTAACAGGCTAGAGAGAACCAGTGTAGCCTAGCAGCTAAAGTGTTAGCTTTGTACTTGGGAGATCAGGACTAAAATCCTGTCTTAGGGCATGTTCACACAAGACACTCTCCACCCATACTCATCCACCCCCCCACCCACTATACATGTTACAGGGCATCCATAGGGCAGCTCAGCAACATGTATAGTGGGTGGGAGGTGGGTGGAGAGTGTCTTTTGTGAAAATGCCCTTAGTCATGAACACACTGAGCCTTGGGCTAGTTGCTATTATTTCCTATTGGGAATAATAGCATATTTCACAGGGTTGTTGTGAGAGTGAACTAGATAAGGATTGTAAAGCACTTTGGACACTGAAAGTGCAATAGAAAAGAAATGATAAATAATAGTGTGTGCAGGAGAGGGCTCCAAATATGGGTCTGAGGCTGGAGGTGCTGCCCCAAACCTAGTCCAGATGCAAGCCAAAAAAAAGCTGGCAAAGGACTGTGCCTCACAAAGGTCCTATTTACATGGACAGCACCCATGCATGAACACCTGGGTGTTCACGTGTGGGTACTGCCCGTGTAAATCCTGAGGCAGGTGCGTTCATACACACTCACGTGTGAACACATGCACCCCCACCTCCGCCCATCCCCCATGTACAGAGTAACCAGTGAAAACAGCAGTTGCTCTGTGCGAGTTGGTGGGTGGAGGTGGGTGTGCACCTGTCTACATGCTCCCCCCCCCACCACACACACACCTGGACTGCAGCACACACCGACCCCCCTGCACAGTGGCCAGTGTAAAAAGGGCCTTAAATTCAGCATTTATCCCTGTTTTGAAGGGTAAGGATAAAACACTAATGTGCGTGATTAGTCAATGAACACCCACCCATGCATAATCTATCTGGACTATTTGTGAGGTACATAATTGCAAATGTGAATGCAAATGTTTTCAGGAGCAAGACCTAAGAGTCTTCTTCAGAGCACATAAAACTTGATGAAAATGCTCCCAGTGAAGACAGTCAGCCTTTGACTTGTGCAGCCTTCTATGGATGTGCGAACACAGTTAAGATGTTCGGAGTTCAGGCCGAACTTGGCCTGTTCGGATGACCAAACTGAACGTCTGAACTGAACGTTCGAATGGCCCAACACTTTGAAAAAGTTTAGATGAGTTCGGATGAGATCGGGGCAGGAAAAATGTGACTTTGGGTGGGAAAAACGTGTCTGGAAGGGGGGAGGCAGCTGAGGAGCAGACTTCCTGGCACCAGGGGTGGTTTCAGGGCCAAATGATACCAATATAAAAAAAAATATTTCAATTTCGGTATCAATAGCGCTATTTTTGGATGTTCAGCAGGGTTCGGCTGAACCGAAGTCCGCCGGACCGGACAACCGAACCCGAACTCGGGTTTCAAACTCAACTACCGAACGTCCGAACATCCGAACCGCGTTCTGTTCACACATCCCTACAGCCTTCTGCATAAGGATGAGTTCCAACCATATATATCCATATATATGGAAAGTAACAATGGAATTAGGGCTGAAATGAAGTCTTCGGAAAACTTCAGAATTTGCTGAATATTAAGGTTTTCGGTTCGGAAAGGCCGAATTCCAAAGTTCTGAGAACCAAGGCCATTATTCAGAAAACTATGGAAACACCTGTGCATGTGGAGGGTTGGTGGACAGTTAATGAAACTTATTCATACCAATGCTATATTTGGTAGGAGGGGGGTATGAAAGGGGACAGTTGAGTGGTGGTAAGCCAGATGGCAAGTTTTGATTCACTGGTCAGCTCAGATGATCAGCATTTGAATTGGCTGACAGGGCAAAATAAAAGTGTGTGCACTCCAGCCATTTTGTCCATTCTCTTTGGTGAATTTGGCTGCCCTGCATGATACAGTGCTGCTGGATCTGTAAGTAATCAGCTGGGGGGGAGAGAGGGGTGCCTGGCCTGACATGGTCTAGAATGATATGGCATGGTTTGGCCTGTCCTGTCCTTAGGGCCAATGATGGGGGTTACGTTACCCTTTACCATGCCAGGCTGTTTTAAACAAAAATAATAATTGGATGCCACATTTCTGCCTGCTGCTTGGTTGGCACTTGGCACCATGAGGAGGGATCTATCTCTCTGCCTGGATCCATTTCCCAAGCTTGCTTGGTCTGTTCCAGTTACCATTGCCACAATGCCATGCCAAGGAAGAGGTTGCCCCTGGAGGGGGAGGGGTGTGAATGTCTGGTTTCTTAATTTTGTGACTGCTTCTGGGGCCTGTGCTTGTTGTTTTTTTTTGGTGGGATTTATTTCTCCATGCAGTTGGAGACTGTTTTGCTGGGGTTGTTGTATTCTTCTTGAGCAAATGTCCCTTGCTAGTCTGCATTTTTGTGCACTGCTTGGTTGGCATAATGATAAAATGCGTGCAAGCACTGCTGATGGTGGGCCATGCTGTGGGTACACTACTGGTTTTTAAAATTATTATTAATTATTATTATTTATTTCTGCATGCAGCTGCACTTTTGGGGGGTTGTCTTCTGGAGCGATTGTCCCACTCTTGCTAGCCTGCTTTTCTGGGAAGTGCTTTGGCTATGGGTTCAAGAACTTTGCAACAACTTTCCAAAGTTTCTGAAGTCTTCTGACATTCTGTGCTTCTTTCTCTGAAGTTTGAAGCTTTGGCAAGAACATCGAATTGCCTCAGAGTACTCAGTCCAACTATTTAGATCTTTGAAAATCGGTCCAAATACCCAGAAGTACTATTCGGTTCTGCTCTATGTGGAATCAATCCTGTCTTAAGCAAAACTCCCTTCCATTTTAAACTCCTGAGTACTAGCAGAGCTGAGGAAATAACAAAAAAATTGAAATATTACAAGTACTTGAATTATTAATTTGTCTTCAGATTAATAAATGAAAACATATCTATTCTTTGAATATTATTTTTTCCTTAAAGGATTGGCAGAAAGTTTGTCTTTTCCTTCTTTCAAGCTTTCAAGATGGTAACAGTCAACAGTGGGTTACAAAAAAACAATATGTGACTATTGGAATGTCCAAATCGAGTATGTGAATATGGATTTATGAATGTGTGAATATGGAATGTCCAAATTGAACATCCTGGTTCAACCTTGATGTTTTTCAGGTTCGTTTATTTACTTCCCATTGTTTCCTCACCCTTCCCAAATGGCTCAGGGCAGCTTGCAAACATTGTAAACCAGCAGAAAACCCCCCAGCCTCCCTAACAACCTTTTCCCTCACTCATCTCCAACCCCACCCCACCCCACATTCACCCTGAAACCCCACCCTAGAACCTCCCAACTAGCCCCTATCCCAGGCTCAGATCAACCACCTCAGGAAGGGAGTTCCACAAAACTGGGACAGCAACCAAGAACACCCTCCTGCGCATCTCTGTCCTAAAAACAAGAGTAACAGATGGAACGTGCAAGAGGGCACTCCTGGCCAACTGCAGGGGTTGCACTGGAAAATGATAGGACAGGTGGTCCTTCCAATTATTATTAATCATTATTTATTATTTATTATTATTATTATTTATTATTAATTAATAATAATAATTTACCCCACCCATCTCACCAAAGGCAGCTCAGGGCATCTTACAATATTCAAATACACAATGCAAACATAAAATAAACCATAAATAGAAAAACATAAAATACATCACAACCCTACACTAACCCCACCAACCCTTGTCCACCCCAGATCCCCAGCCTCCTAGTTCTGCCTCCCACTGCCAAACACCCTTGTGAATAGAACTATTTTTAGACTGGCTCCTAAAGACACTGAAGCCCAGAGTTAAACAAATCTCTCGGGGGAGGGAGTTCCACAGCTGCGGAGTGGCAGCCAAGAACGCCCTTCTCGCTGTGGAGACCAAGTTAAAAACCTGTACCTTCAGACAGGCATCCCTGGCCAACCGCAAAGGCTGCGATGTGACATGGTGGGCCAGACGATTTCCCAGATAAGTGGGGCCCAGACTATTTAGGGCTTTAAAGGTCAAAATCAGCACCCTGAATTGTGCCCAAAAGACTATAGGCAGCCAGTGCAGACTTTGCAGCACTGGTGTAATGTGCTCCCTGTGACTCATCCCCGAAAGGAGGCGAACCACTGTGTTCTGCACCAACTGCAGCTTCCAAAAAGTCATCAAAGGCAGCTCCACGTAGAGCACATTACAGTAGTCTAGCCTCAAGGTGATGCAAGCATGGGTGACGGTGGCCAGATCTGAGTCAGAAAGAAAAGGCCACTGCCTCCTCACCAGATGGAGTCTGTGAAAAGTGCTCCTGGTCACCTCGCAGTCTGAAGATCCAGGTGCAGCAAAGGATTCAGAAGCACCCCAAGACCGTGAAACTGATTTATCAGAGGGGGCAGACTCCATCAATAACAGGAGTTTCAATCCCCTTCAAGTCACAAGGATGGCCAAACATCACTTCAGCCTAGTCAGGATTTAGCAGCTACAGTCAGTTCACCCTCATCCAGTCCCAGCAGCCAAGGAGTGGATAAGCACAGAGACTGCAGGACTTGGGTCAGATGAAAAGGAGAGGTTGAGCTGGGTGTCGTCAGCATACTGATGACATCTCACCTCAAAACTCTGAATGATCTTGCCCAATGACGTCAAAAACATATTGAACAAGAGGGGAGGCAGAATAGAACTAGGGCTGAAATGAGAACGCACAGTGTTCTTGTGAGAATCTGCAATATTCTCAGCACCCCGATAAGATCTCATGTGTTCTCGCTGAGGTTTTCAAGAATCTCATGAGATTCTTGAAAATCTCCCAAAATGCTCTGAGTATGCGTAAAATGGCTGCTGTGGCCATTCTGTGAATTTGCGGGCCCTGGCAGCAATTTTGCACATGCGCAGAGTGGTTTGAGGGGTTTCTCAAAAATCTCACAAGATTCTCAAAAAACTCAAATACTTTGTGCATGTGCAAAATGGTTTCCATGACCATTCTGCTCATGCATGGCCCACTACAAGCATTCTGCCCGTGTGCAGAATATTTGCAGGACCATTTTTGTGGCACTCGAGAGGCCCATTCTTGATAAAAAATTTCAACCACGTCAAAACTCATTTCACTCCTAAATAGAATCCTGAAGGGACCTCACGAGGGACGTCACTAGGGGACAAATGAATCACCCATCACCACCTGCTGAGACCTCCCTGACAGGAAGGAATGGAACCATTCAATAGCAGCCCCTCACACCGCTGCCACGTCTCACAGTCATGTCAACAACTGTATCAAAGATCATGCAGGAGAAATGTACAGAATAAGACTTAAGTTCATTTATTTAACATGGATGAAAAAAGAGAGAGCCCACTTTCAGTTGTATTTTTTGTACACATTAGGAAAGGGAAGGGGACTAACGTGAGTTTCACTCACAATAGAGCAGCCATGTGATGCCACCGATCATGGAAATGGGGGTCTTTGTGTTATTTTTCCCTTTCTCCCGTTAAAATTAATAACGCAATGTAGGGCTCAAAATACAGCCCTGCATTGCATTATTGAACTTAACGGGAAAATAACCTGAAAATCCCCATGTCCACAATCGGGCATTTCACGTGATTGCTCTAACATTTGTCCCCTCCCCTTTCCTAATGAGAACAAGCAGCCATTGCTACAGCTGGGTTAAGAAGAAGTACAGTTGATATATAATGGCAGTGTTTAAAGCGAGAACGTTGTTCCTGCTAAGGAGATTTGTCTTTTAAAAAGGAAAAATAGTCTCACACCATGTTCCAGATATAAAAGTTCCCTTAAATCAATGAAAGACGATGTTTTCAGTTTGTAGAGCTTGACTATGACTCATAAGAAATACACTTTCCTGCAGTAGAATTTTTAAGTTTACATTTAAATACTGCAGCATAATAATAGTGCTAGAGTATTTCCATTTGGGAACAGGAATTCTGATTAAAACTACACACATATAACCGGCTATAAATATCATTAGGGCCTAGTACTGTGACCAATGAATGCCTTGATAAAACTTGGACTGGTTTTTCCCTTTCCTTGCATTACACAAGTGGTCCCAATCCATACAATGTGCTCATGAGGGAGTCACACGAGGAAGCTGCTAGTGAATAAGCTTCATTTACAGGAAATCCAGAATGATAAAAAAGGAAGTGTCCATCCCTTTTTACTAGGGATGGGAATTTCGGTTTCAGATAGAACCAAAATGGCCCCAAATTTGCCATTTGGGTTTTAAAAGTGTAAACAAAAATTCTGGTACATTTTCATTTCTGGTGTTTTTGGTTTTTTGCATTGATTCCCCCCCCCCCCCCACCCCACCCCCGGTTTGTTCTCATTGACTTCAATGGGAGAAGATTCCATGGAAGTAAATGAGAGAAAAAAATCAATGCAAAAATCCTGGGGGGAAAACGAAAATGAAACAAGATCTGAAAATCACAGAGAACTGAAAAAAATGAAACCAAAAATCCTCCTGGAGTCCCATCCCTGCCATAAAGCATACAAGGACATTTATACTCAAGCTGAAACTCAGTCCTTGGAAAAAATCAGAATCCACTGGGGATTCTGGTCCTCAGTTCTGAATTTCCGAAGTCTGAAGTTCTGAGTACCAAGGACAGTCCCCGGAAAACTTTGGAAGCCTCCATCGAGTGCTGGCACCATTGCACGTGACTGGAGTGATCCAGGCGGTTGACCCCCTAGCTTCTCTGAGTTTGTAAACTAAACTTAGTTGCGGTATGGGAGGGAACAGTTGAGTGCTGAACAAGCCAGATGGCAAGTTTTGATTGGCTGTACAGCCATTTCCCATTCTCTACTGAATTTAGCTGTGTGTGCTACCCTGCTGATCTGTAAATAACTGGCTTGGGGGAGGGGCGCATGGCATGGCATGGTATGGCATGGCCTGTCCATAGGGGCAATGCTGGGGACAGGGGTTAGTCGTTACCACCATGAAACAATTCTTTTAAATAAATAAGTGGGTGCCACACTGCTGCTGCCTGCTGCTTGGCACAATGGAGGCCAGAGAGATCTGCCTTGCTGCACTTCCCCTGTCCTGGGCTGTCCAAGTTACCAGTACCACACCGATTTCATGCCTTTTAAAAAATAAGCAGGTGCCACTGCTGCCTGCTGCTTGCACTGCTTGGCACCATGGTGACCTAGCCAGAGGGATCTGCCTAGCTCTACTTTCCCTGGCCTGGGCTGTCCATATACTAGGGGCAATGCTGGGGGTTGCCACCTGTGCCAAATATACTTAAAGTTTGGGTGCTGCTGCTGATTGCACTGCCTGTTGGCAAGCTGGCAGCACCCTAGAGACCAGAGAGGGATCACTTTGGCTGTGGTCTTTGTGGGCACTGTGACTGTACTTTGTGGGTTCAACTTTGCCAAGATGTGACTGACCACCAGGGCACAGGGGAGATATACTTTATTTCTGGTTTAAAATAATATAGTGTGTGAGGAGGGGGGCTTGCCTTGCATAGGTGGGCACTAGGTAGGCACAATGGAGGCTTTTTGTGTGTGTGAATGTCTCGTTTCTTTCTTGTGGGTGTTATGTCTGCTGGGCTGGCTTTTTTTGGATTTCTGTCCGCAGTTGTACTTTTGTAGGTTTGTCTTCTTGAGCGATTGTCCCACTTTTGCTCTTCTTTTCTGGGCATTGGTTGGCATAATGATTTTAAAGTGGGTGCACTGCTGATGGTGGGCCATGCTGTGGGTATTGCTGGCATTTGTTTGCCTTTCTGCATGCAGTTGCAGTGTTTGGGTTTGTTGTCTTGAGTGATTGTCTCACTCTTGCTAGCTTGCTTTTCTGGGCATTGTTTGGCATAATGATTTTAAAGTGGATGTGCTTTAAAATAATTTAAGGAAAGAGTTCCGCATTTCCGAGGTCCAGAGTTCCAAGTTGCGAATTCCGGGTGTTCTGACAAAGTTCAGCTGTGTACCTGGATCAGGTACTCGGAACTTAAGAACTCGTTCTGAGTCCTCGGATGGCCTATTCAGTGCCGCCCTAATTTATGCTGCAATCTCTCATTGCTGTGCAGTGAATGGGCTTCCGGGGGCAGGTGGAAAATGATGCCCATTATAAGGTGACTTGGATTTTCAGCCAAATTCTGAACTCTGAGCTCAGTAACAGCTGAGGAAATGGGGATGTGTGCCTTTGTGCATGACCTATAAGTGGCAGCAGCCTCTCAAGCATTGTTCACAGTTACTTCTAGTAGTACTAGTAACTGTGTGGGATAGCTGAGAAGCTGCTGCTGATTGGGGATCATGCACAAGCTCCCACTCCCAGGCTCTTGCTGAGTTGACAGTTCAGAATGTAGCATGATATTCAAGCTGCCTTGCAAAATAGTGTGCTCCCCCCTCCCCCCACACACACTCTTGGATGGTCCATTCACAACTAGTTGGAAGCTTCCACACATAGCTCCCTGCTGTACACATTTTGTAGAGTGGGGGCCAGTGGAAAATGGGTTTTAAAAGCTACCATTTTGATTTGGTACCATTTTACCCTTTCTTAGTACTGGTGAAAAGGGTGAGATTCTTATTTACACTGAAAGTGGTTTGTTTACGGGTACATTATGAAGTAGCCTTTAAGCAGAGGTTTCCAACATACAGGTTGGGATTAGTGCTGAATCAAGTAATTGCAGAAAAAGGTGTTTCTGTCAGAAACAGATCATCACCTGTGCTCACACAACGAGGAAACATACCGGCTTTTTTGCTATTTTTGCTAGTTCCCGTTCATTAATTCCCATTGTTTGGTACTTCTGGTAATTCTTCTAGGCAGGAGAAGTCACACACCACATAGCATTCCATACATACTGCTTATGTTTGCAGCTTCTAGCTTGTGTGTCATCACAAGTTCATTATGTAACTTTCATCATTTCCCTAATTGGCCCTTGTTTGGGCACCTTGTAGACAGTTTTTTGAATGGTGTTTTTCAAGGACTAGCCCTTGTTTTCTGCATTCTGATGCCAAAAAACTGATGTAAAGTGCTGGAAACTGACCAAAAAATACTGGAAACGAACAGCCAGAAATTACCAGAAAGTAACAAAATACCAGAAATGGAAATCGTTGAAAATACCAGAAATTAGCAGAAATTGACACAAAATGATGGACAATCCCAGGCACTGATCTCAACAACAGAAGACGCATGGATTCAATGGATAGTGAGGCAATACTGACAAATGGTCATAAGTACTGCTGAAAGGTAGGTATTTCTTGATGGTACAGGAATAGTTGTACTTGCCTCAGCACTAGTTTGGATCCCAGTAGTATAATGCAATTTGTGGATGAGGTTGTAATCCTGACTGATATTTGATATAGTTTGCCTGTCTTAGTTGCTGTCTGCAGTTGCAGGGTTAACTCTCCAAATTGTGTCTTGTGGGACCATTACATTGTTTTAAAGCTACTGCAAGTAAGAATCAGAGCAAATGTGCAGAGAATTGGGCCCATTCATTTCAATGGTGTGGAACGAGGTCTCAGGCTGCTTTTAAACGAGGAGCGCTGAAGCGCCTCCTCAACGCCGCATTAAAGGAAAGCCGCCGGAAGTGACGTTCTCCCCGTTGCCGGCGGCGGCGGCAGCTAGAGACACGGGGCTTTGGAGCGGCGCATTCTTAAAACTTCAATTATCAGGCTTAAGAACGCGCCGCTCCAAAGCCCCGTGTCTCCAGCTGCTGCTGCCGCCGGCAACGGGGAGAACGTCACTTCCGGCGGCTTTCCTTTAATGCGGTGTTGAGGAGGCGCTTCAGCGCTCCTCGTTTAAAAGCAGCCTTAGAATGTCTGGCTATGTATGCATAGCTCTAATTGCTTGGTGTGAGTGGGGGCACATTTCGTCTGGAACAGGTAGGCTAAAATGTATTGTGAAGTAGTGGAAGCTTGTGTACATTTTGGATTTCCTCTCTTTTTGCTCTTGTTGGCTGTGTAACCCTCTTCTATAATTACTCTCTGCTGTTGTGGGTAAAGCAAATCAGTTGTGTCAGTCTCCCTTGCTGCTAAACACAAGCAACAAAGTCATTAATGACTGCAACATATGTTACTGTTTTCCAAGCCACTGGGAACTTTATGCATCTGTTACTCCTTAAGGAGCCAAGACATAATTGTTAAATATCATAATTCCAAGCTTCCTAGTCAGCAGAACCACAATGGTATTACCCCCATGTTAGCTTTTTCTAGTTCACTGGAAATGGAGCAGTGGGGAAGACCTTGAGTAGAGGTGGTGTTGAGACACACAGAAGGTATTAAGCAACAAACAGGGTTCATGGCATACAAATACATAATACACAATTAGGCAGGTGGGATCATACTAGAAATAAGGAGGCTGTGATTTACAAGCTACATCAACAAAGGTTGGGAAGACTTTGCAGACATGAATTACAGAACTACAACAGTGACTTTTATGTGATAGGCTTTACAGCTGGCGGGCTTTACCATTGACTAGAGCCTATGACAGTATATTGTAAATAATTCCTGGTTTCATTTGAATTGAAATTATTAGGTGGTTTAGTAACTCGCTGTGTGTGTATCTATACCTATATCTATATGTATATGTAATACATGGTTATTAGTTGACAGAGTTCAGCTATTTTTCCTCACTGTGGTTGTACAACTCTCAGAGAGGAGGGCTGGTTCTGCTGCTACCCATTAACTGTTGGGGAATGGCAGTTATGGCATGTTCATTGAGAGTGAAGTTGGCCCCGAGGGGGAGTGATAGACAAGGCTTCTGAGGGAACAAGGCAAAAGGAGCAGGTTCTCAGGAAAGGAGGCCTTTGGCCTGCTAGAGAGAGAGCCCCTTCCTAGAGTATACAGGCTAGAGCAGAGGTGGGGAACCTTTTCTCCCAGGGGCTACTTTGAAAATTAGTACAATCTCCAAGGAATGCACAGAAGTTGGAGGAGAGGGTGTTTAAGGAGTGCACTCAGGAATTGGAGGGTCTAGATCAGCGCTGAAACTTGGCCCTCAGTTTTCGCCAGAAAAAACCAAGGACCGGGGCATTCGACTTGATTTTCCAAGTTCTGAAGTTTAGGGATGTGCATGTTGGTTTTGTTATTACAATAAAGATAACAAAAATTGTTGTCTTTATTATCATTATTGCAATAATGAAAACGACAAATATAATAACAAAAATAGAAATGAAAATGACATTGTTTCAAAAACAAAGGGAAAAAACTGAAAAATGTATTTCCAGCTATATCTTTTTTGTTTCTTATTCAATTCTGATGAAACTTGGGGAAGATTGTACCCCCAATGAAGGGCACTAGGTGTACCAATGTTTGAAATGCTTAGATAAAGGGAACTGATTTTAGAAGCAATTGATGTTGTGATTTTAAGAAAAACTCCATGCACATTCATGGCTACACCTTCTTTATCTTTCATCCAATTTGCAGGAGACCTGTAAATATTATGTCCCCCCACAAGCTTAACACTCCTGCCAGTTTTCAGAAAGATTGGATAAAGGGTCCTGATGGTATAAGACATTAACTTGACAATACATTTTCAGCTATAACATTTGTATATTCCATCCTGTTTACAAGATATATGGCAGGAATGTATCATGTACCTTCTCTGTAATTTCTGCCAAACTACATAAGAACTTGAGAAAGGGACCCAATTTTATAAGCAATTGATGTTGTCCCTGTGAAGACCATTATTCAGATAAATAGCAGCACATGCCAGTCAGAAGCAGGCCCCCTGCATGGCAGGGGGAGAAAGACTGTAGGAGGGAGGATGTGGATCAACCCAAAGGACTGACAGACACATTCACTGGACAAGGCAATTACTGCATTCTTATAGCTTTACAGGACCAATTGGTAGTGGCTTCGAGGAGGGCATAGAAGGGACATAACTTGGACTTTGGGGATAGCATCCCAGAAATCAGGAGACATAGTTTACACATCCAGGCTGGCCAATTATCATCGCAATCACATCCTGCAGTACTGTGACAGAGGATGTAAGAGAATCTCTATTGATTCTTTCCTAAAAAGATGCTTCTGACTTCCCAGTAACAAGTGGGAGAGAGATGTTGGGATGGTCACAGCACAGAATGAGGATATTTGATTGACATTTCTGCTGGCCAATTGGCATCACAAACCAATCTTATACCACAGTGACATGTAAGAGAATCCCTGGCATAGGCTCCTTCTCTGCATATGCCGTGCAGGCATTGGGCTCCTTTATCACATATTTCTGATATTTGGCAGAGATCACCATGAAAGTGTGATATACTCTATCTCTCTACCATATCTATCTCTCTACTCCCTCTCTCTCTCCCTCTGTTCAAGTTCATCTCATCAACTGTCTCTCTGACATCTCTACCTGGATGTCTCAACGTCAACTCAAACTCCTCTTCCCTCCTCCCTCCTCATCCTTCCTCTCCTTCCTCACTGTCAATAATTATTGATGGAGCCACCATCCTTCCTGTCCTCCAAGCCCGTAGCCTAGGCTTCATCTTTGACTCACCCCTTTCTTTTAAACCCTACATTGACTCTGTTGCTAAATCCTGTTGCTTCTCCCTCCATAATGTTGCTAAAATTCACCCTTTTCTCTCTGTCTCGTCTGCCAAAATTCTTGTTCATGCTCTGGTCATCTCTCACCTCGATTACTGTAACCTCCTTCTTTCTGACCTTCCCCGGTCTCATCTTTTTCCCCTCATCTCTGTCCAAAACTCTGCTGCCAGGGTCATCTACCTCACCAATCGCTTCGACCATGTGCAGCCCCTCCTCTCTTCGCTTCACTGGCTTCCCCTTCCTGAACGAATCCTGCACAAGCTCCTAGTCTTCACCTATAAAGCTCTTCACAACCTCGCTCCCCCCTACCTCTCTGCACTTATCGCCCTCCATACTCCAGCCCGTGCACTTCGCTCCTCCTCT
>QEPC01000772.1:264111-287464 GCA_003113815.1 Sphenodon punctatus | reverse complement strand
TTACGAGATCACAGTGAACCACGGTGAATACCCACCTGTGGTCACTGTGCCTCGAACGTCTGTTTGGCGGCCGCCAGATGTTCACCACGGTCAATCTGCACAAGGGGTCAATTTGAACCACGCTTCCCGGGCTAGCCGGGGGAATGTCCTGGGAAGTGTGGTCAAACAGACCCCCAGCAGGGACCCCCAAAAAAGTAATGTCTGGCCGCTCGCCACGGCCCGGGATCACCGGTGGGATCCCGGGCCATGGCGCATTCGGCCGGACGTGGCGGCCGCATTGGCCCCGCCACCCGCCCGTCTCCTCGGAGGACGGGCAGCGGGGTACGTGGAGGGGGCGGGGCCATGCGGGCGCACGTTGTGCCGTGCGGCCCCGCCCCCTCCCGGATTCCCCACCAGGATCCCCCCGGCATGTCTGATGCGGCGTGACAGGGTGACCCCGGTGGGGAACAAATGGGTTGATTTCGGTACGGGGCCAACGGGCCTCATAACGTCTGAAATCACCCAAAGATAGGGTATTTTCAGACATTACAAGATCACGCTTAACCACAGTGAACCACGCTCAATCCCGCAGCAGGGCCAAAGAGCCCTGAACGTCTGTTAGGCGGCCGCCAGATGTTCACCATGCTCAATTTCAGCCATGTTTCCTGGGCTCCCCGGTGCAAAATTTCAGGAAGCGTGGTCAAAGAGATTCCCACCAGGAAACAATGAAAAGTAACGTCTGGATGCCAATCCCTGGGCAGAAACAAAGAAAATGATCCCCAGCCGTGGACAATGCATGCAACGTCGCTGTCAGGCAACCAGCAACAACACAACCACCGGAGGGAGATTTAATGGGAAATCTGCAGCAGGGAAACATGGTGGGATGGAGAGAGGAGGGAGGCGGAAGAGAGTGGTGGGCGAGAGAGCGAGGGTTGAGGAAGAGGAGGCAGGGGCAGCGGTGGTGGGAGCGTAGGTGGAGGAGGGGGAGCCAGGGGTCATTCTGACAATGGAGGAGGTTCAGGGACAACACCCGCAGCATCCAGGACACGTCACCTGGGGGACAGCAGCCGGAACGGGGACAGAGGAGGCACCCAGGAAATGGGTAAGCGGAAACAAGGGCAGGGGAGCAGGGGCCAGGGGCCCACCCCCCCAGTCTGCCTGTACACCCAGGGTTCCCCTCCATCGCTGCCCTCCCTGGTGCCTGGGTGTGGCGCTCTGCATTGCCTCACCGACCTGCCTGTCCTCACCTGCCTGTCTCCACCCACCAGCACTTCCACCTGCTGCCCGCTCCCCCCTTGGGTGCTTGTGTGACCTGGGGGTTCCGGGACCCCCGGCTGGCCCTCGGTGCTTCCTCTGGGGGTGTGTGTGTGTCCTTGGACCTGCAGTGCTGCACTGGCTGTCCTGCCTGCCCTCCATCAGCCCCTCTGTGGGTGTGGGGTCTCTGTGTGCTTCCTGGACTGTTCCAGTCCAGCTCGCTGTGCATTGTGGGCCCCCACTGTGCCTTGGTCCCGAGATCCTGCCCCCCCTTTCTGAGACTGCCTGTGTTGCTGTGGGGGTGCCCGTGCGGACTGTGCTGCGGTTGGGGTTGGGGTTGCTGTTGCCTGTGGCCTGCCCAACCCCTTTGCGGTTTCCCCCCCTTCCGTGTCCCACCCCCCCTTTGCTCCTGTTGTGCCTTGTGTGTTGTCCGGCCACCCATGTCCCCTTCCCTTCCTTTCCCTTGTGTGTGTGTGCCCAGGTGTGTTCTCGTGCTGTGTGTTCCGCTGTGCCTCCACTGCCTGTGTGCCTGCTGTGTATGGTTCCTGTCCGGCTCTTCTCCCTCTCCCCCATCCCTTCCCGTTTCCCTTGTGTGGGTGTTCCCTTTTCTGCCTTTTGGCTTCATTTGCCCTCAGGTGGCCATGTCTGTGTCCCGCCCCTGCCTGGTGGGTTCTGGGTGTTTTGACCACGGCTGGGAATTGGCGTCACATCTGTTGCGCTGCCCCAGGCTGTGATCTGGCGGCCCAATTCCCAGCCGTGCTCCCAGTCCCATCATGTCTGTTCGGGGCTTTTATTCGCCCCGGGGGGTGGTTCTTCTGTTCACCCCCACCGGGAATTCACTGTGGTGAACCGGCTGCCCATAACATCTGAAAACCCTTAGTAAATGTGGGAAGGGGTATAAATGTTACATGTTTCATCTACATTAAACGTGAGGCAAAGAAGTTAGAGCTAAGTATGTATATAAAGATTTTTTCAAAATAAAATAAATCAACTGCTTCTAAAATTGGATCCCTTTAAGAAATCATTTTCTAATTTGGTACACATAATGCCTGCCATTGTAGGTATATTCACCCCAAGGTTCAGCCACATATAGTGAAAAATAAAAAGGTTAAAGCCAGAAATGTGTTTTCCATTGAAACCAATGGAAAACGAAAACAAAAGCAAATATGAAACTGACAATTTGATATTTATGAAAACAAAAATGACAGATTTAAATAACAAAAACCAAAAATGAAAACAAAAATGACATGGACCCCTGGTGCACACCTCTAGTTTTGAGGAAGGGCCCCTTAAAACTTTGGAACTCAGAAAAACCTCATCCGACTGTAGGGAAGGGGGCCAAAGGCCAGCGGCCAGCACTAGGCCCCTGCTCTCCCTCCCCTGGCCCCCACTGGTCAGGGAGGGAATAGGCCAGCATGGTGCAGGGAATAGAGGGTGGGGGCCTAGCATGGACTCGGAGGTGGGTGCTTATGGGCAGGGGGCCTAATGGTGGGACCTGGGGAGGGTACTTAACTTCCAGAGGGGTCCAGTGCTGATGCATGGCCTTTTCCCTGCTGGTAAGTTTGAAAATAAAAAACAACTTACTGAGCATGCTCAGAAGGGCCTGAATAGTCCTTTCTGAGCATACTTGGTCCTTTTCAAAGATGGGGTGCTGACAGAATCAGAAAGAGCCATTTGGGCCCCTATGAACATTTTCAGTGGTTTTTTTTTGTATTTTCAAACTTATGAGTGGAGAAGAAGCCACACATTGCTGTGAGACCCCTCTGAAAGGTAACTAATCCACCCCTGCCCCCCTGCTAGGCCCCTCATTCCCCCTAACCACTCCAATTCACTCCTTCCCCCCTCCTAAGTCCCCTGCCTTCCATTCATTACCCCCAATGGCCTCCCTTCCTCCCTCTCTCTCTCTTTCTCTCTCACACACACACACACGCACGTGCCTTGAAACTTGGCTGTGTTATTTGCCGAAGGTCCGAGAAGCAGCCTAAACACTCGGATCACTCCTCTGATCCTCAGAGAATACTCGTGAGTTTTAAATTTATTATTTATTATTTATATTTAATTATTGATTATTAATTGTTCAGAGCAGCTCTAGTTGAAATCATGGATCTTTGCCATAGATCTCTCCTCTATCCTTGTGTGCATGCCATCATCTCTGTTCCCTTACCCTGAGCTCAGTCTTCCAGTACTTTTGGGTAGGAACTAGGGGTGAAATGAGAATTAAACAATTTCTCATGAGAATCTTGCAAGAACTGAAAGCCCTAACAGTATATCATGAGAATCTCATTTAAAAAGGAAAAAAAAAGCAACTGCACAAAATGGCCATCATGCACACAAAGAACAACTGCCCTTTTCAAAAATGGCAGTGATGCTTCTGGTACCATTTTGGAAAAGGGCTTTGCATGTGCAGAACAGACCCAATAGCCATTTTTTGCATGCACAGCTCCTTTTCTGTTGTTCTGTTTTCTTGAGTTTCTTAGCAAGAATGTATCTGAAATGCTGCTGGTTCTCAGCTAGTTCTCATTTGTGAGCCTAGAACTGTGATTCTCAATGAGAAGCAACAGAACTCCAAGATTTACTGAATCCAAAGGCCAGATATAGGTACTGGAAAGGAGCCAAATAAAACCTGCTGAAGATCGCATTTAACCTCCTAGCGGTTCCCCACCACTGGGCTACAGGGTGACAGGTAGACATACCTATGCACAAGGGTGAATTCCATATCTCCCTTAGGGACCCATAAGCATCTCACAGCCTGAGGGAAGGGCTGTGGGCTTGATTATTTGAACTACTTGAACCTGTCATAAGAAAGCCTATCAAGTGAACCCTTGGGAAGTCATAGGTGGTAGTCATTTTAACCCTTTGTTTTTATTATTCTCTCTCATCCCAAGTTTCCCTATCCCCCTTCCCCTTTCTTTAATGACTTTTTGTTATACTGTTATACTTAATAACAACTCTCCTGGTTCCCCTCCCCTGTCTGACCACTGATGAGTCAAAGATCTTTCTGTCTGTCAAAGTAACCTGAGGTAACTTAACCTCATCAAGAGACTGAAATAGCGTTGAGTGCCAGATCCCCACCACTCTGTCACAGGGCCATTTTGGGTTAGGCACTGTAAAACACATAACAGAAAGAAAATCCCTGTTCCCAAGGGATCACGGTTACGGGTAAATGCACACCTTAGACCTCCAGTTCTCAAATGTGTTCACTGTAGAACATTCTTTTGAAAATCATGCCATTAAATTGCTAAAGCTAATATTTAGAATCTAGGGCTGTACCTTTACTAAAAGCTGGTTGTAAAAAATGTCATTTCACTTGGGCTGTATTTTGACCCCTGTAATCCATGAGTGAAATTTTATTTATTTATTTATTTACAGTTTTGCTACCCCGCCCTTCCTGCCACAGGGAGCTCGGGGCAGTTTACAATCTTCAAAACAAACATTAAAACAATTAAAATACAACTAAAAGAAAAATAGACAAAAAGAAAAATAACCCCTACCCAACAACCCACACCCCCTCACCCATCTCCCCTGCCAAATGCCTGGTGGAATAGCCAGGTCTTACTTCTCTGAAAAGAGGGGAGATCCGGGACCAAATGAGCCACCACCAGAAGGGGGCTCCACAGCCGTGGTTCAGCCACCGAGAACACCCTCCCCTGCGTGGCCCCCTGGAAGACTCGGGACGCCTCAAGCAGGTCACCCCCAGATAACTGCAGGGGCCAGTCCAGGACACGGGGAGTGGGGTGGTCCCACAGATAGGTAGGGTCTAGACTGTTTAGGGCTTTATAGGCCAAAACCAACACCTTTAATGGGACCCGGAAAACCACCGGCAGTCAGTGCAGAGCGGAGCACTGGTGTGATATGCTCCCAGAAGCCCAGTCCTACCAGAAGATGGGCCGCCGCATTCTGCATCAGCTGCAGTTTCCGAGTCATCACCATGGGTAGCCCCACGTAAAGCGCGTTACAATAGTCCAATCTGGAGGTGATGAAAGCATGGATGATGGTGGCCAGGTCAGAGCCTGAGACAAACGGCCGAAGCCGTTGCACCAGATGTAATTGGTGAAAGGTACTCCTCGCCACAGCCTCCACCTGGGCATCCAGAGGGAGCTGCACATCGAGGAGCGCCCCCAGACTCCGTACCTAGGGTTCCAATGGAGGGCAGACCCTACCAATAATGGGGGCCACCATCTCCATTGCCTTACCCACCAACATCACCTCCATCTTGTCAGGATTCAGTTTCAGTCTGTTAGTCCTCATCCAGTCCCCCACAGCCGTCAAACACCGAGTAAGCACCAAGACTGCACCAGAATCCCACGAGAAATGAGTTAAACCTCCATGCACAAAAGCGGAACTTCCTCTGATTCCCCATGTGCGATTTCAGCTCATGCCAGTCCCTCCCTCCTTCCCGTCTCATGTGCAAGTGGCCTTAGTTACAACTTCCAACAATAGGCTCCAAAAATGCCAATGTAAATTAGTTAAAAGATGAAGAAATGTGATTGGTTAAGCTGCTGGCGATGCCACAATTAACATATTCACAGTGGCCTGACTGAGTTGTCTGTGCCACCAGCATTTCACTGTAACCTGGAGAGAGTGGGTGTAGGTTGTGTGGGGCGGACTAGCATAGTGAAATTTCATGTGTACTGTAAGATGTGAAATCATTTCTGGCTTTTCAGGAACATGATTGCTGGGGCCTGAGCTTTTTAGCTGGAAAGAAATATTGGGTTGCTTACATCTGATACAGACTAGTGCTTGAGGCAATTATGGGTTGACCTTATTGGTTCTGTCCTGCTTGTTTAGTCTTGAGGTTACTGTAATTTGAAAGATGATTATAGATCTCCATTGTGCTAAAAGTGATAAAACTGTGGGAAGGTACATCACCCAGAAATGTGGGGGGGAAATCAGTCTCATTAATAATGATTCTCAAAGAACTTCTGCTAAGGCAGCTCTTTATACCCGAAAATGGACATCCCCTCATGAAGTTAAATGGGAAATATCCTGTAAATGAGTGAATGAGGAAGAATAGAAGCAACAAGGCATAGTGTCCTGATGGATGGATGGTCTCCCCTCATCAGCACTAAGTGGGAACAAATGAGTAAGGAAAAGCTGAATTAAAATGAATGCCCGACTCTGGTCTCATGACAGTTCCACGCAGATCTAACTACACTGAGGTGCCATGGTGGTGCAGTGGATAGGGTTGCCGTCTATGCACATTTTTAAGGAACACATGAAAAATACAGGTTGCACTTGCAAGGCCTGCATTGGCACCTAAGGTGAGTTTTATTATCTTGTACGGTGCCCCCAGCAATATAAGGTTTTTTTCCATAACTATTCCTTTAAAAATTGCATAGGTGGCAACTTTAGCAGTGGCTCACAAATACATTCACACCCAGCCTACTTGTTAAAGTTTTTATTTTGATCCCAGCACATAATTCCTCCTGCCTGGGTGTTGCTTTTCTTTGTTCTTCTATAGCAGTGCAGTGCTTGATCTACAAAGCCCTATACGGCCTTGGCCCCTCTTACCTTAGGGACCGCCTCGTCCTTCGCGCCCCGGAACGGCTCTTGCGGTCTGCCGGGGGTGCCCTCCTGGAGGTCCCCCATGTTAAGCGGGGGGCCACGATGGAGCGAGCATTCTCGGTGGTAGGGCCGCGGCTGTGGAACTCCCTTCCGGAGGAAGCTCACCTGGCCCCAAGCCTTTTGACATTTTGGCGGAACTGTAAGACCTGGCTGTTTGCCCAGGCCTTTGGGAGGGAGCGTGGGGGGGGTGATTTTAATCCCCCGCCCATTTATTTATTTACTATTGTTTTTTAGCCCTGTTTTATTGATGCATTTTATATTTATATTTTAACTGATTTTAATTGTTTTTATCATTGTTGTTAGCCGCCCCGAGCTGCATTGCAGGAGGGGGCAGGATACAAATCTATAAAATAATAAATAATAAAATAATAATAATAAAAATATTATCCCAAGCTTGTTGAAGTGAGAAAAGGTGCCCCATCTCCCCCCACAGCAATAAACAAACAGTATTAACCACAGCCAGGGTAGTGAGTCAGCCAGCTACTTCTCCAGCTGGGTTAATGAGGTGCTAGCAATGCAATCTTGGTTGTCTGGTGATACTGGTAAAAACCTTATATTGCTGGGAGCCCAGTGCAAGATAACAAAACTCATTAATGTACCAGGCAAAAAGGTACTTTGGGAGGGTATGCATAACCCTCCTTCACCCTTCCCAGACTGCAGTCTTCCAGGCACTCCCTGCCCCTGCAGTGAGCTCCAGCCATGGATCCTCCCTAGCTCTGGCAGCCAAAGGGACAGTCTCCTTTCTGATCAGTCAGTTCCAGGATGATGATGGCTCAGGCCCCACCCAGTAAACCTGTAGAGGCAGGTTCCTTCCTGATCCCTTGATTTTCCCCCCTCCCCCCCTCCCCCATGGTATGCCCTTCTGAGTTTTAAGATCAGATGTACTCTGATTCCAGTAGGCTCCCACCTCTTCCCTTTCAGACCGAAATACGTACGCCTAGAGTGCCTGGCTGCTGATCTCTAGAGGACTGCACCCTGCAATTACTTTAAAAGGTCTGTTACAGGAGTGATTCTTAATTTACACCAGTGTAAGGAAGAGGAAGATAAGGACTTAAGAAATGCTTCATACATGCAGATAAAATAGTTTACTTATGAAACTGATCCTTTTGCATGTGACAGTCTAGAAAGCAAAGATCACAGAAAGCTCGTTAAAATGGTATACCCAATGGCTAATCCCTGGATTTTGCATTGATCTCATTCCATCCTGTTAGTTCAGTGTGAAAAATAGGAAAGCTTTCTTCAGAAATATCTGTGTAAGGGAATTCACATCTTGGGATTAATGGACTGTCTCTTTAAGCAGCACTATTAAGCGCCAAGTATTCCTGGGTGACACAGATACGCATTTTCATTGTAGAAGCATCTCTAACAAACCCCCGTGATCAATTAACTGTCCTGTTCAATTAGAAAAGAAAGATATCACCCTCCTTCCCTTTGCTGAAGGTGTCCTTGGATACAAGCAAGCTTCAGCACTTCTTAGACAGTCCCTAACGTGGGCCATGTGCCACCCCAGTGAACCCCATGCTCCATCCTTTTCCTCAGGAACAGCACTGCTATATTTTACCTAATGAACTTCATTTGTTTCCAAACACAGAAAGAAGCGTTTGTGGCTCTTCATTATCAAGTAGCTGTTCCTTGGTTGTGGTGACAAGGAAAGGCGACATGATGGATTAAATCTGGGGTGAAAGCAAAATGAGCCCGCCTAAATGGAGCTAGTCAGCAATTGATCAGTTTGCCCAACATGTGGTTTGCTTTCAGAGATAAAAAACCAAAAACAAAACAAAGTCATTTTCCCCCTTAAAAATAAAGGCGCTTGGGGTTACGTTAGCCAACATTATTTCCAGGCTCTGTAATATTAAAAGGCACCATGTTCCATTAATTTACAATTTAGAGAATTTAAGGAAATTAAAAGCATATATCATATTAAATGGGCCCAAGCATTTTCTGCTTACATCAGTAATCTGAATCCCACATAGGTCTTTTTCTGTAGAATTATAGCTGTTTTTCAGTGTAGTGTTTTGCCATATTTCACTGTGTGTAATATGAAGCATAAAATCCCCTCCCTCTGGGAACACATGCACTCTCATTGTAATGTTTTCTGAATTGGAGTGGAAAGGTAGGTGGCCATGATGTTATAGTTATAAATAGGTTATGCCACCAAGCCAAAGAGGAAAAAATGCATGAACGATGTTCAGGATTCTGGCTTTCCCTAATCTAAAGGAGGGGCACATGGGACTCAACTGATTTAAAAGAAATTGTCTCCACAAGCTCATTGTATCATTTGCAATTCTATTAAATCTCTGGGGTGCAATACCTTTGAGAAGTTTTGACAACTTTGTCATGCAGCCAAAAGAACCATTCCTCTGACGTTTCTCACATACTAGCATACTGAAAGAACTACTTTAAAAAAAAAAAAAAAAAAAAAAATTGGATCACTACAAGCATAGCTTGCTTTGCCTTTTAGACCAGATGCCACACTAATATGAACAATTGCTTCCAGAATACCCTCCGCCGAAAATTCAGGCGGTAAGGGGTTGTCTCGCCCCATAAACTCCCTCCCCCCTCTCCTAGGAGCGCAGGGGGTTAAATGGTGCAGCTGCTGCTTGCAGAGGCTGCACAGAGCTTGCAAGGACTGAGGCCAGTTTGCAATGGGTTGCCTAGCAACCCTTGCAGACCGCGTGAAAATGATAGAGCTGCTGATTGGCCCCTGCAGTCACGTGGGGCAATCAGCAGCGTTCCAGGCTCTCCCTGCTCACTCTAGGAGGAGTAGGGAAAGGAGAAGCAGGCCTTGTGAGTCCTGAAGGCAGAGAGGCAGACTCAAGCGTGGCCTGTGTTAGGAGGAGTTTGAAGGAGGGAGCAGTACTGGCACTAGGGAGCAGCTTTGGCAAGTGGGGCCCAAAAGGCAAGTAGCGATGGCGCGGGGGCGCAAACGGGGCCCCAGAAATGGAGCTGAGGCTCGGGCCCAAAAGGCCAAAAAAGTTAAGACAGCCCCAAAAGGGGCACAGAAGGGGGGCAAGGACAAAAGGCCACCACCATCAGGCAGTCCCCAAACACCCCTTCCCAGGGAACTGGAACCGCACCCCCCAGCAGCTGGTGCATCAGCATGGGAGCGCCTGGCTGCGTGTGAGGCAGCAGTGTTTGGGGGAGAGATGCCCCCACCCGTAGCAGGACCAAGTGGGGTGGCACAGAGCCATAGTAGCCTGGACAACAGGCCAGGGCCATCTGGGGTAGGTGTCCCCAGGCCCGTAATTGAGGCCTTGAATCGGGCCCTGGCCCCAGAAGCTCATTCTGGGGCCCAAATCAACGAAGGGAGGGATCCCCCATCCCAAGAGGAAGACAGGGGGCTCAGACGAAGTGGCCGCCGTGCAGGCCCCCCTGCCCGGTTCGCAGATCAGGAGATAGGGCGGCAGGTGGCTGGGAGCCGGCATGAGGCTCCCCAAATGGAGCCCCAGGCTGGGCTGGAACAGGAGGAAGGGAGCGCTGGGGAGGAGGCTGAGCCAGAGGAGTTGGCGCAGGATGAGGGACCCCCACCCCCCGTGCAAGACTCTTCCAGGTACCATCAGGAAGCCCGAGCCAGCAGGGATGACCCACGGTTGCTAGCACGGATTGAGGCCTTGGAGCGGGCGATCGCAGAGCGGGACCGTGACAGTCGGGGGACGCAGCACTACATGGCACCGGTAGAAGGTATGCAAACAGGGGGGACAAGGGGAACTATGGTCCAATGCAGCCACCCCCCCTCCAGTAGTAGGGGCAGGAATCTATGACAACAACAGCCCTGGGATGATGGGAGAAGGATGGCCGGGGGCCCAGAGCACTGGCCTGGGCCGCCCCCCCGGGAGAAAGCACCCACAATATTTGTGGTGGAATGGGGGTTGGGTGCAAGTTGTATCCCCTGCCCCGCGACAGACAACTGCCCAAACAGCTACACAAGACGGGTCGAGTTATGGGGGGCCTCCCTCTGTCTTTGGGCAAACGCAGGCACATCAGGCACTTCAAGTTTGGAGTAACGCCACGCAGGGGCTGGCCACCGCGACGGCTGGGCAGCCTAGCGGGAGCTGGGTGGCAACGGGACCTGATAGCGGGCAGCGGGCCCCCATCCTTAACCAGCTTGGGGGTCCGATCAGGGCTCAGCAGGATAGGGGCAACTCGAATAGTTATCAACATGGGAGCCAGGTGCACGGAGCATACATGACACAGGGGTGGCCAGCTACAGCCTCCCAGGATGGAGTGGCACCAGGCGAGGCCCCCCCGTGGCAGTGGCCCCCACAAAACACAGGAACAGGGTTACCACGCCAGCTCCCACCTGCGGGGGGAAGCTTCGTGGATTTATCAGATCCCATAGGCGAACACCTATTACTGGCCACTAGGGAGAAGATATGGAGGGGAGAATATGTTGATATTTTTGCCCTCCTCTTTAGCGACCCGATAGTGGAACCGGGGGAGGAGGACGAAAAAAAGGATAAGGAGCGGTACAAGCGCCCAAAGGCAGACAGAAACTGGGCTAACTGGACAGCAGCCTATGCCATATACCATGGCGTGCAGCTTGAAATGTTCCCAGAGAAAGGGGCAGTACTCCTCAAATATGCCGAGATCATTCGACGGGCATATGAGACGGGGCCAGCCGGGGCGTGGCTCCGATATGACGAAGCTTTCCGGCACCGGGCGTCATTTAAGCCGGGGCTCCGATGGGACATTCATGCACAAGACCTATGGTTGACATGCATGAGTGACTCAAAAGGGGCACCAAAGACAGATAGTGGCCACCTCTTGGCCAAAGGGAGCGTTGCCATGTTGAATGACACAGGTAGGGCGGGGGGCAGGCAGGTGAGCCCGGGCAGCGTGGGGCAATGCTGGGAATTTTCTCGGTCAGGGGCGTGTACGCGCCCCGCGTGCAGGTTTCGGCATACCTGCCCCTCCTGCGGAGGGTTTCACCCGGCCGCTTCCTGCCCCCGGCCCAAGCCTTGGGCAAAAGGGAAGTCTGGGGGGGGCTTTTCAAAAGGGACACAAGGTAACCCGGGGAGCGGGGGAACAGGAAAAAACCCCAACGCCGGTGAGAGTCGATAGGTTGGCAGTAGCCTTGCTCACGCACCCAGACAAAGAAGAGGTGAGCTATGTTGTAAAGGGATTTAAAGAAGGTTTTAGGATACCAGTAGGGGAAGTGCTGATAAGACAAGTACCCCCCAATTTGAAATCGGTGGTGGGCATGGAGGAGGTGGTGGCGGAGAAGATACGGAAGGAAGTGAAGGAGGGTCGAGTGGCCGGCCCCTTTGAAGACCCACCGTTAAACGGAATGGTCTTCTCCCCATTGGGAGTAGTACCTAAGAAAGCCCCTGGGCAGTTCCGTTTAATCCACCACCTTTCATACCCTCGAGGCCGCTCTGTAAATGACGGGATACCTAAAGATTTGACGACAGTCCACTATGTGTCATTTGACGCTGCAGTGGAACTGGTCAAGCAGTATGGCTCCGGGGCGTTGATGGCAAAATGCGACGTTAAGTCAGCTTTCCGCCTTTTGCCAGTCCACCCGGACAGTTATCACCTGTTAGGCTTCCAATTTCAAGGGAAATATTACTACGACAAGGCCATGCCAATGGGGTGCTCCATATCGTGCTCGGCATTTGAGCGCTTCAGCTCCCTGGTGGCATGGATCGTGCGTCGTGAGGCAAGTGGGGGAGGTATTACTAAATACCTCGATGACTTCCTCTTCATCGGCCATTCTGGTGGGCCTGAATGCAGGGAATTGGTTGCCTTATTTGAACGCATAACTGCACATTTGGGTATCCCCTTAGCTCCAGAAAAGACTGAGGGCCCGTCCACGGTGCTTACTTATTTAGGGATTGAGCTCGACTCGACCCTTGGTGTTTCACGTTTGCCCAATGAGAAGGTAATAGCACTGAGGCAGAAGATTGGGCTATGCATGTCAGCAAGCAAGGTTACCGTTAGACAGCTTCAGTCTCTCATCGGGAGCTTAAACTTCGCATGCAGGGTGGTGGCACCAGGTAGGGCATTCCTGTCCCGGCTGTACGGAAGGTTAGCCGGGGACTTAGCACCTCATTATCACATCAGGGTGACCAAAGAAATTAAGAAGGATTTGAAGGTTTGGCTAACATTTCTGGAGCAGTACAATGGGGTATCGGTGTGGAGAACACAGGTTATGTTGGATGCCGACCTGCAGGTTCATTCCGATGCCTCTGGTGCATGCGGATTTGGAATTTTTTTCCAACAGCAGTGGTGTTCAGCCGCCTGGCCAGTTGAGTGGACCCAGGCTGGCATCACCAGGGATCTTACATTCCTTGAATTGTTCCCCATTGTGCTTGCTGTCAGATTATGGTACAGTAAATTGGCCAATAAAGTAGTGCTCTTCTGGTGTGATAATCAGGCAGTGGTGCAAATAATTAATTCTTTGACATCCCGGTCACAGAGGGTCATGGGTTTGGTGAGGCATTTGGTGCTGCTGTGCCTTCAGCACAACATTCTATTCCGAGCGAGGCACGTTCCTGGACTCGAGAATGAGATTGCAGATGCTCTCTCTCGTTTCCAGATGGAGCGTTTCCGCGTGCTCGCTCCGGAGGCCAGCGAGAACCCAGAACCCATGCCGTCCGACCTGTGGAGCCTTGGATACTGGAGTTAAGTTCCTCGGTTCAGGCCTCTTTGGCTGGACGCACCAGGGCTGCGTACCAGGCAGCCTTCCAGGCCTTCCAGTCATTCCGGTCCAAGCGGGGATGGGGCATGGGGTTCCCCATCCCCGAGGCTGAAGTATTGCAGTTCGCCATGTCATTAAGGAGCGACGGGCTTGCTGCTAGCACTATATCAGGAAAGTTGGCTGCCCTGGGGTTCATGAGTCAAATGGCTGGTCACCCGCCCCCGGGCGGAGGATTCTTGACACGTAAGCTGCTGGAGTCTTGGGCACGGCAAAGCCCAGTGCCTGGCCACACCAGGTTACCCATTACCCCTCCCCTACTGGTCAGAATAGTTAACACGTTGATGTTGGTGTGTTTTAACAGTTATGAAGAAACTTTATTTGCCACACTGTTTAAAGTGGCATTTTTGGGGGCCTTTAGAGTAAGCGAGATGGTAGCTGAGTCAGCTCGGGATAGGTCAGGGAGGGCAATAGGGTATCGAGATATACAGTTGGACAGTAAGCAGGTAAAAATTCGATTAAGATTATCTAAGACTGACCAGCGAAGAAAAGGGAAGACGATTACGCTGGCCCAGGCTGGTGACCCTGCTCTGTGCCCGGTTTTGGCAGTCCAAGCTTATTTGGCCATTCGCCCCCCAGTGGGGGAACCCCTCTTTTGCCATTTTAATGGCAAGCCTGTTACTAGATACCAATTCATGTCCGTCCTGCGGGCGGCACTAAGAAAACTGGGCGTCCCGCCTCAGGATTATGGTTCTCATTCTTTCCGCATTGGTGCAGCCACATTTGCGGCACAAATGGGGATGTCAGGCACCGACATTCAAGCCATTGGCCGTTGGCGTTCGGCAGCATACCGCGCTTATGTGCGTTGAATGACATAGTATGCCCAATTAACCATGCCATCTCCTTTCCATTGACAGATCGTGCTGTGTACAAACGGGCTAGAATTTGGATATGCGGGCACAGTCTGGTACGCTGGGCAGCGAAGGCGGCAAGAGAATCACCAGTTGGAGGCCAGATGGGGCTCTCTGAACGGGGAGTAATCAACTGGTATGGGAGGAGTGGCATGAGATGGCGCCAACTGCTGCCGATGCTCAGGGAACTGGGAAAATGGCAAACACCAGATGTAGTGGTGGTTCATCTTGGGGAGAATGACTTGCCAGGACTCAAAGGGGTACAATTGATACGGGCTATTAAGAACGATTTGTGGGAGATTCAGCGATATTTTCAGGGAGTTAGGATAATTTGGACAGAGTTAGTGACCAGATTGCGGTGGGGGGAGGGTGAATTTACCAAAAGAATAGATAAGACACGTAAGACAATTAATAGGGAGATTAGGAAATGGTTAGCTTCAATTGGATTTGGGACAATTACTCACACACAAATTACATATAGGGAAGTGGGTTACTTTAGGGCAGATGGGGTACATTTGTCCCCAACTGGCAATGCTATTTATCTCGAAGCTCTTAAGGCAGGTATAGAATTAGTTTTGCGATAGGTGTGGGGGCCTGGATCCGCCGGAGTCTCGTGGGACCCAGGGTGGCGGGGGTCCAGTATCGTTTAAAATAGGATAAGAAAATTAGGAGTCATCTCCTTAAGGGATGGGGAAGCCACGCGTAACGCGGTGCAGGGTATGGCACGCGGGGGTGTTGGTTTCCCTGGGAGAAGGGTGTCAGGGAAAGTGGCAGGGCATTGTAAGGCCTCCCACTGACAGGCACCTCAATCCTTACTCATGTCCGGACGGACAATGTCCCCTTTGGCCGCGCCCTCAGCGCTGGACGAAGGGGAGACGTGTTTTATTGTTGAAGAGGCTGGTGAAGGTATTTCACAGCCCCTTCTGTTGAAGTTGATGGTTATGGTTGATACTGGACCCGTAATCGCAATAGGCGATGTCACCCCCTCACCTATTCGACTGTTTGTAATTGGATAATATAGGGTGCGGCCATATAAATCCAACCTTGTGTCCTGTCTTGTTTGAGGGGGTGGGAACTGGTGCGACGACAATAACATTTGAATACCTTGATGTAAAAACACAGAAACTAACCTAAAGATCTAGCATTCTCCACTCCAGTATTTATAATTCAGAGCTCACTGAGAACCAGGTGTTTATGCAACTGTGTCTCGTAGACAGTATCTTCCTCACTGGTCCTCATCAATTTATTGCAGAAGTAGACAATGAGATAGAAAATGAATACCTGATCCAGTGCTTGAGCACCTCTTTGTTAATGCAAATATGTAGCCCACCCCCCCCCCAACAAAGTGCTAAGCATTATAAATAATGGTTTTACTCTGCAATATAAATGCAGCATGGCAAAATAGGAGTTGTGCTATAATGGAGGATCATACTACTGACAAGGCTAAATTTCCTTTAGGTCTTAGAAACAAAAAAGATTGGGACAAAAGTTTACATTGTAAAAATATTACAAAACCCATTATGCTCTCACATGGTATTTAAGTCTATTCACAGTTGTTGCTTTATGGGATTAGGTGTTTTGTTGGGGGGGATGGAAGGGTTCCTTACGTTTTTGCATAATGACATTTGAATTTTTCTATGTGTGATTCTTGCTCATATTCTAATGATACGTCTACTTTTTGTCATATGTGTTTGTACAGTTAAATATAAACAATAAAAAGAAAGTTTTTTAAAAATTGCAAAACTAAATATACATGTACATCATACATTGTTAGAGATTAATAGATAGATTAATTTTGTTAGAGTTGATACTTTCTAGAGAGAACTGTTAGTCTCAGAGTGGAGTATTGTGAGCGTTTTTGTCTTTAACAATACTAAAAAAAAATAAAAAAAATCTTGCTTAACCAAGTTTGTAGCCTTTCCCCCCCTCTGACATAAGCATGATGTCCACAATCATGAGATCACTTACTCTAGAACAGAGGTTCTCAACCTGGTGCTCAGGAGCACCAGAGTGCTCTGGGAATGTGTGAAAGTGCTCCCCAAGCCAGCTGTCAGTAGTGCTCAGGAGCACTTTCACATATGTGAGGCACCAAATTGAATTAAACTGAATTTCAGTGGGGAGATTAATCTGTGTAAATTTATGCAAATAATTCATGCAAATTATGCAGTGCTCCCAATAGTCACATACGTCACTGCAGTGCTTGTGACTGAAAAAAGGTTGAGAACCTCTGCTCTAGAATAGTCTTACTGAAGTCAAGAGGACCACTCCAGAGTGAATAATCTTAGGACTTCAGCTGAAACATTTCCCCTTTTGTTCTTTATGCAGCATTTGTCCTGGTTTATCAGTGCTATGTTTCCTTTGACCTGCTATAGCTGCGTAGGTCCGATTCCTTAGGGAAACAGTTATTTACTTGTCCCTTAAGAACATAAGGAACCTGATTTTTTGCACTGACCTTCAGACCATCCAATGAAGTGGGGAGGTTACAGCAGAGCCCTCATCATGGATGGATCATTACCTCCTGCAAGCACGTCTCCTGACACATGTCTGCCCCCGGAGAGGTGAAGAACCTATTGGATGGTTTGCCCCCTGAGACTAATGGAACCTGAGAGGTTCCGGAATGCTCTTGGGGAGTTAACCTCTGATCTTGACGAATGCTCACTCGATGACCTCATGGCTTTATGGAACACCTTGCTGATGGAGGCCATTGACCGAACGACTCTGAGGACTCTGCCCCCTCTGCAATGGCTCATCAGGCCTCCGTGATGCATGGAGGACCTGAGGTTGTTGAAGTGTGAGGGGCGGCAGGCAGAGTGACGGTAACGCCATTCGCGTGCTGAAGCCAACAAATTGTGACATAGAGCCAGTTTACATGCCTATGCCGTAGCTGTAAGGACAGCAAAAAAAGGATTTTTTTTGCTGCCCATATTGCCTCCACTAAATCTCATCCAGCGGAGATTTTTCGGGTGTTGAGGGGGTTGGTCGGTCTACCCTCACTCCGCCTGGAACTGAAGTCATCTAGTGCCCGCTGTGACATATTTGTTGATTATTTTGTGGATAAAATCGCTCAGATTCACCACAACTTTGATGCCATGCTTATTATAATGGGTGAACCAGAGGTTGTGGAAGCCCCGCCTTGTCTGGTTTCGCGGGATCAATTTCAGTGGGTGTCACCCACCAAGGCGGGGGATGTTCTTAGGGCTGTTAGGACCACTTTTTGTGAACTTGACCCATGCCCATCCTGGCTGGTTAAAGCCAGTCGGGAGACGTTGGGGCCACTGCTGGCAGGGGTGGTCAGTGCCTCCCTTTAGGCAGGCAGAGTGCGAGGCTGCCTCAAAGAGGCGGTAGAGCGGCTTCTGGTCAAAAAAAGTCACTTAACATTGACTCCCTCATCAGTTATTGGCAGGTCTCTAACCTTCCCTTTTTAGGGAAGGTTATTTAGCGGATAGTGGCTCAGCAGCTGCAGGGCCATCTAGACCGCACCGGTAATCTGGATCCTTCACAGTCCAGCTTTTGTCCAGGCTATAGCAGTGAGACAGCTCTTGTGCTTTGGTCAATGACCTCTGTCATGAATTAGATGAGGGTCGTTCGACTCTGCTAATTCTTTTAGATCTGTCAGATGCTTTTGACACCATTGACCATGAGATGTTGGTGACTTGCTTGCGGGACCAAGCCGGGGTGGTGGGATTGTTTTTGAATGGTTCTGCTCTTTCCTGGCTGGAAGAACTCAATGTGTAGTTCTCGGGGATTGTTCTTTATCTCCTTGAGACCTCATGTGTGGTGTCCCAAAAGGTTCCATTCCATCCCCTCTCCTGTTCAACGTGTATATGCAGCTGCTTGGTGAGGTTGTGAGACGGTATGGAGTCCGGTGTCATCAATATGCTGATGACACCCAAATCTACTTCTCTTTTTCATCTGACCCAAATCTGACAGTTCATGTACTCACCCGGTGTTTGGCAGCGGTGGGGTACTAGATAAGGGCAATCTAACTGAAGTTGAATCCTGATAAGATGGAGGTGATGATGGTGGGTAAGGTGGTGGATGTGGTGGCCCCCATCATTGATGAGATTCGCCCTCCGCTGGTTTCCCAGGTTTGCAGTCTGGTTGTGCTCTCAACCTGTAGCTCTGCATGGATCTCCAGTTGGGGGTGGTGGCGAGGAGTGAGTTCCGCCATTTGCATCTGGTATGTTGGTTTTAGCCGTATGTTTCAGACAGCGACTTGACTACTATCATCCATACTTTCATTACCTCGAGATTGGAGTATTGTAACACAATCTACGTGGGGCCACCCATGGTGATGGTTCAGAGACTGCAGCTAGTGCAGAATGTGGTGGCCCGTCTCCTGATGGGGTCAGGATGCCGTGAGCACAATACAGCCGGGCTCTGCACTGGCTGCCTATAGTCTTCTGGGTCCGATTCAAGGTGTTGGTGTTGACCTACAAAGTCCTATACAGTCTCAGCCCAACTTATCTTTGGGATCACCTCACTCCCCATGCTCTGGAGCAACAACTGCAGTCTGCTGGGAGCACCCTTCTTGAGGTTCCCTGCATGTCCCATGGGGCCACTATGGAGAGGCCATTTTTGCTGGCTGCACCAAGGCTTTGGAACCTCCTCCTGGCGGAGGCCCAACTGGCCCTCAACTTCCCTTCCTTCTGGTGTATGAGTAAGACCTGGCTGTTCTTCCAGGTGTTTTGCGGGTGAGATGGGGTGTAAAGTGGGGGGTGCAGGTTAGGGAGGGCAGAATGTATTGTTTTACTGCCTTCTTTTTTAATGTGGTGACTTTATTTTTTTATGTTTTTGCCTATTTTATGATGTAAGCCACCCCGAGATGCTTGGAGCAGGAGGGGCGGGGTAAAAAAATTGTTTAATAAATAATTAAATAAATAAGAAGTGCCATGCTTCATTCAACCCATGGTCTATCAATCCCAACGTTCTGTCTCTGACAGTGGCAAGCTATAGTAGCACAAGAGAAATACAAGTACAGGACATGGAGGGTGTGACCCAGCTCCTGCTAACCGCTCCCAACTACACAGTAGCCAGGGGCTTAAGTCTCAACTAGTAAGCAATGCATTTATGGCTCTGTCCTTTAAGAATGTATCTAGTTTCTTTTTGAAGTAGTTGGCTTTCGCTGCCTCCTCTGACATCGAGTTCCACAACTGTATTTTCTGCTGAGTATCCTTCTGGCCAGTGCTCTCCATGTCTGAAGATTTGTGCATTTATCAAACCAATTTAGTATAGAAACACCACTATAAATACGATACATGCTGAGAGGTAAGATATTTCAGATCATAATGAAGATCTGCTCACAAAATATATAGGACTCCGGAGATGGGGAAAAGCCCTATACAGATGCTATTGTTATTTCCATGTGTTGGATTTTAATAGTAACCAAGTTATAGGGGGGCATTTCTTATGATGGTTAGGATTTTTTCTTTAAAGTGACTATAATATAAATGACTGATCTTGAGCACCAAGATATGGGGTTGCTTGTTAAAGTTATTTAATATTCTTATGGTGTATCAAGATAGAAGGAAATATATTTTAACATCTGTCATAATTTGGGTGATTATTATAAGTGGACAGTAAACAGTCATATAGAGGAACTTTGATATCGTATAGAAAAAAATTAGATACAAGTCTAAAAAGAGCTTTTAAAATGGTTTGTATGACTTGAACCATACACCTATTCTACCCTCCTCACCCCAATACAAGTTCAATGGATTTGATAGTCTGGTAGACATTTGTGTCAAGTGCTGTAAGTTACTAACTGTGCCATCCACCTGATGCACTTCTTTGCAATGGTAACAGCTGTGCTCCCTTTATCACCCTTTTACCTTATATGGTATCATGTACTTACAGAAAGTACAGTGTGTTTCCAGACAAGACAGGAAGATGATGCTACCATACCTTGAGTAGCCTTACCTCTCCCTGGGCAACTGGGCCATGCAATGCGGTGCATTGTGTAGGCAGTGGCAGCCAGATGTTCCTCTTGCCCTGTGACAGGGACGAACAGCTGCCCAGTATACGTTGCATTCTCAGAAAAATTCTGAGAATGTGTCGCAGAGCAGCCTTACCCCACATTGAGTAAGCTTGCCCAGGCTGGGCCAACCAGTTTGACTAGGCCCCTTCTGTCCACAAGCTCTGTGGCGGGGCTGTGAGCGATGGGCGCACATTGTATGCAGGCACGTCACAGCCAAGGGCAGTCTTCAGGTTTGGCTGGGGGTGGGAGGTGGGGCAGGGCTGGGCATGTGCTGGTGCCATGGCCCTCCCCAGCCATAGCGGTGACTCCAACAAGAGCCAGCCCACCCAACCTCCCTTCAACCATATGGCCAACTCCTTGTACTTGACACACTGTGAGGTGGTGTTGATTGCCCACCACGGGGCCACATTGGGATGGGGCCCACATCGCTCATGTGGAGACACCCAGAAAAGAAAAAGATCAGTTAGATAATTTCATCCATCTGTCTGGCCCATCTGTCTCGGTGCTTACTCAGTGTTTGGCAGCTCTGAGGGACTGGATGGGGGCTAACCGACTACAATTGAATCCTGACAAGACGGAGGTGATGTTAGTGGGTAAGTCAGTGGAAGTGACAACTCATTCGGGTGATGGGATCCGTCCTCCACTGACTTCCCAGGTGCGGAAAATGGGGGTGCTCCTCAATGTGCAGCTCCGCCTGGATCTCCAGGTGGAAGCTGTGGCGAGGAGTGCTTTCCGCCAGTTACATCTGGTGCGGCAGCTTCAGCCTCTGGTTTCGGTTCTGGACCTAGCCATGATCATCCATGCTTTTATTACCTCTCTGTTAGATACTGTAATGCACTCTACCTGGGGCTACCTATGGTGATGGCTCGGAAGCTGCAGCTGGTGCAGAATGCAGCAGCCTGGCTCTTGGTGGGACTGGACCGCCGGGAGCACATTACACCAGTGCTCCGATCTCTGCACTGGCTGCCAATAGTCTTCCGGGCTTGATTCAAAGTGTTGGTTTTGACCTATAAAGCCTTACGCAGCCTGGGCCCTGCCTATCTGCAAGATTGCCTCACTCCCCGGGTTCTAGACCGGCCCCTGCAGTCATCCCGGGGTGCCGTGTTTGAGGTCCCCCGGGTTTCCCTGGGGGCCATGCAGAATAGGGCATTCTCAGTGGCCGCGCCGTATCTTTGGAATTCCCTCCTGATGGAGGCCCATCTGTCCCCGGACCTCCCAGCCTTTCATAGGACGTGTAAGACCTGGCTGTTCCATCAGGCGTTTGGCGAGGGAGAGGGGTAAGGGTGGGTAGGGGGTGAGGAGTGGTGTGGTGGGTTTTACTCCTCTTTTTGTATTGGTGATGCTATATGATGTTTTAACTTGGTTTTTATATTTTATATTTTTTTATTGTTGTTGGTAGCCACCCCGGGCTGCCTGTGGCAGGAGGGGCGGGTATAATTTTTTTTAAATAAATAAATTCAGGCAATGCAGAAACATTATCTATTTTTATTATTATTGAGTGTATTTTTAAAATATTTACTACTACCTCCCTTGCGGAACTCGTTTCATCATAGCAGTTCTTCCTAAGAACTGAAACAATTATCTTCACAGATACTAGTAACTATCAGATTTGCAGTAACTGAATCAATAATGATTGGTTACTGAGCGGTAACTGTTTTTTACCTGACAGTTTAACTGAATTATCACAAATCCCTATAACAGTGAGATGCATGTTGAGCTGCATTAAAGCCACTTTACTTATGCATGCTATTTAGTGAAAATTTGCTTTCCTTTCAAACCTAAATTTTAGCATACACTATGGAGAAAGCAGGACAGCTTTGGACCAAAATCAATAGGGTGCAATCAGTCATCAGAGACTGCCCCGTCAGTACATAGGTTGTTAACAGACATGACACTGGCCCAGCATCAAATTTTACGTTTGTTCCCACCAGATGTTGACCCAGAACAAACCCCACCCAGGATGGTGGCTGGGCCCAAACTGTGGATCTGGATCAAAGTGGGCCCACAGCAGTTGCCCAGCTGGGCTGAAGCAGGCGGAACTGGGTGGGAACATCTGTGCCTGGCCTCGACTCCTCCTGGCATGGGGGGCTGCCATGGTACCCAGCCATGGCTGCCTGTAATAGGCAGCTATGGTTGCCTGTGATGGTGGGGAGGCGGGGTGACGCTGGGAGTGCGGCGACGTGGCTGCATGTCGCTCCCCGCCCCTCCAGCCAGGGTACCTGTGGGAATGTTTGTTCCCACGGTCAAAGCTTGCCCGACTGTGGAAAGCCCTTCCCCAGGTGGGACAGACATCCAGGAGGACATCTTTCAAGATACTGCTGCCAGTGGAGAGAGCATGCTACCACTAAGCTGTGGTGCCATGGACAGAGGACACGCAGGGAGCAAGCATCGCCGTCAACAACTCTGGAAGACTGGGGCAGCCTCCAGGGAAGTTCCTGTGTGCCTGGTACCATTCTGTATCTGTAGACCCACCAAGATGCCTGTCATTCTCTCTTACCCCCTCTCTCCCCCCTCCTCCCTATACCCTCTCTCCTGCTTCTCTCCCTACTTCTTTCCCCTCTCCTCCTGCCTCCCACTATGCCTATCATCCCACTCCACCATCCCCACACCTCCCCCTTCTCCTCCCCCCCATTTCTTGCCCCCTCCCCCTCTGCCCCAATGCCCATCTCCCACCAATCCCATCACCCCCCTTCCCCTAATCTTATCCCCATTCCCTGTCTCCCCCCTGATCAATTCCTATTCTCCTGCTCCCTCTGGAACTGTCACTCGTTTGCTAATAAAGCCCTCTATATACATGATATTTTCTTCTCGCGCTCCCTTCATCTTCTCGCCCTCACTGAAACCTGGATCTCCCCCACTGACTGTCACCCCTGCCACCCTTTCCTACGGAGGCATCTCCTCCTCCCACCAGCCCCGCCCAAAGGCTGGGGTGGTGGTGTGGGCCTCCTCCTTGCCTCTTCCTGCCACTTTGAACCCCTCCCCCCTCTCTCGCCTCCCCCTCCTTTGAGGCTCACTCCGTCTGCCTCTACT
>QEPC01000772.1:212054-239227 GCA_003113815.1 Sphenodon punctatus | reverse complement strand
AGTCAGGTAAGCCCTCCCCCTCCCCTCCAACACAACCCAACCCTACAGGGGTCAGGATCAACAATTTTTTGGGTTTGTTTGTTAAGAATAATTTTTAAAAAGACAGCATGACCGGCCCCCCGGCCCACCGGGAATCCTCCCGGTGCATTCAATGACCAATCCGCCCCTGGTTTGGGGGCGGCTGTGACTGTGTTTGGTTAATGCTGTGTGTTTGGTTAGTAAACCCTTGCCTGGAGTCCAAGATCTGTATTCATTGTGGGTTTTTTTATTGATTACATATTATTATTAAGCATTTATGCTTTATACTTGTTCTTTGGAGACAGTTCCATGGCCCAGTGGTTTTACAACAATCTAAGAAGTACAAGAATGAGGGGAGCACAGGGAGTGATGTACCCATTCCCATTTTTAGAGATCTTTTTACACATGGGGAACCGAGACTGTAAACTTTCATATTAACTTCAAAATTTAGATTGGCTAGGCTCCGCCTACCATTGGTCAGGCTCTTCCCCATGGCCCTCTTGGCAGCCTCTGCCCCTGGGCCTGCTGTCTTACGGGGTAGGTTAAACCCAGCCACTGCCCCACCAGCCTTAAAACCCACCAGCTGACACTGAACTATATGTACGCAATGCTGGATTTTAAATTGGAGGTTACTGCTCAGGAAAGGGATCTTGGAATCCTTGTGGTTAATACATTGAAATTCACAGCTCAATGTGAGGCAACATTTTAAAAAGCTAACAAAAACTCAGCAGAAAAACCCAACCACCTGATATGATCAAAATCACAGGCCCAACAATTCTGTCTCCAGCTTCCCACCACACCCATCATGTCAACTAGACAAAGTCTCAAAAGGTATGAAATAGGAGAATGATCTTAAGCTAATATAACACTAAGGCCAGGATCATTCTAGAAACCACAGACCAAGTCCCCGTCTCCAGCCACAACAAGGCGGGAGATGAAACCAATGGGGCCCCCTAACAAGGATCTCAGCCATGAATTCTGCACCATTTCTAATGAAGTCACAGATGTACCACCCCCACCACCCTGAGATCTGGGCCCCGTTATCCCATAACAGATCTGTGGGATCACTTTGGATTCAAAAGCGTTGAGGTCTGGGGTGACCAAACAGTCACTTTTAGCCCTAAAAAAGCAGAGCAGAACATAAACATATGAGGTGGCTATCTGGTGAACATATTTAATATGAGGTCCCCACTTCCTTGTTGAAGAAAAGATGAGCCCAAGATATTTAAAGTTCAGAACCTGTTCTAAGGGGATGATCATTAAGGCACCACTTATATTGTTTGGCAAAAGGTACAAATATCATCACTTCATTCTTGTCAAAATTGATCACAAGATCCACCTTATGTCACAATTCACCAAAAATCTTCATCAGACAACACACTTCCAATCTAGACAGGGATAATCAAATAGTGTCATCAGCGTACATAAGACTAGGCACCCTTTGGGAATCAATTTTTGGAACGGTAACATCTTGGTTCCTCAGACCACAGATCAGATCATTAACATATAGGTTAAACAGGGCAGGTGCTAGCAGGCATCCCTCCCTAACCCTTCTGGTAGTAAAAAGAGAAGCCAACAGGAAACCTCTCCCATTCAGCCTTACATGAAAGTTGGTACCAGAATACAGTGATCTGATCAATATCAGAAGACACTGATCAATGCCCAACAGATTCAGTTTAGCCCACAATCTCTCCTGATTAATTAAATCGAATGCTGAAGAAAAATCAACAAAATGGCAAATAATTTCTGAAAGGACCTTTTACATTTCTTGATCAGGTGCAACACAAAGCAGTGATACAAAGTGAATTTGTGAGTACAAAACCCTGTTTGCTCTTCTGCCAGAATTCCTCCCTCTGTGATCCAAGTTAACAGTTTTTCTAATAAAAATCAGGAATACGGTTTAGAAACCACACATAATAAAGTAATTGGCCTATAATTCTTAGGATCCAACCTGTCCCCCTTTTTATAAATGGGGACAACCATCCCAGATCCAGGGTGTCCCCAGTAGTCCAGGATAGTACCATAATCACTGATCAGGGTAAACAGGTGGGCTAAAGCCTCAGCCCACCATTCCAGTATTAATTAAAAAATTTCCCCTGGGAAATAAGCAATGCCTGGTGCTCCTTACAGAGAGTGTCTTGCCTTCCCTCCAGCACAGCCAGCTTCTCCTGCACAAATCACAACTATCACTCATTGAAGTACAGGATCTCCAGCTCAGTGTAGTCCTTGCAATACTGAGCCTCTTGTTCCATGGAGCTGACCATTTTAACACTCTTTGAAGCTTTTCTGAACAACTCACCCGTTGACAATGCTCACCCCACTTTTCCACTGATGCTTGATGGCAGTCCAATGAGGAGATGCCTGCATTCTCCACCAGATGCAATAGGGTGGGGTTCTGTGTGGCAATTCTCTTCTGGATCTGCACCCCAGTGACTCAGGCCCACGTGGGATCTTTCTCCAAGTGTCCTTTATTTACAGTCTTCTCTGGTCACCACCAGTAATAACCACAGTTCATAGAAATACATTCTCAGGGTGTCCCTCAACATAGACCCCCCCTCTCTGGTCAGGCACAATCCCTCCTGTAGCTGGGTTTCACACATTAAGTCCCCTGAGTACCTCTCTTACAAGTTCCCCAGGTCAGGTGCCTCCCAGGGGCAACTTCTGGATGTAGGCTGGCTTGGCCCTCTTGTGAGGCAGATCCCCTGCTGGCTCCTGCCTCTCCCTAGGGATCTCCTTTGAAACAGGCCAGCTCAGCCTTTATGAGGATTTTGGACTGGCTCATCCACACTCATCCCAGCTGAGCTTTCTCAAATACTTAGCCTTAGTGGCCCACTCAGGTGTATGTTATTAAGGTGTTGTCCCTCATGACACCAGAGCCTGCACCCCATAAATAAATAAATAAATAAATAATAATACTTTTATTTTATATAGCACACATAAACAGCCTTACATGGCCCTCAGAGCACATCACAAAATTTTAAAAAACATTAACAAACAATTTAAAACTATTCTTTAAAATGTAAAAATGGGGCAGGTAAAGAGGGAGAACAAAGTATGTTAAGGGACCCATGAGTGTATCCTAAAACACCTAGAAAGTAAATACATTTTTAGGTGCTTTTTAAGGGTAAAGAGGGAAGAAATGAGATGTACATCTAGAGGGAGCGAGTTCCACACTGAGTGGTCTGCCACAGAAAAAGTCCAATCACCTGCTGACTTCAAATGCGATGGCTGAACCCACAAACAGCAGATGGTTCCTGAGTACAGATACCCATCAGTGCGAGGCTTCAGAAGTAGGTCTCTAATATAACTAGGGCTTGAATCATTCAGGGCCCTAAAAACCAGCAGCCTGATATTAGTCTGTCACTCCACAGGCAGCCAATATAGAAAATGCAGGGTGGACATAATATGATCATGACTGCAGTAAGCCGCCACACTGCCACATTCTGAAAAAGCTGCAAGTGATGGATAAGCACTGCCGGCAGCCCGTAGAAGAGGAAGTTACAAAAGCCCTGGGGCACTTTCTCTCCTGTTAGCGCCAGCACCTCTCCTTGGTGCTACCTGCTTAAAGAGTCAGTGTTCTACTTTCCCAGTCGTGAAACAGAAACTGCAAAAGCAGAAGCCCATTTACCTCAGAGAATAGAAGCAAGGCGCAAAAACCATTCTGTGCAGAGCTATGATGGATAGGAAAAGGCATTACACTTGTGACTCCCCGGTGTTAACAGATCTGCCGAGCCAAAAACTCTCTAAACTGGACTTGGCTTCAGACAGCTGTTTCCCGACAAACCTTCCTCATCAGAGGTTGCCTACAGCTCTCAGAGATACAGTGGGACAACAACTAGTCGATGTTCACTCTCCACACTTTTTAGCCCTCCCACCCGAGCTTAGCCCGGCATTGCAAGACTCTGATCCAACGTATACTGCAGGATCTCACAATGATTTAGCTATGGGTAATGCTCCTTGAGCTCAATGCCATTTAATTGCTAAAACTATTTCTTTATTATTTGGTCACTTATCTGACATGAGCAATTCTCTTTTGTGGATAAGATCCAGATTGGATGACTTGTTAGCTAAATTGGTTCCTATTCAGGAAGGGGGAAGATCGATTGTGGACCCCAAAATTGCTCAAATTACTTCTGTGGGTACCTCCTCACAGCCTCCCAAAAGGAGGATCTTCTCTCTGGTGCCTCTTCGTTCTGCCCCTGCTATTAAAAGAGCTGGAGTTGTGCAGTTAAAGAGATGCAATATGGATCGGGGTTAAACCCCCACTGCTTGGCATGCCTCCTTCCTGGGAATCTTCTGGCGATGTATCTAACCACTTGGCCTGTCTATTTGGGGCCAGAAGAGATGCCATAGATATTGTTTCTGTCCACACTTTGCGCCATACTAGAAAGGGGGCTTGCTGCAGAGTCTTCTTCTGGTCGAGTTACTGGGTTTCTAAACTATTTTTGGCAGGGAAACATCTGCTGTCGAAGGGTATTTCTATTGACAGGGTCTTTAGCCATAGGCAGATGATGGAGAGGAAAACTATGGAAGTTATGGAATCTCCTCGAGTGCTATCCTCCCCGAATTGTACTGTTTTAGACACTAGAGTGACAGGAGTAGTTGACCCTTTTCAAACAGTCCATCTTGGACCACAAAGTGAAGAGCTTATGGATACGCAGGCCCCTATAGCATCTGTTAGGCCAGGAGGCTGTAAGGTTGCTCTTTTTAGTAGTCACACGAAGTCTATGGCTGTGGCTTCTGGGTTACTGGTACCTCTGGCACCAGCTGACCTTACACTGGATCAGGCATCAGCCATACATTTAAGACCCCTGCTGGTAGATACTTCTATTAATATGGATCCAACTCTCTCTCTATACCCTCCTCAGTTTGCCACTTCTCAGCGGGGACTAGTCTCTTCTGATTTGGCCCTGACCGATTTGTCATCTACAGTGCAGGAAACTAGGGTGATAGATCAGGGCGAGGCTCCTCAACCAGATTCTATACCAGGAGACCCCTCGGCCATCAACTCTGGAAACTGTTTTACTTTAGAGAAAAGTGCTCCCTTGGTAAAGGTGCAGACCTGTTTAGGGAAGGACAGCGCTTGTGTTAGTGTAGATAATGAGGGAGGCCATCACCTCGATTCAGCAGAGTCTGGACTCCTGTAGGCTAGTACTCTCCTCTTCCTTTTTAGCCCCAGCGGCGAGCAGTCGGCAGCAGAGTCAGCCTGCCGGTGGTAAATCCTCAGCTCAGCAAGCATCCATGTTGGATTATTTTCCACGTGTTACCCCTGATACTTTGATTGATCACCCAACACAGTATCCCATAGATTGACATAAGGGTACTCCTGAGGGGGTCTAGGGAATGGGGTAGTCGTGTTAGTCCTACTAGTGTTTTTTTGAGTAACGCTGGTCAACCTACCCTCGATTCGGAACCCCAGGCTGCTTTCAGTCCTGTGCCTTCCTGTCAGGTTAGACCATTAAAATTCCTCTCCTGGAATATCTCCGGTTGTAGAATTAAGGGAATAGAGCCTGAACTTGTAATGTTCTTCCAGAAATTTGATTTTATTTTACTCCAGGAAACATGGCTGCGGGATACCATGGCACCCCCAGCCCATGGTTTTCAGGTTTACCTGTCACCAGGCACTAAGGATGGTACACAGGGGATATGTTCAGAGGGTTTGGTTTTTGTGATATCTGAATCCCTAAGAGGGACATTTAAAATTATACCGCAGCTGTGTAAGAACTTTTTTGTTGGCCTATGGACCCACTTAAGTGCCTCTCCGCTGCTGGTTATTAATTTGTATATTCCGCCCGCCGCCTCTAACTATTACAACAGGGAGGTCTGGAACTTGTTAGGGGATTTGCTGGACTCTCTGGATGAACAATTCCCTGAAGCCATTTTGATCATGGCCAGGGATTGGAACGCCAGATTGGGTGCCTTCTGTGCTATGGAATTGGATTGGCCCCCAGATGGTTATGATTGGGTGTCAAGTAGAAGCTCTAGGGATCTGGAAGGTAACAATGCAGGCTTGCGTATGTTCAAGTTTTTGCAGGGCCATTCCCTAATGGTGCTCAATGGTCTGGGGCATTTGGACTTAGATGGGGATTTTTCTTTTCTTAATTTCAATGGGCGTAGTACCATTGATTATATAGTTGTGCGCATTCTACAAAGGTTCAACTTTGCGGATTTTGTCTTACTTTCAAGAGTGGAGAGCGACCATTGAGCTTTAACAGTTTTGATCAGTGCTCACAGCGTTCAAGATGTCTGTCCCCACTGGCGAGAACTTGATGGGCCTGGGGGACACAGGACCCGGGTTCAGTGGAATTTCAACACCTATATACGGGTGTGTGACCTCCTGACCAGCCAAGAAATTAGTATCTTATATGCCACCTTTTTAGGGGAGGACACGCAGGATATGGTGGTGCTTGATTATCTCTATGACACCATTATCTCCACCCTTGGGACTCAGGCTCTTTCTTGCCCTAGTAAACTTCAGAAGCCCAGGGGTGCTATCTGGTTTGATTCTGAGTGTAAGATGATGAAATGTGCTTTGATACAAGCAAAACGGGTGTGGGTCTTTGACCTAACTGAAAATTCTGTACTCCAGTTTCAGGAAACTAGGCATAGATACAAAGCACTCATTGTTTCCAAGAAGTCAGCACACACTGAACAGATTTGGGCTAAACTCAAGATTGCGGTGCAGACTAGGAACTCCAGGGACTTTGGGGCTCTGGTTAAGGGGAAAAGTGGTGCCTCTTCAAATTCTAGGCAAATCCAAATAGAGGAGGACATCTGGGTTACTTTTTTCCAAGGCCTCTTTAGTTTGGAAGCTGATGCGGCTGAAGCAGGAACTTTAGAGCTGATCTCCTCTTTACAAGTGCACACAAGACAATCTGCGCTTTCGCGAGTCAAACCCTTGAAGGTGTTAACTCTAAAAGGCTCACTGAAGCAGAATAAGGCACCAGGCAGAGATTTTATTACCTCGGAGATCCTGAGCTCATGTCCTCTTTGGTGGGCTAATATACTAGCTAAGTACTTTTCGCGCATTAACCAGTCTCTTCAAGTTCCTAAGGGATGGGGTGCTAGTGTGATAGTCCCTATTTTTAAGAAGGGGAACCCGTTTGATCCGTGTTGCCATCGCCCCATAAGTTTGCTTCCAATTATTGGAAAATTGTATTCCAAAATTTTGTTAGGACACCTAGAGGCTTGGGTCTTGGAGAAAAATTTAATACGGCAGGAACAGGCAGGTTTCAGGAAGAACGTGTCTATTATGAACAGTGTCTTTGTACTGCAACATATAATATCAAAGTATATGGAGATAAGATCTGGATCCCTGTTTTTGGCCTTTATTGATCTCTGTAAGGCATTTGATTCGATCTCTCGTCTTAGGCTGTGGAGAAAGTTGCTAGATTGGGGCATAGATGAGCATTTGCTCGCTTTGCTCATCTATGTCCACTCGAATAACACTGCTAGGGTCAGGATGGGGATTGATGGTAGACAATCTCGATCATTTAGGGTGGTAAGGGGAGTCAGGCAAGGTTGTGTTCTGGCTCCCCTGCTCTTTAATCTTTATCTTAGCAACTTACCCGAATGCTTCTCCCCAGAGTTCGCCCATTCCCCAAAAATACGATCCAGACCAACTAATATCCTTTTGTATGCAGATGACTTGGTTTTAATATCTCAAACGAGGAGAGGCATCCTATACCAACTTAGGTATTGGTGGATTATTGTACTGTGAACGAGTTAGTCCTCAATCCCCTTAAATCTCAAGTAATGGTTTTGGGGAAAAAGAGGCCACCTAATAATTCTTGGCCTGCAGGGAATGATTTACTTAGGCAGGTGGACTCCTATGTCTATTTGGGGGTTATGCTCTCCCAAAATGGTCTATGGGGCAAACACAGGAAATGCTTAGCCCTGAAAGCCAGTGTAGCAGCTAAAGGGATCCTGAAGTTAGCCATAGGTTCTTCAGGTATTGTCACTTCAACTGTCTTGGGAGTGTACAGAGCCAAAGTCCAATTTTTGTTAACCTTCGGGGCGGAAGTAATTCCAGATGGGGGGACTGTCAGGTACTTGAAGTGGCTTAGAACAAATTTTTAAGGAGCCTTCTGAGAGTCCCCCAGGCAGTCCCTGAAGCCGTAATTCGTGTAGAAACAGGGACATTAGCTATTTCCTCCCTATGTAAGTTACAAACGCTCAGGTTCTGGTCCAAATTGTACCATCAGGATGGAAGCTCCCTTGCATCCATGTGCCTGAAGGAAGAGTTAGAGTATGATGGAGTAGGGAATTATCCCTGGCTTTCTTGGATAACTTTGTGCCTGAGGGATCTAGGGTTTTCGTTTGTGTGTTTTCAGGGCAAAATTCTCTCTCTTCAAAAATTCCTGATCCACCAAAGGGTTTTTGATATAGCAAAACAAAATGATCTTGCTAAACTCTCATCTTGGAAGGCTTCCCCATACTACCATTTGATAAAAACCACGCACATTCTTGAGACTTATCTGGATAAGCTGGCTAAGCTAGCTTTGCGAAGGGCTTTTACCTGCCTTCACCTCCAGTTGCTCCCTTCTGCTCTCCTTGAGGGAAGATATGTGAATACGCCATGTGAACTCAGAACCTGCCCCTGCAATGACCTGGAGATTTGCCTCATTTTTTATTTAGTTGTCCCCTGTACCAGAATATCAGGGCTGTTTGGCTTGAGCCAATATGGGGGCCCTCCCCGCATATGCTGGATTCGGCTAGAATAGTAGCCCTGCTCTCTCCTTATGATGAGAATATGTATGCGGTGGCGCTTTTTACGCTGCTGGCTATGAAGGAACGGGCGAAATGGGTTGAGTAAGATTGCTCTATGGACCAGGTGGCCCCTCCTTCTTTGTTTTGCTTAGCAATGCTTGTTAGTCGATTATTATTATTATTATCTTGTGATATGTGACTTATTGTTGTTCTTATTATCTTGTGATATGCACTTGTTGTTTTATTGTTTGTTAGTATGGTATTAATTTGTACTGTTAGTTTATCTAGTTTATGTAATTTACCTTATTTGTATCTGTGTTTGTATTTGTTTTTTATTTCTCTTAAAGGTTTTAGCGGAAGCTTAAAGCCGTAATAAATAAATAAATAAATAAATAAATAACAATAATAATCAATAAACTTTCCAGCCATTCTGTCCCTGTTACATAGGGTTGCCATATATGCAAATTTGTAGAGGGCTCTTATGAGAAATACAGGTATCAGGGCTGCATTGATGCAATCCTGCAACCTGTATTTCATTAATTGAATAGACATGGTCCCTGCTCTAGGCCTTACAATCTGAGAGACCGGGGGAGGAGGGGAAGGGAAAGGAAGGCAGGGGAACAGAGGGAGAGACAAGGAGTGTAACGTTCACAAGGATGCGAGGTCCCAGGTGCACACGCTTGGCTTGGTTACATCAAGAATGATGGCTGGCTGGTTCATGTGGTGAGGATATGAGTACACAGACCTTAGGTAACAGATTGTACTGGATAGAAGGTATCAGCGGGAGTTAGGTGAGAGGAGCGAGAAGTCTGGGACGGCAGAGTAGAAGAGGTGGGTCTTGAGGAGGGATTTGAAGGTACGAAGGGAGGGGGCGAGGCGGATGTGGGCAGGGAGGGAGATCCAGGCATGGGGGGCAGCTAGGGAGAAGGGACAAAGGCGGTTAGGGGAGCAGGGGAGGCATGGGAGGGCGAGAGAGGGGACAGAGGAGCGGAGTTCACGTACTGGAGTACGGAGGGAAATTAGCGCAGAGAGGTAGGGGGGAAAAAGGTTGTGAAGAGCTTTATAGGTGAAGACTAGGAACTTGTGCAGGATTCGTTCAGGAAGGGGGAGCCAGTGAAGAGAGGAGAGGAGGGGCTGCACGTGGTCGAAGCGACGGGCGAGGTGGATGACCCTGGCAGCAGAGTTTTGGACGGAGATAAGGGGAGAAAGGTGAGAGCGGGGGAGGCCAGTGAGAAGGAGGTTACAGTAATTGAGGCGAGAGATGACCAGGGCATGAACAAGGGTTTTGGCAGAGGAGACAGAGAGAAAAGGGCGAATCTTAGCAATGTTATGGAGGGAGAAGCGACAGGATTTGTCAATAGGGTCGATGTAGGTTTTAAAAGAAAGGGGTGAGTCAAAGATGACTCACAAATTTGCATATATGGCAACCTTACTGTTACAGTGTATCTAGGTATTGATGTATCCTCAGGTTACATTCACACCAGATGCTAAGCTGCAAAAAGCAAAGAACAAAACGAAAGAAAAACATTTCCCTGGGGTTTTGGCTTTTTTATTATCATTTGAAAAGATTTGGTCACAGAGGATGCTACAGGTGAAACGCACATTTAATTAAAGAAATTAACTTTGAAACCACAGTTTAATAATTTTGTGTATTCCTTAATGCACATTTTTGGGACTAATGTGTCACATGTATTTACGGTGCTCCACAATGCACTGCCAAAAACCAGCTGTGAAGTGTTATGAGTTGTTATCAGCAGCTGTAGAAATATATGGGGCAGAATTGACAGCGGGAGAAGTAAATGTGTGAAAATGGTTAAGGCACAAAAGCTGTCTCCTGTGGGAAATTAACAATTCAGGAGAAGAGACTTTTCAGAGTGTAGTCTCTGTTCCCACCTTGTCCCACAGGGGAAGTGAACTGCCCTGACTTATTTCTTAATGCAGCTTATTTCCCTCTGCATGCAAGTTCAGCAGTGCTTGATGGAGTGGGAGGAGAAGAAGTATGCACGGGGAATTGAAACAAGGCTCTGTGCACCTGCCTGAAATGGAGATGTGACCTTGTGGAGGATGTTCTGACCTATGATTAGAGTGAGAGTGCTCCCTACTCCTTTTCAGGGACAGTGTTTGGCTCACAGATACCGTGCAACCTTCAAACGCCTCCTAAAAGTCTGTTGCTTCTGTCTGGCCTTCCCTAACTCCTCACCCCTGTGGATTGCTCCTTTATGCTTCTCCTAATACCGTCTCATCTAGAGCTGAAATTAGTAGTGAATTCAAGGGTACTGTAGCCAAAGAAACGGTATAGCACCAGCAACAGAGACTCCACCATGCAGATTAAAAAGGACCCTCTGTTAAACCACATTCACACCTGACAGCAGTGGTTCTTTTAAAATGACATGAGGCAAAGATGCAGAAGCAGGAAGGAGCCCAGGATTCTGACACAACGTTACTTGCAGATGATAGGGCTGGATATTGTGCCTCTCATCCACAAGTAACATCATGGCAGAACCCTATTCGCACCAGCGCTACGTCTGGCCTTGGGCTCCTCCCTGCTGCTGCATTTTTCCTTGCATCATTTAAAAAGTGCCACCACTGTCAGATGTGAATGTGGCCTTGGTGTCTTTTGTTTTTAATAATGAAGGAGCAGCTCCTAGTTAATCCATTCGTGTCAACAGGAACTGACATAACTTTTTTTTTTTTTTTTAAAGAAAATGAAAACAGGAAGAACACACACATTAGAACCCATGGACCCTGGTACAGCAAGCACAAAGCTTAGCTACCCAGCCATACTGCAACTGTATCTGTAAAACCCTTACAAACACCTACCTAGTGTCTTTCTCCTCCTCACTGAATGAAATGCTATAGCTCTGATGGTAGAACAGATCAGAAAAGACCAACAAGTCAAGGGTTCAAATCTGGACTGATTTGTGGTGGTCTGAAGAAGTGGTTTCTTACATTTGTAAGTTTACTTTTGTAAACAATAATATAGGTGTTCCCTCCTGTGTGGTGGATTCTCTGGTGTCTAAATACTATTCATTTACTCATTGTAGCTTTGAACGCATGACTTTCCAATATCCTTTGCTCAGTTCTAACTAAGAAACTGTTATTTGCCTTTTGTTAATTCAGTAATGGAGGCTACATCGGCATGATACTCACATACATTTGTGGTTTCTTACTTATGTACAATTATTTAGTAAAACTAGGCCTGAAATGAAAATTAAAAAATCAACTCACAAAAATCTCAGGAGAATTGATAATCAGGGTAAAAATCTCAGAGATCTTGACCCTGACTCAGATCTTGTGAGATTTCTCACCCATTCCCCCAGTGAGCCCAGGCTGGTCTAAAGGGGGACGGGAGGGAGGAGGAAGCCATGCTGTCTCCTCCCAGCTCTCTTACCTTGTCTGGAGCTGGCAGCTTGGGCAACAGAGCCCCAGACCATGAGGAGTCTTTGTGGGGAGCTCCCAATAGAGAATTATCAGGAATGAGAGGGGGAGAGCAGAATGGAGGGTGCAGGCTCGGCAGACATCTTCAGCATTCGATTGGCTATCAGGGAGCTATCAGGAAAGTCAATGGAATGTTGAAAACCTATGCTGATCCTGCCACTTCCCTTCAGTTCTCCCCCTTCTCATCTGGAAATCCTTTCCAGATGTGAGAGGGGGGAGAGCAGGATGGAGGGAGCAGACACAGCAGGCATCTTCAGCATTCTATTGCCTACAGGTGCTGAGCCCACCTCTAGCCTTCAGCTCTCCCTCTTCCCATCTTGAAAGGTGCTGACTCCTGCTAGACCTCTCTGTTGGTGTTCTAGGCTCTGTTAGTTGAAAAAAGGCCCCTCTGTTAGTGGTCATATTTTACATAGGACTGTAACTCGATTCTCGGTTTCTTGTGTTTCTCAAAAGACTTCCAAATGGGAGTGGAGAGAGCTGAAGGGAAGAGGCGGTCTCAGTACAACTTTTCCGCATTCTATTGGATGCTGACTCCTGCTAGCCAATAGAATGCTGAAAATGTCTGCTGAGCCTGCACCCTCCATCCTGCTCTCCCCCTCTCATTCCTGATAATTCTCTATTGGGAGCTCCCCACAAAGATTCCTCATAGCCACGGGCTCTGTCCCCCAAGATGCCAGCCCCAGACAAGGTAAGAGAGCTGGAGAAGGGGACACTGTGGCTTCTTCCTCCCTCCCTGACATTAGCACTGGGTATTTTGTATTTTTGAGATTCTTGTTCTCAGGGAGAATCCAGATAATTCTTATCTCATTGTCATTTGCAAAGATGAGACGAGAGTTATGATTCTCGTTGAGAAACCAAGAATTGATTTACAACTCTATGTAAAACATGAGCACTAAGATAGGGGTCTTTTTTCAATGTGTGGTGGATTCTCTGAGGTTTACATACAGTTTCTTAGCCTATAGTAGCTTTGAACTGCTAACCTTCCCAGTTTATTGGTCATATAAACAGCTTACAGTTAGCACTGCATAATAGTCTTTTTGGTGTGGCTCAGCTGCTTTGTTTTGGGGTAGGTATAACCAGGGTCATGGGCGCTAAGCCTGCCCAGGCCCCTTTCTATTATCTGGTTTATAAATTTGGTGGAATATTCCAGACACATGGTTTCTCCCCATTTTAAAATCCCAAATGAGTACCCATTGGATGCTATGCAAGCAGTGCCAATTACCTGATCTGCAAATGGCAGATCAGGTAGTGCATGTTTGATGAGTATACCCATTTTGGAGGGTACTCATTTCAGCTTTAAATTCATCTTTCAGGATTCCCTTCCTCCTTGAACTAAGCTAAGCATGTGCACCTGCAACTTCATAGCTTCATGAGTGTTTCCCTGTCTCTTCCTATGTTTCCCCTCCCCTTTTCCATTCTAGATTGCAAGCCTATTGGTGCAAGGATCTCTCTCTAATCACAGCTGTCTGGTACCAGACACATTTCTGGCATTAAGTATTATTATTATTAATAATAATAATAATAATAATAATAATAATACCAATAGAGCCCTAATCCTGGCTCCATTGCCATAAAAAACAATACATTGTTTTCAGCAGAACCAGGATTTCACCTTCAGCAAATAGAAGCTTTGGGAAATGCATACAGTTTTAGTACCTTCTGTTTGAGGAGGATGAAGTCTGAGCAGCTCCAGTGAGTCAGAAAGATTACTTGTCACACTTGTTGAACCTTGAATTCTTAGTTTGTGCAATAATTTTATTCACTCAATCAACTTTCCTCCTTCTTCTTCTTCTTCTTTTTTTTTTTTTGCTAAATGTTTCTAAATGAACTGATTTGTTAATGTGCAATGTGGTTGCCTTATGCTGCTGCCCTGCCTAGGAATAAATTAGAGCCTGAGCTTTGGAATGTTACAGCTGTCATTTGTTGTGAAGGGGCCTTGAAGCTTTTTCCTTGACAGATCATAATTGCTGAAAACTGTTTATTTTATGCAGATCTTGGCACTGGTGTGCTTGTTAATGTGGCTATGTACTCAGTGAATTCATACAGTTGCTACTGGTAGGACAATCTTGTAAACTCTCCTCTGTGTCTAAATGGGATACATCTACATGTGTAACTTTTTAAATAATTAATTGGGAATGCTGTAAATTATACAGGTGATAGTTATAAAAATAAAAAAGCAAAAACACACCAAAACCTCTCAGTAATTTGCACTTAATTAACCACTGCTTTTTGTCATTTCTTAAAAAGTCAGGATGATTACCTAGCTTTCTTGGTGAATAAAATTGTTACGCCATCACACCAAATTCCTGTTCCTTGGAGATGTTATTTCTGAAGTGTAGTGAGATTTTATTTGCTGAAGATCATTATAGCAATTGGTATGACTCATTTGGCCTTGTACGGGTTTGGTCTAACTCTCCAGCCAATTGTGAAGCGAAGGGTTGGCAAATCTGCTAGGCTATGCTAGGAAAGGCTATGCTAGGAAGGAGATCTTAAAGTGTGGGGCATTTATGGATGTGGTATGATGCTCAAAGCTGCATCACTGATAGTACACAGTCTGTACCTAATTGGGTAGTGTGCCAGACTGCTGAATGATTGTATACATTCCAAGTGTGGTATCCTCACTCTACAAAGTATTGCTTTAGGCTTGCATGAAAACAAGTTGATGCCTTTATGTAATTGACACTTAGTTATCTCAATCCATTTTTCAGGAGATGTGTGACATGGCAAATTACTTCCAGAAACTGGCATGGTGCACGATGCTAAACAACAGAGACCAAACAGAGAAGAGAAATGTTCACCTCTATGAATTTCTAGAACTGCTGGTTCTGTACATTTTTATTTACTTGTTTATAATATTTATAATACTCCAGTAATTATTTATTATTAATATTATGGTAGTAGTTTCAGACTACAGAGCTGAAAGGGATAGTTATTTCTGTAACCACAATTACCAAAATTCTGAATATCTAATTAGCCAATTTGTAATCACATACCACAGCAGTTAATTAATCAAAATACTGCTTTATACTGCTTTACCGTTACCCCATAATCAGTTTACCGCACAATTAATTTACCGTTTAACTGAGTTCTACCATTTCCTGTTTACTTCTGAACCAATGACAAGCCTGCAACCAGAAGATTGGAACTAGGTACTAAGTGGGAAACCGAGTTAAACTTGAAACCATGATTCAGAGGACAAACAAAAAAGGGATCATGGGCAACCAGAACTATCCTATAACCATGGAATGGATGGAAAAACAGAATGCGGCAATATTGTAAATAGTACAAAGCAGTAATACAATAATTTGGTAAATTGGCTAAAGTGTCAAATAATAAATGGATAATCACTTGGTAGCTGATCATTGCTGGGGTGGAGATCCGCCACTAACTGCAAATCTGACTGCTTCCAGCTACCACTTGGTTAACCACTTCAGCTCTACTTCAGACTCATACAAAGATTGTAAACCTGCGTGAGATCTTGACTCTGTGACATGGTCAAGTGAAGTGCTGGACTGTGAAGTGATAGTCAGTCTGAGAAAGGGGCTGACAGAGCTATGTGATCCAGAAGTATGCAAAGTTCATGCAAACCAGAAGACAGTCTAAAGTAGAGCTCCAAGGTCAGGAATGGGGGGTGGTGGTGTTCAAGGCCAGGTATAGAGACATGGCAAGGCAAGGGAACAGGACTAGGTGTGGTGATTTGAGGAAAATGCCAAGGCATGGTATTGCAAGAGGAACAGGTCAGTAACTATCCAGTTGTTCAGTCTAGAGACTAGTGCTAACTAGAGGTGCAATGGGCACCCAGAAAAATGGGCACATCATTAAAACTGGGGTGCCTGACTCAACCTGGCCAGTTTGGGGCACCAATCCGTGCCCGAACATGACCGGTTGGGCTACCCACACCTGCATGGTCCCCGAGATGACTCACCCACAACCCACATACACTTTCACTATGGGATTGTGGCATGCCACACGTCCATTGATTTTCTGACTGGAAGCCAGGACTTAGTGCACTGGGAGACACCTCTTCACTCCCGCCCCCTTTAGAAAAGCAGAGCAGGAGGAACTCAGCTCAGCTGAGCAGTGTCTGGGAGGAGCAGGTGAGTCAGCCCAGGAAGTAAGCGGGTGCAGGGAGGAGCTGGGATCAGTGTCTTGGGAAGTCCACTTCTGGGATAGGTTTTTTTCCTTCATGCATCCAGGCACCTGATGGGGGCCCGGTAACCCACCAGGTGCCTGAAAATGCAGGCATTATTACCCATGAGTACAAACTGAAGTACCTGCTGCATCCCCAATGTTAGAGCTGAAATGAGAACCCTGTGTGTTCTTGCGAGACTCTTGTGGAACCTTGCTAGGGTTTTCGAGAATCTTGTGAGAGTCTCAAAAATACCCCAATGCCCTGCATGTGCACAAAATGGCCACCACAGCCATTCTGATTTCAGCAAGGGAAATTTTAATAACTCTGTTTATGTCCTTTATTTATCTTTGTCCAGTCCATAGGTGCTTCCTCCTAGGATTTTTTGTGTGTGGATGGCATGTGCTAAATGTATTGAGGCCATCGTCTCACATATCCTAAGAATACAGCCCTTAGATGAGGGACCAGGAGGCCAGATGGCACTGCTACCCCAGTGAACCTTTCCACTGAATTTGTGTGGTACAGCCATTCATTCTATGCTATTGACCAAACTGGGATGCTGATGTACTTGGTGAAACTTGCAGGATACTAAGGTGGTCTCCATAGCATTTGGTAGGATGATAGAGGGTTACACACTATTGGGTGTGCAACTCCAGCATTAATGCTGGCATTTCCAGGATGGTGAAGCATATTCAAAGAGGTTATTTTCCTAGGATAAGCATTTTAAAAAGTGACTGGTTATTTTTGTTTATTAGTTATTTCTAGTGTGGCCAGCCTGAGGCACCCTAGAGAGCATGTTTTCCAGATGGCAGGTATTTAGCAATTTTAAAAAATGATGACCCTTTAAGTTGTCTCAAGTTGGGCACTTAAAAATGGAGACTCCCCCAAATCAGTAATTACTCTTGAAATTTGTGGACTAAAATGCTATGTAGCTTCTCATAAAGCTTATTATTAATGACAATGGCTGCAACTCCATACCCCACCCCACCTCCATATGCTACACATGCAAGTCCCACACAAATCCACGCAGGAGCCATGTGGCACAATCCCCCAATAATGGGGGTATGCGGTTGTCATGCACAGGGCATGGAATCGGCCCCATTGTCTCTGTCACAGTAGCTCAAATCCTCAGCCAAGATCGGGGCCCATTGTGATAGACATGATACAACCACATAGGAAAAGACAGACCCTGCCTCAGAAAGTTTACAATCTAAACAGATAAAATGTGTGAGGGGAAATATAAGGCACAAAGAGGTCAAGCTCCAAGGTCACACTGCAGGTGAGCAGCAAAGCAAGGAATATGACCCAGGTCTTCTGACTCAGAGTCTAATACTCTACCCACTGGACCATACTATTTCTCAATTGCTTGACTCTCTTCATTGTTGTTACCACTGGAGATGGTGTTACGCAGTATATGAGACATTCAATCAAGAAATAACCCTTGCCTCCAGGCCCTGATCATCATTCTGCCTGCACTTCTCTGCAGGTCTATGCTTCTGGCTCTCTGACTTGAGCAGTTACCCTTGTGAACTTGAAGGAAGGTGCCGGTCTTATTATTGCACTGTCACACTTGTCAGATTTCACATAATGTCTCTGGGTTTCTTTAGAGGCAAGATACACTCAGTTTGAACATAGTCTTTGCAAAATAAAAAGGAAGAGGTGACTTTGGGGTCATCCTAGTGAGCCCAGCTAATGAACTGATTATTGCCGTAAGTCCAATAGTTTGAATAGCAATGAAGAAGAGACACTGTGCTTAAAATCTGAGAGAGAAAAAATCCCCTGGAAGAGGAATTTTAATAGAGAAGGCTAAATGCATAGGGAAGTAAATTTTTATGATACTTCTCCAACAAACTCTTCAGACAATCTGCGTATTGTAACCCTGGGGCCTGTTGGGATCCTTCTTGGAGCTGAATTGGGTAGTAGATTTGCTACCTATGTATTCCCTATTTGGGGAATACTCACAATTTTGAGCAGCTTATTGTTTGCCCAATTGGGAACAAGTACCAAGTCAGGCAACTGACATGAAATTTTAAGTAACACTATTATTGGGTTATCAACTTTCCATTTTGCCTGTTTACCTATTTCTTTGTTAATAATTTGCCATTTCTAGATTACCATTTCTGAGTTTTCATTCATTGTTTGGTTACTCTGTTTTAGCCAATCCCTCCCTTCCTTTGAGCACCTAAGAGCACCGCCCTCCATTTTGTTTTGTGGGTTGAGTTAGGATGAGGGCAAAAGTAAATAGAGGTGGGAATTTAAGTTTTGGATAGAACCGAAATAACACAAAAATGGCCATTTTGGTTTTTTAAATGACCATTGTGGTTCTTCTTTGGTTCCAGTATTTTGTTGGGTTTTTTCCATTGATTTCCCCCCCCCCCCCAGGTTTGTTCTCATTAGGGCTGATCCCAAGCCCCGTGGATCCCGTGCATGTGCGCAGTTTCTACAAGGCACAATGTGCCAGCATTGGAGGTCTGCATGGTTTGCGCGTAGTTTGCATGCATGGCTGCATGTGGGATCCATAGGGTTTGAGATCAACCCCACCGACTTCAATGGGAGAAAATTAGGGATGTGCGAATGCGGTTCGGAAGTTCGGAGTTCAGACCAAACTCAAATGTTGGTTGACTGAACCGAACTTTTGAATCAAATTTGAATTCGACCAAACTGTTCAGTCGAATTCGAACCAGTTCAGAAGGCCAAAAAACCCGGTTTTGAATGTACAAACTCAGTTCGGAAGTTTGGAATTCGAACAAACTATTTGGCTGAAGTGGCAGCAGCTGTTACTGCGCTGCCATTCCATTCCGAGAACTCAGCACTTAATTGTCTTGCCGCCGGCTTCCTCTCAATATTTCCGTGATTCCTCATTACCTGCTGCCAGTATCTGCAGATGCAGCATGTGTGCAGTTTATGAACACAAGCAGTTTTATTTTGCCTTCCGCCACTGAACACGAGTCCCTGACACACCGTGATACTGAATAATAGATCAATGAATGAATGAACTTAGGGTGACTCTGACTACCTGGTTCAGAGTCCTCTGAAGTGGCGTAGCCACCAGGGCGCGGGGCGGGGAGCACATTTGTGCCCATGCCCTGCCCTGGAAGGGGTCCGGCAGCAATCAGGGCTGGTCCCAGGCATATGCGGCATCCACGGAAGCCAGGAGCCTCGCTCCCGAGTCCCGGAGGAGTCTCTCTTGCACCACTGGCACCGCCTTTTTAAACAGCTCAGTTGTAGCCCCACAGCGCTGCTACACAGGTGGGGGAAGAGTCCCCCCTGTCCCCTCCTTTGCAGCAGCAAAAGTTGTTGCCTTGTAAACAAAGTTCTTCGAGGGGTTCCTTCCATTCTCACTTGCGCGCCCTTCTCTTACCGGCATATACCAAGCTCTTCCCTTTGTGATCACCTCATTGAGAGAACTGGGGGTGCAGAGCAACTACAATGAGGTAGAGAGCCATCCCAACAAAGGAGAAAAATTTGTCCTTGGCACCCAAACGCACAAGAGAATTTACAGAAGAGCAGGGACTCCCATCCCCCCCTCCATCCCCTGGATCAGCATCAGGAGTCAGGCGCTTGCTCACTGCTGCTGGGACCTGGGATCCCTGCACTCTAAGCAAGACAGAGACTAATGCACAAGGAGGGACAACAAACAGGGCAGCACTCAGAGTTGAGCTTTGAGGGAGGGATCTTTGTTATCCCTCCTTGCGCACTAGTTGCAGTCTCTCTCCCGCTTAGAGTGCAGGGATTCCCCAGCAGCAGTGAGCGAGCGACTGGCTCCTGATACTGATCCAGGGGATTGGGGGGGAGTCCCTGCTCTTCTGTGAATTCTCTTGTGTGTTAGGGTGCCAAGAACAAATTCTTCCCCTTTGCTGGGATGGCTCTCTGTCTCATTGTAGCTGCTCTGCACCCCCAGTTCTCTCTATGAAGAAATCACAAAGGGAAGAGGGAGGATCTGTCCATCCTTCTAACAGAGACAGCACTGAACAACCAACCCTCCTCTAGCTGAATTGACCCCCCCCAGAGCAGGCTTCCCCCTGCCTGCTGCCCCCCTCCCAGGCTGTAGATCCAACCTGCATGGAGTGTCATTTTGTTAGAAAATTCCCCCACCACCTCTTTCTAGGCTTAGTACTCTCCCATTTGTGAGAATGGGAGGAGCCACTCAAAGGAGAACAGAAGGTTGCTACCTTGTACACAAGGTTCTTTGAGATGGCTCAAACATTCTCACAAGCACCCACCCTTCTGACCCCGCATGGAATTTTCTTCCTAATTGCTTAGAGTTGGAAGGAACTGTGTTGGGTTTAGGTACCTTGTATAGGGTGGGGGCGTGTGAATGTCACGTGTTTTTTTTTTAAGCTAGTGAGCTTGGTATATGCCAGTAAGAGAAGGGCGCGCAAGTGAGAATGGAAGGAGCCCCTCGATGAACTTTGTTTACAAGGCAGCAACTTCCCCCGCGCCACGGTGGCTATGCCCCTGGCTGCAATGCTGTGAGAATCACAAAGCTTCCACACTTAAGAGAAAGGGGAAACTGTGGCAAACCTGCCACTTCCGCATGAAATCTACAGTGGTGAAAATACCGCAGCAGCAACCGTGGAAAGCCACGAGTGCAAGGCGCGAAAATCTCTCCCTTCTTAAATGTGCTGCTTGGTGCAGAAGAGCACTTTCCGCTGGTAAGTGCTGCCGCAGCAGTACAACATTTCAGCCCTAGGTTGACCAAACCGAACTTTCAAACCGAACTAGATTTTTGAATCGAACCAAATTTCCAAACTCGGTTCTGTTCACACATCCCTAGAGAAAATCCATTTGAGTCAATGAGAAAAAAGCAGAGGGGAAAAATCAATGGGGTGTGTGTGTGTGTGTGGAAACTGAAGTTAGATCCAAAAATCAAAAACCAAAACTGAAAGAAATGAAACCAAAATCCCACCTGGAATTCCATCCCTATAAATAATTCAATGGCAGAAATTGCCAGAAATACAAAAAATTGTAACTCAGTAATGCTGCAACTCAGGTAACTCATTGGGTAATAAAAGAACGCCACCCTCCGCTTTCAGCGAAGTGTGGATTTGTGCCCTCCTACCCCTGAACCAGGATCAGGGCGTGGGGAGGGGCATGGGTTCAGCCCCTGTCCCTCTCCAATGGAGGGGGAGCGGCCCTTAGGGGACAATGGGGGTAGAGAGGAGACACCTTATGGGTAGGTCCTTCTGTGCTGCCTAGTGCTTCTTCCATTTTTCATGTAACCTGACACACACACGCCATGGCAAAATATCCATCACCATCAACACCCACCCACTTCTGTCTGTGTAAAAAGGCCCTATGTATGTGCCCTGTGTTGTAAAACCCTGCTTTTTTATGTACCTTGGTTGGGTGAGGGTTGGATGCCAGGTGCTTGCCTTCACTGCCCGGCATACGCAGAACCTTCTTTCCTCCTCATCCCTTCCGGCTATTTTCTCTCTCTAGCACTCTCTAGCCTGCTTCTGACTGATTCCCTCAGGCAGGTTTGTGGTACTAGGGGATGGGCAGGGAGGGGCTCACTGATGGGCTGGGGGCTGCATGAGGGGCTAGGGGATGACAGGGGTGGGGGACAATATTGCAGGACTAAGGTCTGGGGTCTCAGAGGACTTCTGGCCCCCTTATTTCACCTGGATTGTCATGTTGCGTCAGTGTCTGGGAGCGCTTTTCACCAGCTCAATCTGGAGAGGAGGCTGCGGTCTTTTCTTTTCAATTTGGACTTGACCACTGTCATCAATGCTTTTGTCACCTCACCTCAAGGCTAGACTACTACAATGCACTCTACATGGGACTGCCCTTGAAGACTAGTTGGAAGCTGTAACTGGTGCAGAATGCGGTGGCCTGCCTCCTTTTGGGAGTGAGGTGTCGGGAGCACATTACACCAGTGCTCCAAAGTCTGCACTGTCTTCCTATGGCTTTCTGAGCAAAAAACAAGGTGCTGGTTTTGACCTTTAAAGCCTTAAACAGTCTGGGCCCCATATATCTAAGAAATTGCCTTTCCTTCCATGCCCCACTGTGGCTCCTGTGATTGGCCTGGAGCGCCTCCCTGTGCATGCCATCTGTTAGTCTTGTTCGTGCAGTGAGGGCTCGCAGAAAGAGTTTCTCAGGTGGCATTTAGACATTCAGTTTGTGTCCAAATTTTACAGAATTTGAATGTATCTTGCATGTCTGAAGTCCCTAATTAGAAATATTGTGGTCAATATCACACCTAAGTAATCCACAGTTCAAAGCTATTTAAACCTACCTTTATGCTGTCCCATTGAAATAAATCTGCTCTTTACATCAGTGTGAAAGCGACATTGTATTCGGTATTAACTGGTGTGAAATATTTCCTGCATGTGAAGGCAACTTTGCTTTCAAGTGTGCTGTTTTACTCCTGCCCCTACGGGATGCAGCAGCAGCACCACCACCACAGTGGCGACACCGATCTGATTGAACTGGGAGATAACTCTGTTTGTTTACAAACAACTCCTCCCCATGTGCGTGATCATATGGGGAGGAGTTTGTAAACCAATAACATTATCTCCTGATGGATCAGGTGTCCCTCCTCCTCCTCCTCCTGCTGCTGCTGCTGCTGCTGCTGCTGCTGCTGGAGCACTACTAGGAGGCAAAGGCAGGTGAGAAATGGGGTCCACAGCCAGGGAGGGGAGGTAGAAGAACTTATTGGGGGAGAAGCTGGCTGCAGCCTGCTTCCCAGCCATGCTGTAATTTCCTGTAATTGAACCACACTGAACAGGCGGGTAAGTGTGCACTCCAAGAAGGTCTGAATGCATTATTTCGCTGTAGAAAACAACAGTATTGCACGCATGTGAATGCAACTGGCATTGTTAACAGCAAACTAGAGAAAAATGAATTTTTAAAAATCCAGATAATTGCTGCACATGTGAATGAGTCCTCAGTTGCTGCCGCAGTGCTATGGAACTCCCTTCCCCCAGAGGTTCATTTGAGCCTGGGCACTTTCCAGAGGCAGTGCAAGACCTTTCTTTTTCTTGAGTCATTTGGTGCTCAGGAATAGGGAATGGGGGGGTTTTGATGGGTGTTTGGGGTGAGGGGTGGCTAGGGAGGGTTTTATGGGGTTGGAAAGGGGTGGGGGAAGGTTGGGGGTCAGTTTTTACACTCTTTTTATATATTTATCTGTTTTGTAAGTCACTCTAAGCTATTTGGGAAGGGTGGGGTATAAATATAAATAAATAAAATTAAATAATTTTTAAACCCTGAAAGCTGATCAGTTCCAGAAGGTCAGAAACTGGGGAAGGGGGGCGGGGTTGCACCTCATCCTGTAATTTATACACTGCTTATCTTAGCCATTGTCCATTGGATTTGGCTAAACTTTGCACAGCTTCAACCTCTCAGTCAAGAGACCCACCATGCAAAATTGTATATATCTTGCTAAATTTACCATGCTAAATCATATACCATGCTAAATTTCATATATCATATATATCATATATATATCTGTCTCCCCCTCCTTGTCTTTTAGATTGTAAGCCACAGGCAGGGACTGCGTCCATTTCTATTTCTGTATGACGCCAAGTACATAACTGGTGCTATATAAATGGTTACAATAATAATAATAATAATAATAACTAATAATTAATAAATAGAATGTTTATGCATTATAATGGAGAGTTTTAGATGCCGTAACTATCCAGACACTGTTGAACCTGGATAATTGAGACGCTTCTGCAATATGTAAGGGACACTGTAGGAATCTTGCCATTATACATACACGTTACAGTCTTGGGAGATAATCTGTGAATTCAAAGGAACAATTTCACCAGTTTATTATGAGGGATTTCTTTGTGAAAATCTTGCATTTCTTGGCATTACTCATTTTCTTACTGTTAAATGCACTAGGGGGTGTGCATAGGGGTGCACTAGGGGGTTTGCATGTTGTTTTTGTTATTACAATAACAATAATGAAAATTGTTCTTTTCATTATTGTTATTGCATAGCAAAAATGACAAAAAACAACAACAAAAATAGAAATGAAAATGACATTTTGTTTTTGAGATAAAGGGAAAACACTGAAAAACGTATTTCTGGCTGTGAAGTTTTCTTTTCTTATTCAATTCTGATGAAAGTTTGAGAGGTTGTGCTCACACCAGAAGGCACTATGTGTACCATGTTTCAAAAGGACTAGATAAAGAGAACCAATTTAGGAAGCAATTGAACATTATAATTTTAAGAAAAGCTCCATACACATTCATGGCTACATTTTTTTTAATCTTCCATACAATTTGTATGAAACCTGTGAATATTATGTTCCTCCACAAGCTTACCACTCCTGCCAATTTTCAGAAATATTGGCTACAGGGTCCTGATGGTATAAGACATTATATTTAAAATACATTTTCAGCTGTAACATGTTTATATTCCATCCTGTTTACAGGATATTTGTCAGGAATGCATCATATATGTTCCCTGTCATCTCTGCCAAACTACTGGTCAATTTGATAAAGGGACCAAATTTTATAAACAATTGAAGTTGTCCCCTTGAAGACCATTATTCAGATAAATAGCAGCACATGAAGTGCCAGTCAGAGGCAGGCACCTGGAATGGCAGTGGGAGGGAGGCTGTAGGAAGGAGGATGTGGAGCAACCCAACAGACTGACAAACACATTCACTGGCCAATTACTGCATGCTTCCAGCTTTACAGGACCAATCGGTAGTGGCTTTGAGGAGAACATAGGGAACGGCCCTGAGGCAGGCATTGAAGGGACATAACTGGGACTTTGTGGATATCATCCAAAAAAAACAGGAGACCTAGTTTACACATCCAGTCTGGCCACTAATCATCACAATCACATCCTGCAGCACCGTGACAGAGGACATAAGAGAATCTCTATTGGCACTTTCCTAAAAAGATGCTTCTGAGTTCCCAGTAGCAAGTGGGGGAGATATGTTGGGATAGTCACAGCACAGAATGAGGATATTTGGTTGACATTTCTTCTGGCCAATTGACATCACTAACCAATCTTATACCACAGTGACACGTAAGAGAATCCATGGGATAGACTCCTTTTCTGCATATGCTTTGCAGGCATATAAAATTGGAACCCTTTATTACATATTTCTAATATTTGGCAGAGATGATTGTGAAAGTGTTATATACAGCCCTGCCAAATTTCATGTCAATGGTTGGAGTACAAAGATGTTAGAGTCAGACATACATGTATAAGTTAATTGCGTATACCACCGGGACCCTTTATCCAATCCTTTGGAAATATGGCAGCAGTATTAAATATAGGAAGGGGTATAAACATGCCAAGTTTAATTTACATTAAATATGAGAAAAAGAAGTTACATCTAAGAATGTATATGAAGATTTTTGCAAAATAATATAATTCAACTGCTTATAAATTGGGATTCCTTGATCCAATCTTTTTTTTTTTTGGTATATATAATTATTTCTATTGTAGGTACAATCCCTCCATGTTTTAGATAAATGTAATGAAAAACAAAAAAGTTACCATCAAAAAGGTGTTTTCCATTTAAACCAATGGAAAATGAAAATGAAAGCAAAAACAAAAACAATTCAATATTTTTGAAAACAAATGACAAATTTAAATAACAAAAATGAAAAAACAAAAACAAAACAACATGAGCCCCTGGTGCACACCTCTAATGTTTACCTCTGTAATACCTAGCTCCATTACTGTACGCCCCAAACTTTCTTCCAGATCAAAGAAAATGTTCAATTAAACTTTCACACAATTAGCTGGTGGGACTCATTGTCACAAAATATTCTTGAGTTCAGGTTCTTAGCAGAATTCAGAACAGGATTGGAGGTTCATAGGAAAAATAGTATTCAGAATTACAGTAGTAAGAATTAAGTAAATCCAGGAGTTTTAGAAGGGATATAAACCCTTTTGTTAGGATATATGCTAACCTACTTACTAGACCTTACTAAAAGCTAAATCCTCCTCACCTTGTTGTATTCAGTGAGTAAAGTGTAGCAGGATTTGGCCCCAAGTGTTCACTGTCATGCTTGCATTAGGACATGCAGAAATGATTACATCTCCATAGATATCTCCTGTATTCCAGTGCGATAGTTAAAGATACTTTCTACTTAACAATGACTGTACATGTGAAGCCACTAAAACTGTGTGCATGGCTGGATACTATTTATGTATATAAATCCTAAAATGTGTCGAGGGTTGTAACATTTATGACCACTTTAACCTGTATAAATTTTTATCAAGTGTGGTCTCTAAAACTGAAGATTTTATTGGTGTTACGTGCACATTTTCTTTATTGTTAACTAGGGGTGAAATGAATACCTAAGTTGCTGTTTGCGAGAATTTTTGCCATCTCGTGAACTGACATCAATTTCCCACCTGTTTCCCAATACCAGTGTGATTTCTCAGTACTCTCAATACTGTCAGATACCATCCCAATTTATGAGTTTCCAATTACCGCATTGCTGAGGGCACCATTTTACTTCTAGGTTTCTTATTTCCAAATGTCTGAGCCAATCTATGTAAATAGGTCACCCCTTACTCCCACCATGCTCTTATCCTCCATTCCAGTGCCTCTAATCAGAATTGTTTTATGTTGATCCCTTAAGCCATGTTCTAGTGAACAGATAATTCAATGTAATTGGGCCTTGATTTCTGTTTTACTTCTGAAGCATTCACATGAACAGAGTGCTAATTCGAACACATTCAAGAGTAGGAAGAGTAGAATGTATTCTTACATACTACCTTACTACTAAACAAAGAGTACATACACCTTTTCGGCTTATATCTTTAACTAAATGCTTGTGTGAAGCAAGTCAGTAGCTCAGCACGAGGGTGGCAACTACAGTTCAGTGATTATTACATCTCAACTAGAGGGTAAATTGATACATTACTACTTCAGTTTACACTGGGTGATTTCAGA
>QEPC01000772.1:188452-209057 GCA_003113815.1 Sphenodon punctatus | reverse complement strand
TCGCTGTCTGTGCCTCCGCTCTCTTCCGCCTCCCTCCTCGCTCCATCCCGCCACACTTGCTTGCTGCTGATTTCGCTTTAAATCTTCCTCCGGTGTTTGTGTTGTTGCTGGTTGCCCGGCAGCGACGCTGCGTGCCTTGTCCCTGGCTGGGGCTCGTTTCGTTTGGTTCTGCGCGGGGATTGGCGTCCAGACGTTACTTTTCCTTGGTTCCGTTGGACCACGCTTCCCGGGACCTTCCCCCGGCTAGCCCTGGAAGCATGGTTGAAATTGGCCCCATGTGGGTATTCAGCGTGATGAACATCTGGCGCGCGCTGTACAGACGTTCAGGGCCCTTTGGCCCCACCGCGGGGTTGAGCGTGGTTCACTGTGGTTGAGCGTGATCTCGTAATGTCTGAAAATACCCACTGTTCATCTGAATGCAATCGAAGGGGAGTAGTTATTAATTTGATTTAATTAGCTAATTAAATCAAATTAGTTATTTTGGTTCATACTGTTCATCTGAAACCTACCAAAATAGAGTAGTTACTTTAGTTTACTTCTGTTCATAGGAATATAGTCTAAGTTTCTGTGCTGTTCGAATCACAGCAGCGACAATAGCTATTTAGGCACTTATGTTAAAAGTTATTAGCATTTTGGGGACTAATATGAGGGACTCTTCAGGTCCAGTGAGATTTAAAGTGTGATGCCAGGACACATCTGGACTGGTGGAGGCAGGGCTCAAAATATAATGGTCAGGGATGGCCTTACCGCATGGCCACTGCCCCTACCCCAACTTTTTAATCTACTTCCAGGGACCCCAACGGAGGCTCCATTTTCATCAGGGCAGCGTGTTTGGGGCCCTCTCAGGAGGGCCCCAAACACAACCACCTCTGGGGTCTCGTGAGGATGCTCCCATGAGGCCTGGGGAAACAGGGAAGGATGCATCAGGGCCCCCACATTTTATTTTTGGTTTGGGACCCTCAAGTTCTAAAGCTGGCTCTAAATAACTCTATTTGGGGAAAAGGAGAATGTTCTCATCAGTTGGATGATATGCTTCTACATGGAGATGCATTATAAAGACAGTTCAAATCACAGTTAGAAGTTCCTTCTGGTGCTCTCTACTTGAGAATAAAATATGGAGAACAAGTATAATTAAGTGTATCAGATTTACTTATTCAAGGAGAGGCAGGAAAATTTCCCTATTCTGCTCCTTTGTTGTCCTAGTACCCTCTTTCCTGATGACTTTAGGAAACCCAAAAGAGGACCCTGTACTGATGAGCTGGAGAGTAAGTGGAGTGTGGGTGTAGTGCAGGAAGAGAATAGGAGAGTACATAGTTTTTGTTGTTGTTGTTGTTTTTTTAACATTATAAACTTTTATTTTAAATAACAATATACATAAACTTGTAAACAATTAACTGTGGTTACAATTTTTTTAAATGTATTCACTTTGTCTTTTGGGTTCAGGTAAGTTCTATTTTGATTATACATAATGATCAAATAAATATGCTCTCTGGTCTTCAGGTAGATTATTGTTTATCATAACACATACACATGGAAACCATTTTGCTGTATATGCTTCTTTTTTGTCCATTAGGTTCGCTGCCACTTTTTCCATCGTTAGATGGTACCATAATCTATTCATCCATTCGCCTATGGAAAGTTCCTTAGTGTCTTTCCAGTGCAGGGTGATGATCTTTTTTGCAGCTTGTATAAAGGCCGAACATAAGAAATAAAATGGACAGAAATAGAACAATAAGTTTTGACCACAGGCAAGCTGAAAAATATAATATTAGATGAAGAGCCCCCAAATAAAAAGAAATGGAAAGACCACCCCTTTGTACATGGGCAACCTGGCAAAACATAGTTTTAGTTTAATTTAATAAGATTTGTATTCAGCCCCCTCCTGCTAAAAGCATCTCGGGGTGGCTAACATGTTAAAACATGAGAGAGAACTGAAGGATGAGCCAAAGGAAGGAATGAGTAGAGGTGTGAACCAGGAACCCATGTCATTTTTCATTTTTGTTATTTAAATCTTTCATTTTCATAAAAATCAAATTTTTGTTTTCATTTTTGCTTTCATTTTCTATTTCCATTGGAAAACACATTTTTGCCTGTAACATTTTTGTTTTTCATTATATTTAGATGAAACTTGGAGGGAGTATACCTCAAATGGAATGTATTGTGTACCAAATTTCAAAAAGATTGGATAAAGGAATCCAATTTTATAAGCAGTTAAATTATGTTATTTTGCAAATACATGCATATACATTCCTGACAACTTCTTTGTCTCCCATTCAATGTGGATGAAACTTGGCAGGTTTATACTCCTTCCAATTTTCAGAAGGATTGGATAAAGGGTCCTGGTGGTATAAGCAATTAACTTATAAATGTATGTTTGTCTGTAACATCTTTGTGTACATGAAATTTTGCAGGGCTGTGTCTCACACCTTCAGGATGTATCAGAAAGATGTGATAATAAAGGATCCCAATTTTATATGCCTGCACAGCATATGCAGAGAATGAGCCTATGCCATGGATTCTTTTACGTGTCACTGTGGTATAAGATCCGTTTTTATGCCAGTTGGCCAGCATAAATGTCAACCAAATATCCTCATTCTGTGCTCTGACTATCCCAACTTCTCTCCCCCAGTTGTTACTGGGAAGTCAGAAGCATCTGTTTAGGAAAGTGACAATAGAGATTCTCTTATGTCCTCTGTCACAGTGCTGCAGGATGTGATTGTGATGATAATAGGCCAGCCTGGATGTGTAAACCATGCCCCCTGATCTCTGGGATTCTATCCCTAAAGTCCCAGTTATGTCCCTTCTATACCCGCTTCAGGACTGCCCCCTATACCCGCCTAGAATCAACCACCAACTGGTTCTATAAAGCTGGAAGCATGCAGTAATTGGCCAGTGAATGTGTCTGTCAGTCTGTTGGGTTGCTCCCTATTATTCCTCCTACAGCCTCCCTCCCACTGCCATGCCAGATGCCTGCCTCTGACTTGCACTGCACGTGCTGCTATTTATCTGAATAATGGTCTTCAAGGAGACAACTTCAATTGCTTATAAAATTGGGGCCCTTTGCCAGATTTTCCTGTAGTTTGACAGAGATGACAGGGATGCCAAATGTTTTGTAAACTGGATGGAATATAAAACGTTACAACCAGAAATGCAATTTTAAGTTAATGTCTTATAGCATCAGAACCCTTTACCAAATCTTTATGAAATTTGGCAGGATTGATAAATGTGTGGAGTGACATAAGCTTCCCAGGTTTCATGCAAATTGGATGGATGATGTAGTCATAAATGCGTATTTAGGTTTTCTTAAAATCACAACATTCAATTGCTTATGAAATCGGTTTCCTTTATCCAATCATTACTAAACTTGGTACAACTAGTACCCTCCATTGGGGGTACAGTTCTCCCAAGTTTCATCAGACTTGAATAAAATAAAAAAAATATTATAACCAGAAATACATTTTTCATTTTTCCCCCCATTATTTCAAAAATAAAAATTCATTTTTGTTTTTGTTTTCATTATTATTTGTCATTTTAGTTTTTACAATAACAAAAAAGAAAATCAAAATTTTCATTTTTATTATTATAATGAAAATGAATTGCACACCCCTAGGAATGAGGGCAGATAAGTCAGGGGCATTCACCTCTCCTATGGTCATTAAAAGGTTTCTTGGTGCCCTTGTCTATGGCTGAAATCCTAAAATCACTTATTCTGGGTGAAAACAGACATGACGCTAACCACCCTTTAACCACCCTTGGTAGATATTATTTATGCATGTTGCATGGCTGTATTGGTGCCCTATGCAGCCCTGCAACATGCATAAATGATCACCAAGGGTGGTTAAAGGGTAGTTAGCGTCATGTCTGTTTTCACCCTCTGTGGTTATCTCATCAAAGTCAATAAAGTTGTTTCAAAGTAAGTGGTTTTATGAGTGTGACATATATCTTACAATCTTTAAGAGATCTATTGAGCATACTCCTAACTTACGACCATTTAAATGAGTGGAAGTACTTCCATTGTTTCAGTGGGCTTTGGATCAGGATTCAAGTGAGCATCAATATGTTCTCATTATGGTTCTACCAATCCCTCTTTCTTAATTCTGTCCATCTCTGTTTTGCCCTTTTCCCTTATTTCTCCATATGTTATGCCTGCTCTCTCCTAAATGAAAAGGAAATTGCTATAAAATTCTATATACTATTACCTAAAGTGCTTCTTATGCTACATGTACACATCAATTTCATTATATTGGTTATAGTGAATGAATGTTCACTATGAGATGAATTCCAAAAGGTATTTTCCAGTAGTGAAGTTTGTGCATGATAATATGATTAATCAAGAACTGCATCAGAGAAATAAACTTGGTAAACCCTGAGTACTTAAGTATATATAGATTGAGGCTGAAGAAACTGGAATAACCCATTACTGAATTTGTTTTTTTATTCATTGGTATGCATACTTTAGACTTTACTAAAATGACTTTTTAGCAGTTTTCAAATTCTTTATGACTGAGGCATTTTTAAATTAAAGCTTTCTTTTTACAGTTTTTGGTCAAACATAAAAGATCTTCCAGAGCATTCTCAACATTGCACAAACTTCTAAAACTTGACCTTAAGTTAAGAACATAAGAAGTGCCAAACTGGGTCAGACCAATGGTCCATCTAGCCCAGCATCCTGTCTCCGATAGTGGCCAATCACAGTGGCTTGGGAGAAGCACCCAACAGGTCACAATGGGGGATCCATTCCCTGTTGTTTTCCCCCAGCTTCTGTCATGTTTCCTGATCCTATCTGGCTAATAGCTGCTATTGGACCTATCTTCCAGAAACTTCTCCAAACCTCTGTTAAACTCAGCGATAGTACTGGCCCTTACCACAGCCTCTGGCAGTAGATTCCACAACCCAATTATACGCTGAGCAAAAAAATATTTTCTTTTATTTGTTTTAAACTTGCCACCCATGAGTTTCATGGAATGTCCCCTAGTTCTAGTTCTAGCTGAGAGAGTAAATAACTGCTCCTTGCTTATTAGTTCCACACCACTCATGATTTTATAGACCTCTATCATATCTCCTCTCAGTCGTCTCTTCTCCAAACTGAAGAGCCCCAACCTACCAAGCCTCTCCTTATACGGGAGCCCTTCCATGCCCTTGATCATTTTTGTTGCCCTTCTCTGTACCTTTTCTAGTTCATCTATGTCTTTTTTGAGATGGGGCAACCAGAACTGCACACAATATTCAAGGTGCGTTGCACCATTGATATGTTTATTTATTTATTTATTTCAATTTTTATCCCGCTCCGCTTGAAAACACAACGGGGCGGCTAACAATTTTAAAACATAAAAATACAATCATATACAAATTGTAAACAATCCTAATAATATTAAAACAGGGTTAGGCACAAAAAACAATAAATAAGGGTAGGGGGAGTTTAAAACCCCCTAACCCACCCACCCCCCTCCCCAAAGGCCTGGGAGAACAGCCAGGTTTTACAAGCTCACCGGAATGTTAAAAGGCTTCGGGCCAGGCGAGCTTGCTCCGGGAGGGATAGTTTTGTATACAGATGATGCTGTTATATTATCCCAAACTAAGGTTATTTTCAGACGTGACGGGGCCAATTGACCCCGTCACAGAACCAATTCATTGATCCCCCAATGGGGCCACCGCGTCATGGCCTAACACACGTGCCAGGGGCTCCCGGTGGGGAATCGGGGAGGGGACGGGTCCGCGCGGCGCAACGTGCAGCCACACAGCCCCGCCCCCCCACGCTCCCCTGTCGCCTGCCCTCCAGGGAGACGGGCAGGCGCCGCGGCCAATGCGGCTGCAGCGCCCACCCAAATTGACCACGAGCCAGAATCCCTGTTGGGATTCCAGGCCGTGGCCGCCATCCTGACGTGACGAATTGGTTTATCGTGGCGGGGAATCACCTTCACCACGCGATCACTGCCGGCCCAGCCAGTTCAGCCAATCGCATGGTGAATGTGATTCCCTGCCGCAATTGACCATGGTGAACATCTGGGGGGGAACATCCGTTCCCCCCATCAGACATTACGTGGTCACAATCACGACAGGGAATTGACTGTGGTTGACTGTGATCTCGTAACGTCTGAAAATAACCTAAGATGGGAATGGATAAACAATTAGAACAACTGGCACCTTATTGTGTAACCAATAAATTGCAATTAAATCTTGCAAAAACCGATATCATGGTATTTGGGAGGGAGAGGAAGAAATTTTGATCGTTGATTGAGGAAGAACCGATTGAACAGGTCTCCCATTACAAATATCTTGGGATTACTCTAGAAAAAAATGGCAAATGGTATTTGCAAGCAAAATCAGCCCTAAACCGAGCATATGGAGCAGTTGCCGTTATCTTAAATTATTTTTTAAGGAAGGGCACTGGACGAGAGTTTATGGCGATAAAAGTTCTTAATGCTAGAGCTGCTTCTCAATTATTTTTTGGTGCAGCGATTTGGGCAGTAATCCGGTCATACAATGTGGATAAAGTTCAAACAATTTTTTTTAAAGAAACTTCTTCAATTACCCAGAAGAATTGTATCAGCAGCTGTTAGGGTAGAACTAGGGCAACCTAGTTGGAATACGAGGGTAATAAAGTATGCTCTAGCATTGTGACTGCGTGCGGAGGTTTTCCCACAGACCGACCTTTCCCTTTCCTTGCAACGGATTCATTTAAATCTATATGGTCCCTAACAATGAAAGAGATTTCAGCCAAATTAGGCTTTTCAATGGATTACCTAAGAAGTAAGGGCTTTAAAGTAACCAATGCAGAAATTGGGAGGAGGGTTAAAGATGTTGCATGGGAAATGGACATAGCTAAAATAGTTGCTTCACCCTCTTTGGGGTTCTATTCAGAGGTAATCAATAAAAACTGGTAGCCTGCCAGGTATTGGCAGGAAAATATGTCACCTGCCATGGGTAGGAAATTTCTTCGGGCCAGACCGTACGTGCTACCTTCAAAAAATTTGGATAGTCAATATGCTGGGATTCCTTTTAAAGATTGGTTATGCCCCTTTGACCATCAGCAAGTCGAATCTGTGGGCCATATTCTGATAGATTGTCAGCTCTATGCTAGGATTAGATCACAATATTTAGAGCAAGTTTTGATGAAGTACCAGAAAGATCTATTGCTGACTTGACAATGATGCTTTTAGCTGACAATAACTCTGAAATATCTCAGGCTGTTGCTAAGTTTTTGTGCAAATCGTTTATAATCCGGGATCAATTTTTGGATTTTAAATTGTTATTTTTAATTTGGAGTTGAAGGTGTGAAAGATATTTGTGTTATTTTTAATTTTAATTTGTTTTATTTTTAATTTTAAAATGTTCTAAAATGTCCTTGTTCTGAAGTGTTTTTATGGACAATAGCTATTGGCTACGTCAATTTGTTAATAAATTGAATTTGAAAGTGAACATGAATAACATGATATGATTTCAGATGTTACGGGCCCCCGATTAACCACAGTGGATTCCCAGCAGTAACGAGCTGACCAATCACCCCCCATGGTCTAGGAAGGCCCTGAACAGACGTGATAGGACCAGGACCACAGCAGGGAATCAGACCGCCGGACCATGGCCTGGGGTGGCACAACAGACGTGACGCCGATTCCGGGCCATGGTCAAAACACCCAGAAGGCACTGGGGATGGGCGGGAGGCAGACATGGCTGACCAAGGGCAAATGAAGCCAGAAGGGCCAAAAGGAAATGCCCACACAAGGGAAATGGGAAGGGAGGGAGAAGAGTGTCTGAGGTGGTACACACTACAAGCACAGGGAAAATGAGGTCACAATGGAACACACAGCACAAACACACACCCGGGCACAGACACACCCGCACGGGAAAGGAAGGGAGGAGGGAACACAGCAGGACAGACAACATGCATGGCACAACGGGCAAAGGGGGGTAGGGAAGAGGGGGGAGTGGCCCAGAGGCAGGTCAGGACAAGGGGAAGGGTGCCCGGAACCCCAACAACATCACAGCCTGCACGGGCACCCCCACAGCTACACAGGCAGTCCCGGAACGGGGTGACCCCACAGGGGCAGAGCACAACAGGGGCAGAGCACAGGCACAGGGGGAGGACACAAGGGCAGGGAGTGGCTCGGGAATGGTCCAGGAGGCAGACAGGGACCCCACATGCCGGCGAGGGTGCGATGGATGGGAGGGAGGAGAGCAGGAGCTGAGGAGAAGTGCAGCCTGTCCAGACACACACACACACACCGGGAGGACACCAGGAGGTGCAGTCCGGGGAGCCCAGAATCCCATGGTCACAGAGTCACCCAAGGGGGGGCACGGGCACAGGAGGGATTGCAGGCGGACGAGGAAGGTCAGCAGCAAGCCGGGGTGCTGAGTGCCAGCTCAGAGATCAGGACACAGCCACAGGAGAAGGCAGCCATGGAGGGGAGCCCCAGTTGCAGAGGCAGATGGGGGGGCATGAAGGGGCTCCAGCGCCACAGGCAGGGGCAGTGGAACCCCAGGAAGCAGACAGCACAGCAGCAAGGCTGGGACAGCATGGAGGGAGCGGGCTGCGACCCACGGCATCAGGGCAGAGGTGAGAACCCACAGCGGGGCCAGCAACCAGGGCCGGGAAGGCACAGGGGGCCGCACAGTCAGCTGCAGGGGGCCTCGAAGGGACCCGGGGCCAGGTGGCCTGCCAGGTGTATGAAGTGGGGCCACTGAAGCATGCCCCGATGGTATCCCAGTGCTGCCATGTGGTGGGCGATGAGGTAGTACACCTCGAAGGGATCCTGCATGGTGAGCCCCACCTGCACTTCAGAACGGGATCATACACCAGCCAGTGCCATCAGCTCCACCCCGGTGGGCTCCGACAAGGCATAGTCAGCATCTGGGGGCCACAGAAGGTGACTGAGCTCCAACAGCCAGTGATAGACCACCCCATGGGACCGCTGGTACCCACGGGCCCTGTGAACACAACTAAAGAAGGACACGGGCAGGGCAGGGCCCCCCTCCCCCAGACAGGCCATGTAGGCAGCCAGACTGCACACAAAGAGAGCAGACATGGTCTCTGCTGCACCCCACATGTGCACACCTCATCTCCAGGATGTGCCCATTGGGAAAGGGATGCAGCCCCAGAGTCTCCGTGTGCAACCAGTAGTCACGGGCGCTCGCCTCATAGCCAAAGTAGCGCAGTCCGGAGCTCAGACTTGCATAGGCACCTGTGAGGCTATCCAGGAATCTCAGGAACAATTTCACGGCCGGGGAATGCCACAGGTCACACAGAGCCATGGTCTCACGGAATGTCCAGCTATGGGCGGCACTGGGGGTGGTGGGACCTGCGAGCCCGGAGGAAGCCCTGCCAGGCATGGTCCAGCATGCGCCTAATACTAACTGTAAGGAAAGAGGGGCCCCACAATCCCTGGAGGGATGGGAGGGGAAGCAGGGGAGCTCCAAGGCCAAGTGATAAGGACACAGACTGCAACATTGCCCAGCTAATAAGCGAGGTGTGGGGTGCAGACCCAGCCCAGCTGCTGGAACCAAGCACACATACAGGACATCCTACACACAGCTCAGGGCACTGAGGACAACAGGCAGCCAAAGCACAGAGAGGTGGGAGGTGATGACAGCAGGAATGCAGCTGCAGCCCACATACAACTGGGTGCCAGCTGGACCATGCACCAGGCCCTGTGCAGGGACAGCAGGTGTGCTCAATGGGGGGGCCCAATGGGGCCCCGCCCATGTCACCCCACAGGAGCCGGACCAGCCATCGGGGGGGAAGAAGAGGTGATGTGGGGCCCCCGACCTGTAGGCAGGTTGCGAATAGAGGTTGGGGTGACACATGCCCCAGCCTATAATGGGTGTGGCTCCAACCCACCTGGGGCACTGTTCACCATGGAGCTGGGGCAGTTGGGTGCCTGCAGGATGCACCTAGCAGTCTGCGCAGAGTGGTACCGCTCGCACACGGACCTCTTGTGCATCCAGACCACAGAGGTGCACCTGGCCGCCTGGCTGTGGGGGTGCATGGCCAGGAGTGCTTCTAGAACCCATAGAGCCCACCACAGGTGCTCCCTGGCCTGGCTCAGGACCCAGAGGCTGTCCGGGGTGGCCCAACAGGCCCTTCTCTGCGCCCGGGAACAGGCTACAGCGCTCTGCGAGGAGTCCGGCTGGCTCCAGTGGCGGAGGAAAAACATGGGCCATGGTGGCCAGCTCACTATGCCCATTGCCCGGTGGCTATGGGTCATGGAGCAGGCACAGGGGTGGTGGGCCAGGGTACTGGCTCAGTGGAATGAGGCTGCCTGGAGAGTGCACTTTTGGATGGACAGGCACACCCTCCTACGACTCGCGGAGCTGTTAACCTCCTGGCTGGAGTGGCAGGACACCCCCATGCGGACCCCCATTCTCATGGTCCAGTGGGTGGCCATTGGGGTCTGGGCCCTAGCCACGCCTGACTCCTGCCGGTCAGTCTCGCAGCATTTCAGCATCAGGGTGAGCACCGTCGCCGGCATTCTGTGCGACGTCTGCGAGGCAGTGGAGGGCGTGCTCCTGGACTGAGCTATCCAGATGGTGGACCAGGAGGCCGTGATGGCCGGCTTCATAGCTGGAGGGTTCCCCAACTGCATGGGCACCATGCACGGCACCCGCATCGATATCCTCCGACCCTCCACTGGAGAGGCCATGGAGTATGTCAACTGCAGGGAGTGGTACCCGTGTCAGCTGCAGGCGGTCGTGGACCACCGGGTGCAGTTCATGGACATTTTCATGGGCCACTCTGGGTACAGTCACAATGCCTGGATCATGACCATCTCACCCTTCTATGCCCGGATGTACCTCAGGGACTTCGTGGACATGGGGATGACCTGGATGGATGGGGTGTTCATGCCCCCCTGCTTCCTGGGGGACCCAGCCTATCCACTCACCCGGTGGCTTATGAAGGCATACCTAGTTGCCAGGAACCCTTTGGAGGCACTGTACAATACCCACCTGTGTGCCTGCTGGACCTTGGTTGAGAGGGCCTTCGAGGCCTTCAAACAGCACTGGAGGAGCCTCACGGGCTGGCTGGACTACACGGTGGAGACCACTGCCCTGGTGATTGGAGCCTGCTGTGTGCTGCACAACGTGTGTGAGACCAATGGGGCTGCCCTCAACTACCCTGTGCCCCTGCGCCATCCCGGCCCCGTGCTTCTCTATGTGAATGCTGCGAACCCACGGGAGTACCGGTATGAAAAGTGCATCCGTGCAGCCCTGGCTAGGCGGATCAGCCGGGAGGCCAAGACGTGAGGCCGTGCACCCCCGTCTTCACATCCCCGGGGCCACCACTAGCGCCCTGGGTGCGCCCCATGGTGCCTACCTGCCCCCAGCCCCGGGTCCATGAACAGAACCACTGCTGCAACAGTGTTGCCCGTGCTTTTATTGTGCAGACGTCCTATGTGTCCCATTGCCACCATCATCACCCACATTCCGGTGCCACTTCCACCCCCTCAGGCTGCTCTCCTCCTTCCCCAACGTCTCCGGGACCTCCCCCTCGGCCACCCTGTGGGTGCTTTGGAGCTCTGGGAGCTCCCCTTCTTCTCCCCCCCCCCGCTGTCATGTCCCTGATGGTATCCTAGGATGCCTCGGTGTCCTGAGGGGCAGGTGGTGGTGGGAGGGAGGGTGAACCCATGGCCGGAGGGACACCCCCCCAGGTGGTTGCTTCCTCCAGAGGCCTACAGGGACCGGGAGGTGGATGCACGGGCCCGGGAGGTGTGCCTGTGGCTGGGGTGGTGGCAGAGGCGGTGGGGGTGTTGAGGGGCCCAGCATTGGGGCTAGGGCTGTAGCGGAATTTCGCAGCGGTAGCTATTTCCGGCGGAAACAGTGTTTCCGCAATTAGTGGAATGGCATGGCAGAGGCTTTAATTCCGCGGTTTCATTCCGCGGTTCCGCGGTTCCGCTTATTTAATTCCGCAACTTAGTGGAATCGTGGAAACATGACATTTTCGCTATTTCCGCAATTCCGCCAGCGCCAAAAAATCGCGGAATAGTGGTTTTCCGCGATTTTTCCGCGATTTCTCCGCGATTCCGCGATTTGCAGAATTCCGGCGGAATTAGCAGAATATCAGCAAAAATGTCGCGGTGTGGCGGGGGCAATTCCGAAATAGCGGAACGGAATCGCGGCGCGGTAAAAGCTGCTGCCGCATCAGCCCTAATTGGGGCTGGCAGGTTGCCCGGCAGGGTGGTGGCTATCACGAACGCGTTCATGGTTCCCGCGTGCAGCAGCAGCAAGGTGCCAATGTCATGGGACTGGTCCATCTTGGCCGAATGCTCCCTCACCATCCAGTCTATGGCCAGTTCCAGCCACCCCAATGCCTCCACCTCCTGCTGTACTCCTGGCGCTCCCACCTCCATTCCAGTCGCACTTCCACCTGCAGCCTCCAGTCCCTTGCCTCCGCTTGTTGCTCAGCCCTTTCAGTGGCCGCCTCCATCCGATCGATGGCCGCAATCATCCACTTGCCCTGCTCGGTGATGGAGCAGACTATGTCCTCTGCCTGCTCCTCCCTGTGGTGCCATACCCATGCCTGGTGCTCCCGCATTTGTTGTGCTGGGGGCACGGGGCCGGCTTGCTGAGACCCGTCAGGTCGCCCTGTTGGGGTACACAGTAGGGGTTGGTTAGGTGCCCCAGCCAGCTGCCCCCTATCCCGTGGCATGGCTGGGGGGTCATGGGGGCCCCCCCGGGTTGCCAGCTGGTGCCCTCCCCCAGCATTCCCCTGCACCCTGGCCCCCCTTCCCTGCACTGCATGGTCCGGGACCCCAGCCCGGCCTCCCCCGGTGCCTACTCCCCCCCCCACTTGCCGGTGTGCCTCACCTGGGACCTCTGGCTGCTCCCAGGGCTGCTCATCGCCATCCTCCTCACCCGCCTGTTGCAGGTGCCGGGGCGTGCCATGCCCTGTGGGGATATCGGAGGGGTTGGGTGGGGGTGGGTTGAACGCATCCCCCGGTGGCCCCCCGTGCCCCCTTCCCAAGGGCTGGGGTGTCTGGGGTTGCTGGGGGTGTTCCTGTGCCCAGTGTGCCCCCCTCCCCCTGGCCCATTCCCTCTTGTCCATCTCCCCTCCCACCCACTTGCTTACCCCCAATGTCGATCTCGGAGCCTGCCGAGGCCAGTCCCTATGTGGCACTGGGGTCCCCCTGCATCCACTGGCTGAGGGTGACCAGTGTGCCGGCCTCAGATTCACCCGGTCCAGACATTGGCTGAGGGGTCTTTGGGCTGGTGTGCATGGGAGCCCTGCAGCTCCCAGAGGTCCTGGGACGTTCCTCGAGGGGGCGGGGCCCCTCAAGCCGTTGCCTTCTCATGGGCTGGTGAGGGGAGGGGGTACCTTGGCCTGTTCCCTGCCCTGGACCACAGCGCTCCCCACAATGTGCGGAACAACAATGGAGCCCTTCATGTGCAGGATATGGTCCAGGGTGTCATAGTAGGGGGCAGTCCGGCTCCGTGCCTGGACCGCCGGTTGTTGTCTTTGATGGCCTTGTACCCCCTCTTGATATCCTTGACCTTTGAGTGGCACTGAGCCACGGTCCAGTGGTGCCCCACCACCTCCATGTCCAGCACGATCTCCAGGTAGATGTGCTCATTCCGCTGGTTCACAGCTAGCTCCGGCTGGTGCTCCAGGGTCCCCCAGATCCGGATGAATTCCTGGGTTTCCCTGTGCCCCCATTTCCCCCCTTGGTGGTACTGCTGTCACCCACGTGGGCCGTCCTGGTCCTCCTCCTCCACCTGGCCACCGCCCATCACCTCCTGGGGCTCGGGCTCCCGGGCCCATTTCCGTGTCTGTGGGTCAGAAGGGGTGGGTTGGTTGCCAGGCTGTCACAGCCCCGCGGCCCTTCCCCCTGTCCCCCCACCTGCTGGCCCACCCACCTCCCTTGGTGCACCTGTGCCACTGCACACATACCTCTTTGGTCCCCTTACCCGTTTCCGGGTTGCCTCTTCTCCCAGGCTGGTTCCCGGCTCTGGGGCGGCCTGTCCCAGCTGCTACTGCAGCTGCTGCTGTCCCACCACCGCCTCCATGTGCAGCATGACCATCGCCACCTCTGCCTGTGCCTTCTCCTCCTCCCTTGCTCGCTCACCCTCCGCTCTCCTCTCCCTTCCGCCTCGCTCCATCCCGCCACGTTCCCCTGCTGCTGAGTACCCTTTAAATCTCCCTCCCTGGCCTGTGTTGTTGCTCGTTGCTTGGCAGCAATGCTGTGTGCTTTTTCCCTGACTGGGAAACATTTTTCTGTATTCCAGCCGGTGGTTGTCATTCAGACGTTACTTTTTGTTGTTTCCCGGTGGGAATCGCTTTGACCACACTTTCGGAGTTGGTCTGGGCTGGACCTCCGGAAGGGTGGTTAATTTTGTCCCCTGCTGGGGATTGTCTGTGGTGAACATCTGGCGCCCGCCAAACAGATGTTCAGGGCCCTTTGGCCCCACTGTGGGGTTGTGTGTGTGGTTCACTGAGATTGACTGTGATATCGTAACATCTGAAAACATCCTTGGTGTCATCTGCAAATTTGATCACTTCACTCTTAACACCCTTTTCTAAATCATTAATGAATACATTAAACAGCACCGGGCCCAATACAGATCCCTGAGGCACATCACTTTTTACATCTCTCCATTGTGAAAACTGACCATTTAGTCCTACCCTTTGCTTTCTATCTTTTAACCAGTTTCTGATCCATAGTAAGACACTACCTCCTATCCCATGACTTTTTTCTTTTCTCAAGAGTCTCTCATGAGGGACCTTATCAAATGCTTTCTGGAAATCCAGGTACACTATATCTACTGGGTCTCCCTTGTCCACATGCTTATTTACACCCTCAAAGAATTCCAACAGGTTAGTGAGGCATGACTTACCTTTACTAAATCCGTGTTGACTCTTCCCCATTAAGCCATGTTTGTCAACATGCCCTGTAATTCTGTCCTTAATGATGGTTTCCACCATTTTGCCCGGCACAGACGTCAAGCTTACTGGTCTGTAGTTTCCAGGATCGCCTCTGGATCCCTTTTTAAATATCGGGGTTACATTTGCCACCCTCCAGTCCTCGGGTACAGTGGCAGATTTTAGTGACAGGTTACAAATTACTAACAGTAGGTCTGCGATTTCATATTTGAGTTCCCTCAGAACTCTGGGGTGAATGCCATCTGGTCCTGGTGACTTGTTAGTATTCAGTTTGCCCTAGAACATCCTCCAACATCACATTGATTTGTAACAGATCTTCCCATTCCTCGTCCACAAAGCAAGGATCTGGCGTGGGTACCTCCCCCAAATCCTCCGCAGTGAAGACTGACACAAAGAACTCATTCAGCTTCTCTGCAATGTCCTTCTCTTCCCCGAGAACCCCTTTTACTCCTTTGTCATCTAATGGCCCAACTGACTCCCTACCAGGCTTCTGGCTTCTGATGTATTTGAAAAAAAATTGTTGCTTGTTTTTGCCTCTTTAGCAAGCCTCCCTTCAAAATCTCTCTCGGCCTGCCTTATTAACACTTTACATTTACGTTGCCACTGTTTATGCTCTTTCGTATTATTTTTATTGGGACTATGGAAAAGGGTGTATCATTTCAAAATGGCCCACAAGAGGTAGAGGGTTCCTTCTTGTGCATAAACAAGTTCACTCACAACTTTTCAATGAAGCTTCAATTGTGTTTTTCACAGAAAAAGCTGGATAAATAGAGATCAGTGGGTTGTTGCTCACCTATGCCAGATATATTTTTTCAATAGTTTTCATATAAATTTAGTCTCTCAGAATGTGTCATTACAAAGATCAATGCTCATACAAGGGAGATCCACCAAAGAGGAAGAGAAACACATTTCCAGCTCTGAAAGGCCTGTTTAAATCTTTAGTTGAGGGAGTCCTTTAAATATTTCAGTGACAAGAAAAATATGCATGAAAATGTCTTGTGCTTATGTGAAAACCCCCATTATTAATAATATTCTATAAATTGCTGGCAAGAGTTGAATATGACATGTTCCTTTACCCATTACTGCTTCTAATGACATGTTCAGTTGGTCGTTGTGCAGGGCCACATGATTTCTCATTACAGCAAAATGAATCCTTCTATCTTGTTAACTGACATGGCAGACAGGCTCTGGCTTTGTTCAGCAAGCCTGTCTAACAAGGAAAATATCACGTGGGGATGCGATCGGGGTTTATCAGTCACACAGTCAGAATGTACAAAGAATTAACTGGACCCCTCAGATCCATCTAGAACAGATCAGACAAGGATGCCAATCTCAATTAACTGGTCATTCATCAGTTCACTTATAGTGGATCACCATGGGGCGAAGAGAGGATATCCTTTTTGTTCAATTCAAACACTTGTTTAAATTAAGAAGGCCAGCATTAGGTTTCAGTTCTCAAACAAACCTAATGTTGGCCCCTAATTAACTTTAATTGGAAATAAAATAAAATAATAATAATTAATTGTTATTATTTCACAGAAGGCTCCCTGCCAAATGATGCCTAGAACACTTCACAAAATTAATAAAATACAATAAAATAACCAAAAAATTCATTAAGGCTGACAAGTGGAAGGTTAAGGGTGAGGAGGGATACATTAAGTGGAACCAACAATTGATCCTCTAAATAAAAAAGCCTTTAGATGCTTTTTGAAGGTAAGAAGGGAAGAACCAAGATGAATATCTGGAGTGAGTGAGTTCCACAACAAGGGACCCACCACAGAAAAAGTCCAGTTGCCTGCTGACTTAAGTTGCAGTGGTGGGATCCCCAAACAGTGGCTGCTATCTGAGCACAGATAGCCATCAGGGTGGGGTTCAAGGAACAAGTCTCAAAGAAAGCCAGGGTATATATATCATTCAGGGCCCTGAAAACCAGCAGTGTAAACTTGCATTCAGTCCGCCATTCTACAGGCAGCCAATACAGAGAACTTCTTCCATGTTGGCATCGGCAGCATCACCACCATTTTCAAAAGGGCAGTCATTTGTGCATGTGCATTACCAGGATAAATGTGGTACACACGGTAAGCAGTAGATGGTAAATCGCTGTACGGTACATGGTAAATCATGGTAAACGAATGGTAATCACAGTAAATGGTAGGGATGGGAAAACAGATCACGGTTTGGGTTTGGCCATTTGGTTCGGCTGCGTTCGGTTCTTTTGTTGGGTTCGGGTTCGACCATTCAGTTCGGCCATTCGGTTCGGGTTCGGCCGTTCAGGGAAAAAGTATTGTGAGAACACGACAGCACGTGAAGCCATGATCGCGCCAGAAACTGGAAATTTGAGTGCGTGCAGAGCTATGTGGCGAGCGAGTGTGTGTTTGGCTGGGTGGCTGTTCGGTTTGTGTGTTTTGGCTGTGTTTGGGTTGGGTTTGGCTGTGTTGTTGTGGTTGTGGTTGGTGAGTGTTGGTGTGTGTTGTGGGTGACTGTTTTGGTTGTGGGTGGGGTGATTGTTAAACAAAAAAAATGAAGAAGGCTGCAGTGCTTATTCGCTGGCTGGGGGCCAACTTGCTGCCCCTACTACACCTCCGGTGGTGGTGTCCAGCTCCTCGGCTGAGGAGCAAGTGGTGGGCTCAGGAGGTGCTGCCAGGTTTGTAAACTTTTTTTTTACTTTGAGTACAAGAAAGGCTCTATCCGTTAGAGCGAGCTTAATGGCATGCGGGTGTGTGTGTGGGTGGTGGGCATCAGTCAGACACAAGCAGTGGGAATCAGCAGGTGGCAGTGGATGTCTGCCACAGAGAGGGCACTGTAGTGTGTGGGGCTCTGGCACAAGCAGCACACCCACCCAAACATGTGCCAGGCTAGCAAGGGTCTCCACTCTCCAGTTGCCATCCCATTCCCTACGCACCCCCAAATAAGGGCAGGGTCTTTCCAGCCAGGGTCACATCTCCCATCGCCATCCCTAGCACCCCAAGGAGGGTAGGATTTGCATGTGCTAGCCAGGGCCTTCTTAGTTGCAATCCCTAGCATTCCCTAGCACCCCCGGGAAGACAGGATTTGCACGTACCAGCCAGGGTCACCCAAGCACCCCAGGGAGCTCAGGATTTGCACGTGCCAGCCAGGGGCTTTCTAGTTGCAATCCCTAGCATCCCCGGGAGGTCAGGATTTGCACGTGCTTTCTAGTTGCAATCCCTAGCACCCCAAGGATGGAGGACTAGTCTAGAGGCATCATCATAAATGCATGATATTACTTTGGTGTTCTTAATGTGTTCCCATTTCAGAGAGGAATCGGATGCCAGCCCCAGTGCTGCGGCCAGGACCAGGCCAAGGAGGAGGACCCCTAGGCAGAGGTTGCCAGACTCACCACTGCCAGTGACACCCCCAGACATTTGGCGCCAGCAGTCGGATGTCTGGAGGTTTTTTGACAAGGGCGATGGAATCGCCACATGCAAGGTATGGCACGGGGACTGGAACAACAGGGAATGAATTGCCCTATGACCTGACCTGTTAGGAATGGAATCCCCTGCAGAGAGAGATTGGCCACCCAGTCCACCCACTTGTGGAGACAGAATGCAGGCAGGGCTTGACAGACCATTGGTATGACACAGTATAGAACTTCTTATGCTATCTTTTTCTGCTTTTTTTATTACTGCAAGAAAAGATTCCGCCAGCAGAGGGAGGGGACCACATTAGTGCCCACATTGAGCGCACCCATGGCCTGAGAGTGAGGCGGCAGGCGGAGGAGTCTGGTGTGGCCATGGTCATGGATCCTCAGTGCCAGAAGAAGGGGGGGAAGGCAACCCACAAACGAAGGCATCCCCACCCCCTCCATCCCTTATGTGGAGATGCCCGGGCCATGGGAGAATGAAGAGGCCAAGGCATTTCGGGCCCAGTTGCAGCGGCCCACCCGGGACTTGGTGGCCAAGGTCCAGCAGTCTGCAGCCACCATGGAGAACCGCCTGGTGGAGCAGTTGGAGGCGGTCGAGGTGGAGAGGCAGAAGATGGAGGCGTACGGCCAGTATGTCTCTGCCGAGATGGACCGCCTGCAAATGTACCACCAGGCGCTCTCCAGGTGGCATCGGGACATGGAAGGGGCCCTGAACTTTGCAGTCACCCATGGCTACGAACTTCCAGAGTCCCGGGTGGCTGGCCCTCAGCCCTGTGCTGCACCCCAATGGCTGTTGCCTTTCCCCCAAGTCCCAGGAGACAGGCCGAGATTGGCAGATCCTCCTAGTTTAAATTTATAAGTTTCCTTTAAATGTTTGCTTTTGGTTTTTAGAATGTTGTTGTTGTTATGTAAATAGTTTTAATAAAAGTTGTATTTATTTTTACGAGCTTCATGTGACCTGTCCAATCTTTTATCCCAATGTGCTGAAATTGTTGGTAGCGGTAGCAGCAGGTATAGGAATGCACACAGGCAGGCAGGCAGGCAGACACATATAAAAATTTGTGTGTTATATTCCATCTCATTAGGCTGCTGTGGAGGCTATGGACCAGCAGGGTCACCTGGCTGAGGGTGGCGGTGGAGCTGCTCATGGTCTCCGTCATGGCCAGGAATGGTCTCAGGGCAAAGACCGTGTGAGCAAGGATCTCCCATTCCTCCCTGTTGTATCCTGGAGGTGCCTCAATGTCTGTCTCCAGTTCCACCTGATGCAGGGCGGCTTTCTGTTCAAGAAGTCTCTCGAGCATCAGGAAGGTGGAATTCCACCTGGTGGAGACATCCTGGAGTAGCATGTGCACAGGGGATCCTTGCTCAGCCTGCTTCTCCCGGAGAAGCTCTCTGCCCTTCATGCTGTGGTTGAATAAGCCTGCCAGCTTCCTCCCCAACTCAACCAGGGAGCTAAGGGTGCCTGGACCAATCCCCTTCTCCCCCAAGCCCAGAGCATCCTTCACCACAAGATGGAGGGTGTGTGTGGTGCAAGGGATGCTTGTGAAGCCCCTGTCATGGAATGTCTTTAGTATATTGGCCACGTTGTCCATGACCACACACCCCTTGGTGAAGGCCATGCCTGCTGTGACCCACTCCCTCACCATGGTGGCCAGGGCTGCCTCGAGGTTCCTCGAGGTATGAGAGCTGTCCATGACTTGTGCCTGAAGCAGGACCCACCTATACCCTGCTTCAGGTCCCCTCCTGCCACTGCCAAGCGCTGCCTCTGGGTCCTGCCACCAGTGTGCAGTCACTGCCAGGTAGGCATGCTGGGTGTTTCTGGCGGACCACAGGTCAGTGGTGAAGTGGACCATGACCCCCCCCCAGCCCCTGCCAGCAGCTCCCTCACCTGCTCCTTCAAAGCTCTGTAGAGCTGTGGCACCACAGTCTGACTCAGGGTGGAGCAAGAAGGCATCTTAAAGTTGAGGGCCAGGAACCCAATGAGCCACTGGAAGCCCTTCTCCTCCACAATTGAGAAGGGCTGGCCATCCAGGGCAATCATTTCTGCCAACAGGCTTTTGACTTTCCCTTGGAAGCCAGTGCCCCAGTGCCCTTACGATGGCCTGGTCAGATACCCCCACCCCATCTCCTCCATGGTGGATTGACAGTAGCGGCGGGACCCTGGGGCAATTACCAGATACCGGATTTACCAGTTTCCGGTTCCCAAAAAACCGGATTCGCGGATTAAATCCGGTATACCGGTACCGGATTTATTCCATTAATTTCAATGGGGCACTGTGTCCCCATTGAAATCAATGGAATAAAATTACTCCCCCCTCCCCCTCCCAGGCTGTGCGGGTGGAAGGGGGGACACC
>QEPC01000772.1:165192-183933 GCA_003113815.1 Sphenodon punctatus | reverse complement strand
GCCTGAATGTTTGTTTGTCTTCTCCCATGTCTCTCCCGCTGTCCCCTCTCCTTGTCTCCCCCTCCTTGTCTTTTAGATTGTAAGCCACAGGTAGGGACCGCAGCTGATTATATGTTCTGTACAGCGCCAGGTCGTTACTGGCGCTTTATAAATGTTTAATAATAATAATAATTGCAGCCATTCATTTAAATGGCTGCAATGTAAAAAAAAATCCGGTACCCGGAATCCTGTAACCGGACCGGATTTACCGGGTTTAATCCGATAATGCCGGTACGCCCAGTACCGGCATTATTGGATACCGGAAATACCGGTGATCCCGTCGTTAATTGACAGTGCTGCTGAGGAGGCTCCTGCTGTTGGTCTGCCCCCATACTGCTCCTACTGCTAGACGCAGCAGCAGTTGGTGCAGGATGCTAGCCCACTGAAGGAGCTGGGCAACTGGCCACTTTAGCCGGGAACCCGCTGGCATCCACTTCCCCTGCCTTCCCGCTGAGCAGCACAGCACTGTGGCATGCCTTGAGGTGCCTAGCCATTGCAGTGATGCCAAGGTTGGTGAGCACCTGCCCACGCATCACCACCTTATTGCACAGTGTGCACTGCATTTCTCTGGGATCATCTGCCCGCACCTGCTTAAAATGATCCCAGACTGAGGATTCCCCCCCTGCCTTCTTGTCCGCCATGGTGGATGCACTGCTGCCAGCGCTGCTGGGAGGGGGAGAGGTTCGTGGCACTGGCGACGCAGATCTGGGAGGAGGCTCAGACATTGCCTCAGCTACAGACATCTCTGTGGCACTAATGTCTGCCTCTTCGTCACTGTCCACGATCATGGTGAAGACCCGTGAAGGGGAGTACTGGGACCCTGATGCTAGACTGTCCGTGCCCACCATGCTGCTGTCACTCTCCCTGTGCCCCCCTCTGTATCTGCTAGTGCTGCTGCTGCTTCTAGTACTACTACTACTACTACTCTCCCTGACATTGCACAGGGTTCTGGCCTTGCCTCTAGAAGCCGGGGTGGGATCCACCAGCTCCGGACTGCTGGGGATTGCCTTGACAGTGGGGGATATTGGTGGCCCTGGAGGAACATTGGAAGCAACAGCAGCACCTGCTCCAGCACCATCAGCAGCAGAGACAGATGCAGCCTCAAGTCCTGCAAGCCTTCCAGTGTCCTGCATGGCAGTGGAGGAGGGCACTGCCAGGACGCACCGCTGAGCCTCTGAAGCCTGTTGCCCTAAAGCAGGCCTGCTGAGTTTGGGGGAGGGGGAGGGGGCTCTTCCTCTGGCTACTGGTGCTGCCTGCCAGCACTCCCCTGGCATGGCCCATCCTGCCTCTGGCACGTGCCCCATTGCCTCCCCAATGGGCAGCAGACCGGCCTCTCCTTCCCTTCTCCATTTCTCCCTACAAAATAATGTTTTTATATGTTTTTTTATTTATTTAAATTTTTTATCTAATATTTTATATAATAATAATAATAATAAAGCTTTATTGTGTATAACCCGAAGGTTCTTTACAATCCTATTTGCACGTACCTATACATAATCCAAATAACTTAATCGATTTAATTATCTACAAGTAAATAAATATTTAAAAAAATTAAAATAAAATACAATGAAGATGAAGAAGAAAATGAATATAAATATAATTATAAATATAAACGTCTTCATACATTTATATTTCGTAACAGTTTCCCATTTATAAATGTCCATCCTTAATCGACTTGCAATATATATGGATACTAAATCATTCCAATAATTTTCTATGCTTAATAATTTAATTGTTTGCTTCTCAAGAGCATAGCGTACATACAAAAAGTTGCCACAGCCCGAGATAACCTTGAGTCCTTAACATGTAAATATTTCTGTAGGACCATTTCCTGAGGTAAGTGAAATACTGTCAATGTGTATGGCCATAAATATCTTTTACGCAGAGTATTATATAGTGGGCAATAAAATAATACGTGATACCAATCTTCTATCTGATTTAATGTACACATTCGACAATATCTAAGAGATCGTTCCAGACCTTGATATCTCCCCTCAGTGACCGCTGATGGAAATAATTGAAATCTGAATAGTAAATATACATGCCTGAGTTGAGGATTGTCCCATTTAAATAAATAAGAATCGGCCAGTTTATCAGGTATCAACCATTCATATCCCAAAGCTACCTTCTGATTCCGAATTAAACCTTCTATTTCCTGGAGCTCCAGATCCATAATCCATTTTTTTACCAATCTCTTTGCTGTCTGAAGATCTAAATCCCGAAAAAATTCCTTAGAAAATCCTAACCTCTGAACTACTTTCTCTATCTTATTTCTCCACTTTGACTGGTATTGATCCGTACTCAAGATTTTCCTAAGTGGTGCCATAACCTGGTCCCAAACTACTTCTTTTAACCAGTAATTCATTATGCAAGTTAATGCTCGTGCCTTTACAGAGGGAACAAGTGTTTCTGCTCGCAACAAGGGGGCTGGTGTACCCAGCGGGGCACCCACGATAGATCTTAAGAATTTATTTTGAGGGGCCTCCATTTATTTTGAGAGGCCGAAGGCTATCCGGGCCCTTTTCTCTCGTCCACAGGTCCTGAGCTCCGCCCCCATCTGGAACTCCGCACAGCTGACAGGCGAGTAAAGTGGGACTAGGCTGTGGGCTCCGCTGCAACGCCGCTCACCAGCTCCGCTCCCCCACTGCCGAAAGCTAGCCGGGCCCTTTTCTCTCATCCACAGGTCCTGAGCTCCGCCCCCGTCTGGAACTCCGCACAGCTGACAGGCGAGTAAAGTGGGACTAGGCTGTGGGCTCCGCTGCAACGCCGCTCACCGGCTCCGCTCCCCCCTGAAAGTGCTGGTCTTTCAGTCTTCTGGGTTTACAAGTCCACAGGTAATTCCGGATGCATTCTTCTCACTCTCTCTCACACGCACTGCCTAATATTTTATATCTATATCTATCTATCCACACACACACACACACACACACACACACACACACACACACACACGGTATTTTCAGACGTTACGAGATCACAGTCAATCACAGTGAACCACGGTCAATGGGGGTCAAAGCACCCTGAACATCTGTTTTGTGGGTGCCAGATGTTCACCACAGTCAATCCCCACCAGGGGTCCAAATTAACCACGCTTCCAGAGCTCCAGCCTGGACCATCTCCAAAAGCGTGGTCAAAGCAATTCCCACTGGGAAACAACAAAAAGTAATGTCTGAATGGCAACCACTGGCCGGAATCAAGAAAATCGATTCCTAGCTGCGGACAAAGCACGCAGCATCACTGCCAGGCAACCAGCAACAACACAGGACAGGGAGGGAGATTTAAAGGGCACACAGCAACAGGGGGACGTGGTGGGATGGAGCGAGGCAGAAGGGAGAGGAGAGAAGTGGGAGAACAAGGGAGGAGGAGGTGGAGTTGCAAGAGGAGGTGGTTGTGCTACACCTGGAGGCAGAGGAGGGACAGCAGCAGCAGCAGCTGGGACAGGCCAAACTGGTGCCTGCTGCTGGCCCGGGGGATGCGGCACCCCAGAAATGGGTAAGGGGACCGAATGGAGGGCAGAAGCACAGGGGCACCAAGGTTGGTGGGTGGGCTGGCAGGGGGGGGGGAAAAGGGTGAGGGACTTAGGGCTGTGGCAACCTGGTTACCACTCCTCCCCTTATGACCTGCAGACACGTAAATGGGCCCCGGAGCCCGAGCTCCCGGAGGAGAGGGCCAGAGGGCAGGCAGAGGAGCAGGAGGAGTAGGAGGAAGACCACGACCCAGAGGGCGCCTGCGGGAGTCAGCCGTACAATCAAGGGGGGCAATGGGGGCACAGGGATACCCAGGACTTTATACGGATCTGGGGGACCCTGGAGCACCAGCTGGAGCTGGCGGTCAACCACACAATGAGCACGTCTTCAAGGAGATTGTGTGGGAAATGGAGGTGGCAGGGCATCCCAGGACAGTGGCCCAGTGCCGGTTGAAGTCCAAGTAGCTGAAGAGGGGGTACAAGGCCATTAAAGACAACAACAGGCACTCTGGGCATGGAGCTCAGACCGCCCCCCACTATGACGCCCTGCACCGCATCCTATACATGAAGGGGTCCATAGTCACCCCGCGTCTTGTGCGGAGTGCCATGGTCCAGGACAGGGAATGGGCTGAGATACCCCCTCCCCTCACTGCCCCCATCGAAGACACTGGTTCCAGGAGACCTGCCTCCCAAGAGGAACGCCCCGGGACCTCGGGACCTGCAGGCCCCCCTTGTGCACCAGCCCAGGAGCCCCCAGCCAATGTCCGTAGCGAGAGGATCCGAGGCCGGCACCCTGGTCACCATCAGCCAGTGGACACAGGGGGACCTTAGCCATACTGAGGGGCCAGCCTCGGAGGGCTCCAAGACTGACATAGAGGGTAAGCAGATGGGTAGGATGGGACATGGACTGGGGGGAAGGCCCGAGAGGGGGGGGAAGGGAGCACACAGAACACAGGGCCGCCCTCAGAAATAGGGGTGGGACATCAGGCCAAATACCAGCTACTGGTTTTACCAGCTACCGGTTTACAAAAACCAGATTACCGGATTAAAACCGGATTACCGGTGCCCGATTTATTGCATTGATTTCAATGGGAAACTGTCCCCATTGAAATCAATGGGGGAAAAAAAAATACCTCCCCCTCCCAGGCTGTGCGGGTGGAAGGGGGGCACCCACCCACCCTGCCCAACCTGGGTTTTTAAAAAAATTCTTTTACCCTAAGTCCCTACTAGTGCGGGCTCCGGGCCGCTGCCAGCGACTCAGAGCCCGCACCAGCAGGTACTAGGGTGATCCCTGGGGTGGGGGGTGGTTTAACACACACACCATCCCAGGGATCACCCTACTTCCCCACCCAGGGATCGCCTACCTTTGGCGTTCCAGGCGGCGGTGGCGCCACTGCTCCAGACAGCTTCAGTGCTGGCTGTGGCTGCCGGCTTCAGTGCTTTCTAGGCATTCCGGGAAACTTCCGGGTTTCCCCGGAAGGCCTAGAAAGCGCTGAAACTGGCAGCCACAGCCAGCGCTGAAGCCGCTGGACTGCCACTGCCGCCACCACCACCACCCAGAGCACCAAAAGTAGGCGATCCCTGGGGGGCATCATCCCCCCCTCGATCTCTGGTCATCCCCATGTCCGTGAAATCTCCATGGTACATCCGGGCATAGAAGGGAGAGATGGTCATGATCCGGGCATCATGGCTGTGACCAGAGTAGCCCATGTAAATGTCTATAAACCCACCCCAGTGGTCGACGACTGCCTTCAGCTTCAGGGAGTGGTACCCGTGTCGGTTGACATATTCCGAGGCCTCCCAAGTGGCTGGGCGCAGGATCTCTATGTGGGTGTCGTCCATGGTGCCCATGCAGTTGGGGAATCCCCCAGCCATGAAGCCAGCCATCACGGCCTCCTGGTCCACCAGCTGGATCACTCGGTCCAGGAGCACGCTCTTCACCGCCTCGCAGACATCCCGCAGGATCCCAGCGATGGTGCTCACCCCAATGCCGAAGTGCTGCGAGATGGAGTGGCAGGAGTTGGGTGTTGCAAGGGCCCAGATCCCTATGGCAACCTGCTGGACCATGGGTATGGGGGCCCGCATGGGGGTGGCCTGTCACTCCTGCCAGGGTGTTAACAGCTCCGCGAGTCGCAGGAGGATGCACCTGTCCATCCAAAAGTGTGCTCTCCAGGTGGCCTCATCCATTGGTCTAGTGCCCTGGCTCACCACCCCTGTGCCCGCTCCGTGACTCATAGCCACCAGTCAATGGGCATTGCAAGTAGAGCAACGCACCCCATGGTCTCCCTCCACCACTGGAGATGGCCGGCCGCCTCACAGAGTGCAGCAGCCAGACCCCAGGTGCAGAGGTGGGCCTGTCGGGCTTCCCTGGACACCTGCTGAGCCCTGAGCCAGACCAGGGAGCACCTACGTCCGTGGTGGGCTTTCTGGGCTCTGCCAGCGCTCCTGGCCATGCACACGTGCAAGCGGGCGGCCAGGTGCACCTCTGCGGTCTGGATGCACAGGAGGTCTTTGTGAGAGCTGTACCACTCCACGCACGTGACTAGGTGCATCCTGCAGGTTCCCAACCGGCCCAGCTCCATGGTGACCAGTGTCCTGGGTGGGTTACGGCCGCACTGCACCTGTTGTAGGTGGGGATCTGTGTTGCCCCGCACCCCCAGTCGCGCCCTGCCAACCGGGCCCAGAGCCCCTGGTCACCAGGTCACCATGTCCACCCCCCAGACCAACAGGCCCGGCTCCTGCAAGGCGAGTGTGGTGGGGAGGCTGCGGGCAGCCCAATGCATGCACATGCCTTCCCTGATGGGGGCATGGTGCTTGGTAATGCCCTCGGTCAGGCATGTGCGGGCAGCAGCTGCATTCCTTCTGCCTTCACCCCCCACCTGCCAGTGTCGGCTGCCTGTTGTCCTCGGGGCCCTGAGTAGTGCGTAGGCTGTTCTGACTGTGTGCTCTGTTCCAGCAGCTGTGCTGGGTCCACACCCCACGCCTCGCTCTGTAGCCGTACAATGTTGCAGCCTGTGCCCTTATCACTTGGTCTTGGAGCTCCCCTGCTTCCCCTCCAGTCCCTCCAGGGACTGTGGGGCCCTCCTTTCCTTGCACTTCATATCCGTCACTTGCTGGACCATGGCTGGCCACTCTTCCCCAGGGCTTCCAGGCCACAGAGCGCACAGGCCCCCCATAGCTGGACCTTCCACAAGACCATGGCCCTATGTGACCTGTGGCATTCCCTGGCTGTGCAATTGCTCCTGAGCTGCCCGGACAGCCTCACAGGTGGCTACGAGAGTATGAGCTCCGGGCTGCGGTACTATAGCTATGTGTTGAGTGCCCACAACTGCCGGCTGCATGCTGAGATGCTAGGCCTGTGTTCCTTTCCCAATGGGTGCATTCCGGAGATCAGGTGCTCACATGTGGGGTGGTCAGCGGCGGAGACCATGTCCACCCTCTCTGTGTGCAGCCTGACTTCCTACATGGCCTGTCTGGTGGAGGGGGGCCCTGCCTTGGCTGTGTCCTCCTTTGACTGTGTTCACGGGACCCGAGGTTACCAGCGGACATGTGGGGTGATCTATCACTGCCTGTTGGAGTTGGGTCACCTTCCGTGGCCCCCACCTTCTGGCTATGGCTTGTCGGAGCCCTCTGAAGTGGAGGTGTCACCGTTGGCTGGTGTGTGTCCCGATCCGATGTGCAGGTGTGGCTCACCACTCAGGATCCCTTCAAGGCATACTTCCTGGTCATCCACCACATGTCTGCATTGGGGTACTGTCAGGATATGCTTCAGTGGCCCCACTTCATGCACCTGGTGGGCCACCAGGCCATGGGCCCCTTTGTGGCCCCTTGAAGCTAGCTGTGAGGCCCCCCTTTTTTCTGGGCCCTGGATTCTGGCCCAGCTTTGGGCTCCTGGCTCTGGCCCGCTGCCGTGAGTCACTGTCCGCTCCCTCCATGATGTCCCTGACTCCATGGTGTGCTGGCTGGTGCCTGGGATCCCACTGCCCCTGCCTGTGCCTCTGTGCCCCCTCCGCGGAGCCCCCTGTCCACCTCTGCAACTGGTGTTCCCCTCCGTGGCTGTCATCTCCTGTGGCTGTTTCATGAACTCTGTGGTGGCTCCCGGCGCCCCAGGTGCTGCTGTCTTTCCGGGTCTGGCCTTGATCCCTCCTGTGCCTGTGCCCCCCCTTCCCCCTTGGGTGCCTCTGTGACTGATGGGTGCTGGGGCCCCCAGACTGCACCTCCCCACGTCCTCCCGGGGGGGGGCTTGTGGAAGGGTTACTCTGCTCTTTAGCCCCAGCTCACCTCCGTCCCATCCATTGCCCCCTGGCCAGCACATGGACTCCCTGACGGCCTCCTGGACCATTCCTGGGTCACTCCCTAGACTGTGTGGCCTCCCCGTGTGCCTGTGCTGTGCCCCTGCAGGATCCCCCCCATTCTGGGATTAGCAGTGTAGCTGTGGGGGTGCCCGTGCAGGCTCTGCTGTTGTGGGGGTCTGGTTGCCATTCCCCTTGTCCTTCCCTGGCCCCTGGGCTGGTTCTCCCCGCCCCCCTTCCCCCGTGCCCATTGTATCGTGTGTGTTGTCGGTCCCACTTTGTCCCCCCCTTCCCTTCCTTTCCCGTGTGGGTGTGTGTGCTGTGTGTTCCACGGTGACTTCGTTCGTATTCCCTGTGCCTGTTGCGTGTGCTGCCTCGGCAGTTCTTCTCCCTCTTCCCCCTCCCTTCCCATTTCCATTGTGTGGGCATTCCTTGTAGGCGCTGTTGGCTTCATTTGTCCTCAACCAGTCATGTCTGTGTCCCGCCCCTCCCTGGAGCCTTCCGGGTGTTTTGACCATGGCCCAGGATCAGCGTCACATCTGTTGCGCTGCCCCGGGCCGTGGTCTGGCAGCCCGATTCCCTGCCGTGGTCCCGGTCCTGTCACGTCTGTTTGGGGGCCTTTCTTGACCACGGGGGGTGGTTAGACAGGTTGCCACACTGGGAATCCACTGTGGTGATTCGGGTGCCTGTAACGTCTGAAATCACCCTAAATCTACGGGGCGGGATAGAAATGTATAAATAAATAAATCTAACTGCTATTAACTATTCTAAATGCTATGAACTAAATGGGTTGTCTAATAAGTACACAGGCCTACTCCTACAAACACTAAAACTAAATCACTAGTGCTATCTCTATCACTAAGCTAACTCATACATCGATCGATCGATCTATCAATCGGGATGGGAGGGAATCACAAACACAACAAAGAGGGGTACAAAACTGAAATGAAACCTAAATCAGTCTAATAATCCTACTCTAAATGAAAAAAACAGGGGAAGGGAAGGGAATATGGGATGCAATATATGGGAGAGGGACAGGATTCAATGGAGGGGGGAGGAACGAAGGAAGATTGAACACAGGGAACACAGAGAGGGGTAAAAACAAAAAATAATCACTAAATCTATCTAAGCTAAGCAAATAATTGAATGAGACTGTGGGGGTAGATGGGTTGGCTGGATGAAATGGGAGGAGGATAGCAATGGATCGGGGAGCTGGGAACTGCTGGGAGAGGGTGCCTTCTGAAACACCTGCTGTTCAGGAACAGTGACTAGCTCAGAAGGTGTTGGGAATGGGGGAGGCAGACAGTTTTGTTTCTTGCTGCGCCAGCCTCACCGCAAGCCCCATTGGCTCCGTGCAGCCTAGCCCATGGCCAATCACAGACTGCGAAGCCAGTGGTCTGAGGCGAAAAGGGATGGTGATTGGGCAGGCTGGCTTATACTCCAAGCCTCTCCACCCCTGGTACCTGGAAGTCTGCTCCTCAGATGACTACCCCTCCCTGCCATGTTTGACCATTCAGTGACACTATTTTGGCCACCCGAACTCACCCGAACATGATCCAAACTGACAGAATTGTTCCGTTATTTCGACGTTCGGAATTGAGTTCGGTTTGGTGAGTTCGGGTTCGGTCGTCCAAACAGGCCGAGTTCGGGCCGAAATCCAAACTTCTGAACCGCGTTCACCCATCCCTAGTAAATGGTAAAACAAGAAAAATTCTCGACCAAAAAAGTGTCATGAACCAGGAGGAGGGGGTTCTTGATTCTTCCCAAAAATGAGTCGAGAAACATTATTCTCAGCAAGAATCAAGAAAAAAATTGAGATCAAGTTTCAGACTTAGTTTTAGCCCATCAGAAGGGCTACAAGCTAGAGCCAGGTAGGGGGATTAGGGACTGGCCGGGGATGGCATTGGAAAGGAGCACCCCCGCACCACCACAGCACAAGAACATATACCCAGTATCCAACACATAGCATACATCCCCACTGCCCAGAGCGCACCCACACACCCACAGTGCCCCTACAGATACAAACCCAGCACAGAACCCAGCACAAACAGGCTGAAGAGCAGACAAGGATCACAACTGGAAGAAATTCCACACACAGCTTGATGACACCATGCAGTGCAAAGCTCCTCCTTCTGCTTCTACTAAATTTTAAGGTTAGAAGTATTTTTATCTTACTATTAAGCACCGTCTACTTTAGTCAATGTTAAACTGATGTTGTAGCCTAGTAAATAAGGTGTTTGGACTTGGACTATGAATTATATATATATACCCAAGTGGGTAACTCAATGGGGCTAGAATTAAGATGGAGATAGGTATGTAACTTTGCTTATCATGTTTTGAGGATGATTAGTCAGGGGACAAGTGTTGGCAACATAACCCCCATGAAGGGTAAGCCATTAAAATTGCTGGGGGTGCTCCCTGCATAAGTGTGGGGGCTGCCCTTTTAGGGGACAAATGTTGGTGTCCCGATCCCCATGAAGGGTAAGCTGATATTGAATATAAGGCACTAATATCATAAAATGGGGCATAGGTCCTGTAAGTATTGTAAGATATTAACATCTTCAAATGGGGCTTACGGCCATGTACACATACCTGCAGGGGTTTTCTATCAGGGGTCAAGTGTTGGCACCACAATCCCCGAGAAGGGTAAGCCATAGATGGAGGCAGGTTACTGATACCCCAAGTGAGGCCGTAGGTCTAGGTAATTGCAACTAGCAAAGTTGGTTTTTCCAATTATATTTTAGACCTCATTTTATCTAAATGTAGTTTGTGTCTTGATATACGTTCTCGTGTTTTGTGTTTTTGATATATGTTCATATGAAAGTAGTGCTTGAAATAGATATGTGTATATGGAGAAGGCACAAGATGATGTGTGCATCTGGGTAGTTTGGAGAGTAATTTTGTGATATTGTGTTTTACGTTGATACCGCTGTTTCTCCATTGGCCATGGCGAAAGCTAGAGCCTAATAAACAAATTTTGATTTGATTTGATTGGCCACCCCTGATTTTTATTTATCAAGCAAAATTAGTTCTCTGTTCCAGCAGCTCAGCAAAAGGTTATCCATATTTGGTAAATGGCCCTTTGGCAATCGTAGCCTGTTGGGAAAAATTCAAGCAGTGCTTGGCCTATTCCAGTTCACACCACAGCTGAAGTGAGGGCTCAGTATTATAGCTGAAATGGTTATCCATGTGAATATTGGTAACTATGCTTTACAAAGAATATAATAATAATACTTTATTGTGTATAGCCAACAGGCTGTTACACTGATAAAAAACATTTCATAATACTACAAATACATTCCATATGGTAAATACTTAACAAAAGTCACAATAACCCAAGGTTTACTTCCAATGACAGATTTTTTTCCCCCATACAGCAAGAACATCACATTGCATAGTTCCTTTAAAATAGTTCCTAGCCCCAGAGGTCCGTCTCCCCAGCCACTACCAGGGTAACTAATTTCTAGTCCTCAATCCAATATTTCCAGTTGAATTTAGAGGGTAAATATTTATTTATGTATTTATTTATTTTATGAATTTGTACACCCCCCTCCTCCTACGAGCAGCCCGGGGCAGGGTACCTACCTCAGGCAATATCCCCGTTGCCTGAGGATAGGTACTCTTATAATCAACACAGCCCTAGCAAAATCAGTCACAGCTCTGGTGACAACATTGTCATTAGGGCTCAACAATCTCCTAAGTACCCAGACATTGGCTCTAGATTGAAAGTCCAACAGAATTTTCCCCAGATATTTTATCCGGAGGCCCGTCAAAGTAGGGCATCTCAGTAAGATATGGGACACGGTGTCTACTTCGCCCTGATCACAAAGTTGACAAACCCTCAAGACTTTGGGGGTGCCCCTATGTCTCCCCTCCACCAAAGCTGAGGGAAACAAATTACAGCATAATTTAGTGAATGCCATACGCCTATCCGGGTCCATCCAAGTGAAGAGATAGTTGGAACTCACCGTTTGGGGCTTGTATATCTCAAACTCAGAGGTCACCTGTTGGGAGGGCAGCAGTGACTGTTCAGTCTGCTTAGCTTGATCTTGCAGTCTCTGCTGAGCTAGATTCTTAAAAGCCTTAAGCCCAATCCTTCCAAGAGTCCCTACCTCCAGCCCCAATCGTTGGATTATCAGTTTGACTTGTTCTACCCACGGTTCCAGCAGGTCATTCATCAGAGCCATATTTATAAGAGATTTGTCCATCCTCGGAGCTGCTGTTAACTTGGCCCAGTAATGTATCACCTGTTGTATCACTAGGATCTGCACTGGAGCTGAGGCCGTCTCAAAACTAGAGACCATTCGGGGTGGGGGGGGGTGGGGAGACAACTCCTCAGGATACCCAGCACTGAAGCCAAAAATCCATTTTGAATCCCTTCCATTTTATCACAGTATGCCAAACCTCAAACTGGGGCAGCATACAAGGCCTGAGTCAATATCTTAGCCCTAAACAGGGCTATGGCAGCAGCTATCACGTGACCTTGGCCATAATAGAATTTCAAAATAGCAGCAGCAGACTTCCTTGCCTGGTTCCTAACTTGCTCATAATGCTTTTTCCAAGTTACCATCTCCAAAAAAATGACCCCCAAATATTTGAAGCAGGGGACTTGTTCTATAGACTTCCCCTTAGTTGTCCAAGACGGGCACTTCCCCTTCTTCTCGTCTCCTACCACCAAGATCTTGGATTTGGAATAATTTACAGTCAGTGACTCCCTACTACAGTAATTCCCAAACAATTCCAGTTGCCTCTTTAGGCCAATGGCCATTTGGGATATCAGTACTGACTCATCAGCATAGAGAATAATTGGAAGACACCTTTGCACCACCAAAGGGGCGTGAGTGTCTTTAGTGTTCATATACTGGACCACAGCATTCAGGTACAGCTTGAACAGTACAGGGGCCAATTGGCACCCCTGTCTAACCCCCCTCTGTACCAGAATTGGGGCGGATAAAGACCCTCTAGCATGCAGTCTCACTTGTAGTGAGTTATCCAAATGAAGTTGAATTATCAAAAATAGGAGCCTAGGCTCCATATCTAAACATCTCAGCTTCGTCCACATACATTCTCTACTGATAAAATCGAACGCCTTTTCCAAATCCATGAATCCCAAATACAACCTGCCCTTCTGGGACATGTACTTCTGAACCAGAGAAGACAGAAGTAAAATATGATCCACCGTTGCCCTCCCTGCAGAGAAGTCTGCTTGCTCAGGTGCTATCTGTTCTGTTTCCTCTGCCCATGTTCTTACTTTTCCCAATAGAAAACGGGCATAAAGCTTTCCTACTATGCTAAGCAAGTTGATAGGCCAGTAATTTGCAGGGAGACTAGAATCCCCCTTTTTGAAGATGGGCACTAAGATACTTCGAAGCCAAGATCCAGATACTGTTCCAGATTTATTTATCTCTGTAAAAAGGGGGGCCAGAAGTACTGCCCACCAATCTGAGCAAGCCTTTAATAATTTGTACGTGATTCCATCAGGCCCCAGGGCCTTACCTGGTTTCAGGGTTAAAATAAGGGTCTTTACTTCTTCAGGGGTTACTGGGGGCCAGGTGTCAAACCTATCACATGGTTCTATTTCAATACTACGGCCGTCCACCGGCAATGCTGCATATAAATGCTATAAAAAAGTTCCCAAGCCTGGGGGGGAATTGGTAACTATCAGATTTGCAATCAGCAAACTAAAAACAATAGGTTACCAAGCTCTATCTATTTATTAACCAACAGTTTGACTGAGTTGCCACATTATATTACCACTTTGCACATTTTACCGTGTTGTTGCAGCATTCCATTTTCCCATCCATTCCATGGTTACCAGCTAATTCCCTTTGCTCACGGTTCTGCTGCTTACGCTTTGGGCCCTGATTTCAAGGTGGTGCTGTGGGGTATTTTATGGTTTGCTTTCCCTTCCCATTTATTTCCCACTGAGTTTAATGGGAAAAAACACAAAACCAAAAATCCCAAACTATAAAAAGATCCAGATTTTCAAAAGAACCAAACAACAACAACAAAACCAAACCAAACCCCCCCACACCCTTGGCTTCCACCCTTAGACATTTTCCTGGATCTTGACATTTTTATGTCCTCGATTACTTTAAAAAGTAATTATCAGACATAAATACGGTTCCACCTGCTGGTTCCCTTTGCATTACAGAACTTTTACAGTACCAAGTCCTCAGTAGCAAAAGGAATTCAGCATTCTACACTGCTGTTCATTCTTTGATCATTATTAAGAATTGTGTGTGAAGCAAAGAAAAAAGTGTTTGATGATTTTCATAAACTTGGATGACCCCCATGGAACAGAAAAATCACAAAAAAATATTCTTCAACAAGTACAATGAACAAAAAGCAATGTAAACACCTCTGAACATCACTGAAGATTCTGATCTATCCAGTCTTATGTCCTGGTTTGTTCTGGGGTTAAAAAGGCTAATGTTCACTATAACATGCATAAGAATTACACATTCTTTCCATTCATGGGCATCAGCAGGTGATGCCTGAGCTTAAAGTTCAAACTGTTTTTCTTTTCTACTCCTTTTCCCTACATCAAACCTTTCTTCAAGGCTATTATTCACTGACTTGATCAAACAATAGCTTAATTCACCCGTTCAATTTTGTTTTCTGTTAAACAGGACAGTCATTAAAAAAAAAATAAAGAGTTTGAGAGGGTGTGTAGAATTTCAAATAGTACTTGGTCAGATGCTTATTTGCAATACATTTGATTGTATTTTCCACATTACAGCAGTGATCAAAACATTGTTTAATGGTGGGGATTATAGAGAAAACCACACATCAATTACAGTGGAGTCAAAGGAATATAAGAACTGCTGTATTGCATCAGACCCATGTAGTAGGGGTGGGACTCCAGGGGGATTACCGGATACCAGATTTATTGGTATTAAATCTCCTGATATCAGATTTACTGATATTGGAACATCAGATTTTTAACATTGCTGATTTTACCGTTTTTTTTTACATTGTGGCCATTGCTAAATGGCGTCAATGTTAAAAAATCTGGTAAAACCGGCAGTGTTAAAAATCTGATATTCCGATACCGGCAACTATCGGTATTATCGGATTAATCCGATACTGATAGTCCCACCCCTACATAGCCTTTATTCCAATATCCCCCTTCTAACAGTGGTTAATGACTGATGCTTCGAGCAATGCTAGACCCCTTAAAAGGAAGATGTGGAATAATTGATCCTACAGGAAGTTCTTATTTTAATTCCTAATAGTTAGTGATTGGCTTCGAACCAAAAGTTTGACTTGTTTGTGAGAAATCACAGGAGGAACTTTCACAACTGACCAGTGGTGGCGGGTAGAGTTTCCTATTGGTTGGGTAGGAAGCATAAATACTGGCAGGGGGCATGGCCATGTAAACTTTGCTATTAAAATGATTTTAAAAACACACTGAATACTAGTAATTTTATTTATATAACCCCCTCCTCCCTGCCAATGACACTCTGAACATTTAACAAAACATTAAAATACTGTAAAATAAAAACCAAACATCAATTTAAACCACAACATATGCAAAACAAACTCTTAACTTTCAGTGCACTTTCCTTCACAAGTAAACACCCAGATTGAGTGAGCAAGTAGGACCCTCAGCCAGGAAAAGGAGTGGCATGGGAATATGCCAGTAAATTCCCAGTTAAATTGTGAGAAAAAAGGAAGTGCCCAGGGCCCACAAAGCTTGCTTCATGTCCCAAGCAGAGAAAAGTGTGTGTGTGTGTGTGTGTGTGTGTGTGTGTGTGTGTGTGTGTGTGTGTGTGTTTAGGGGGAAGGGATGTACTCAATAATCACGGAGTACATACAGGCCCATTTTACATGAGATGGGCCCACTCATGCCCACACAGATCCGCTGCATGGGCATGAGTGGGTGCTACCTGTGTGACTGCCACGGTGGGTGGGTGGGTGTGCGTGCGTGCATGCATGCGTGCGCAGTCGTGGGAAACACGTGAACACCCACAACCACCCATCACCCACTCACTGAGCAATTGGCCACATTGGAGAGGGCATTCTCAGCTGTGGCACCTCGTTTGTGGAACTCCCTCCTGTCAGGGGTCCATTTGTCCTTGGATCTCCTCTCTTTCAGGTGTCAATGCAAAACCTAGCTATTCCACCAGGCTTTTGGTGGGGGAGATGGGTAGGGGGTGGGTTGGGTTGGACTGGGGGTTTTGTGATTGCTATATTTTGTATATTTCCTGTTTTTTATTGCATTTGTATTTATTGTTATATTTTATTGTACACTGCCCTGAGCTACCTTGGCAGAAGGGGGCAGGTTATCAAATATTGACAATAAATAAATAAAGCAAGAAAGCAAGCACTGTACCAGGGCAGATCAGCAAACAAATAAGTGCTAGGGATGTGCGAATGCGGTTCGGACGTTCGGAGTTCAGACCGAACGCCCGAACTGAAAGCGGAAACCCCTGAACAGTTCAGCCGCATTCGGCCACATTTGGGCAGGGAAAATGTTGCTGGCAGGCCCAGGGAGGGGTCATCTGAGGAGCAGACTTCCTGGCACCAGAGGTGGAGAGGCTTGGACTAGCAGCCAGCCTGCCCAATCAACATCCCTCTTTTCCTCAGACCACTGGCTTGGCAGTCTGCTATTGACCAGGGGCTAGGCTGCACAGAGCCAATGGGGCTTGTTGTAAGGTGGGTGCAGCAAGTAACAAAAGTAATTACCTTCCCCGCCTTCCAATTTGTTCTGAGCTAGTCACTGATCCTGTCAGCAGGCATTTTCAGAACTCTCCCTCTCCCAGTAGTTTGTGTTCCTCTAATCCATTGCAATCCTCCTCCTTTTTCACCCATTTCCACACATTTACCTCATAGTTTCATTTATTTAGATTAGATAGATTTAGGTGTTATTTTTATTTTTAACCCCTCCCGGTGTTGTTTCTCCCTCCCCTCCCTTGAATCCTTCCCTCCTCCCTGTATATATTCCATCCCTGATTCCCTTCCCCTGTTTTGGGATTTATTTAGAATAGGATTAGATTGATTTAGGTTTCATTTCAGTTTTGTACCCCTCCCTGTGTTGTTTGTTGTGAGCTGTCTGTGTCCCCCCCCCATCCCTGTCTATATCTATCTAATATCTATCTATTTATATATTAGATACTATAGATAGATAGTTGGAGGAGTTATCTTAGTTATAGAGCTAGAGATAGTGTGTAGTGATTTAGTTTTAATATTTTATAGTATGTTTGTAGGACTAGACCTTTGTAGATATTAGATAATATTCCATTTAGTTCCATAGGTTTTCAAATAGTTAATAGCAGAGTTAGTGTAGATATATATTATATTCCAAATCTGAATAAATAATTTTTTTAAAATATAAAATCTTCCAGTGCATTATTTGGGTGAGAGAAATGGAGAAGGGAAGCAGGAGAGGCCGGTCTGCTGCCCGCAAGGCAGGGAATGGGAAATGTGGCAGAGGTGGCAGGGGCCGTGCCAGTGGAGTGGCAGGCATCAGCAGCAGCCCGAGCCCATCACCACACCCCAAACTGCACAGGCCTGATTTTGGGAGACAGACTTCAGAGGCTCGCAGCAGTGGCACTAGGGGTGTGGTTCAGCATCACCTCCTGCCAGCATCCTCCACTGCCACGCAGGGAACTGGAAGGACTGCAGTCCAGGAGGCTGCGGCTATCTGTGCTGTGGCTGCAGGTGCAGGTGCTTCAGGATCGGATGTTCACCATGGGCCACCAATGTCCCCCATTATTCATCTGATCCCCAACAGTCCAGAGCTGATGGATCCCACTCCAGCTGCTAAAGGCAGTGCCTGGGCAATGGAAGCAGGGAGAGGAGCAGAAGTAGCAGCAACAGCTATACGGGGCACAGGGAGAGTGGCAGTAGCATGGACAGTCGATCAGCCTCAGGGTCCCAGTACTCCCCTTCGCAGGGGGACATATCTCAGATTGGGGGCAGAGAGGCAGATACTAGTCCTGTAGAGGAGATGTCTGGTGCTGACGTGATGGCTGTCCCTCCGAGAGCGGTATTGCCACCATGTTCTGCCTTTCCCATCAGTACTGTCAGTGGTGTGTCACCCGGTGTGGGCCAGAAGGCAGGAGGGGGCAAAAAATCCTCCATATGGGCGCATTTTAAGTTGGTGCAGGCAGATGATCCCAGGGAGGTGCAGTGCAGTTTCTGCCAGAAGATGGTGAAGTGTGGGCAGGTGCTCACCAACCTTGGCACAACTGCCATGGCGAGGCACCTCAAGGCATGCCACAGCGCTGTGCTGCTAAGTGGTCAGGCAGGGGCAGTGGACACCAGCGGGTTCCCAACTGCAGCGGCAAGTCGTCCACCTCCATCAACGGGCAAGCGTCCTCCTTGAGCAGCTACCTCTATCAGCAGGAGCGGTATTGCTGCTAGAGGGGAACAGCAGCAGCAGCAGCCAGTTGAGGCCCAGAAGCATCAGTGCACCATGGAGGAGCTGGGGTGGGGGCAGCTGCCAAGTCCATTGGTAGCTGCAGGACGTGGAGGGCGGCATGGCTTTCAACTGAAAGTCACGCGCATGTTGGGGGAAATTATTGCGCTCGATGGGCAGCCCTTCTCAGTGGTCAGGGACATGGGGTTTAGGCACCTTATTGGCTTCCTGGCCCCCCAGTTTAAGCTGCCCTCGTGCACCACCCTGAGTCGGCAGGTGGTGCAAGCCTTGTACTGGGCGTTAAAGGAGTGGGTGAGGGAGCAGCCGGCAGGGGCTGGGGGTGCCACCGTCCACTTCACCACTGACCTGTGGTCAAGCAGAAATGCGCAGCATGCCTACCTGGCAGTGACAGTGTACTGGTGGCAGGACCCGGAGGCAGCATTTGGGAGTGGCAGGAGGGGTCCTGAAGCAGGGTATAGGTGGGCCCTGCTTCAGGCTGAAGTCATGGATGGCCCCCACACTTCTCAGAACATCAAGGCAGCCCTCACCACCATGGTGAGGGAGTGGGTCACGCCAGG
>QEPC01000772.1:149560-160895 GCA_003113815.1 Sphenodon punctatus | reverse complement strand
CCCCCCCCCCCAAGCATAAGCAAAGCTCCAAGCCTAAATCATTAAGCATTAAGCAAACAGAAAAACATACATTCCCTACTGGGTCAAACCAATGGTCCTTCCAGAACAGCTGTCTAACTCCGGCGATAATCACCTTTCTGCCCCACTCTGGATTAAAAACCAAATCAGGATTGCTCCTGAAAACAATTTTTACTCAGCATTAAAAGAGGCAAAGCCAAGAAAAATTAAGCAGGAATAGTCCCCCGCACCCTTCTCAGGATTAAAAACTAAACCAGGATTGGCCCATCAATTTTTAATCCATTTTTAAAAGGGCAAACCCAAGAAAAATCAAATGGGAATAGTTCTTCCCCTCCAATGCTGTGGATTTAATCCCAAACCAGGATTCTCCTCAAAACAATTTTAAGCATCTTTAAGCAATTTTAAGCAACTTTAAGCAACTTTAAAGGGTGCACCAAAGAGAAGTCAAGCAGGAATACTCCTCTCTCCCCAGAGTTTAAATCTCAGACCCTAGATTTCTTCCCCCACCCCACCCCAAAACAACTGTTGGAAGCTTTATAAGGGGCACAGAAAAGAGCAGTTAATAGGAATAGCTACCACCACACTCCAGAAAAGAAAAGTAATAAAAAGTACCTCTTGGTCTTACCTGATCAGATGAAACTGTTTAACCAGGAAAGGTGAATTTGCTGCTGCAATGCTTTTAAATAAGCAGACTGGCTCCCCATCTCCCCAGTAGCCCTGACTGGTTAGGGCGATTGCTCTATCACCCACAAGTTGATCTAATTTTCTGGTCTCCTGAATAGGAATCCATGGGCAAGATCTCAAGCCTCTCCTCTATCCTCACCCCTAGACACAACTGAGCATGTGTGAGAAGAGCAAAATATAGGTGAAACAGTTGTCACCCTAACTTTTGCACAAGCTCTTTTGTCCTCTCACTCCCCAGTCCCCCCTCCCCTGACCAGCTCAGCCCTTATGCCCCCAAATCACTAACCTGATGCTGTGCTGGTTGCCACCATTACTGTCCCCCATGCATGCGCAACAGCCACAACTGCAGCCATTCCTCCTCTGCCACTTTCACCACCACCAGGTGACTGATTTGGAGCCCATGCCTTCTAAGCAAAAGGAAAGCAGAGGTTGGTGTATTCCCCTCTCCTTCAGGGGCTTCCGGGGGGGGGGGGCATTGAAGCAAGGCAGCCTTGCACCCAGCACTCCCTCAGAACCGCACTCGCCCATCCCTACCACTTTGGGTGCAGCCACACAAGCTGGGGCAGGCCTGATCCCCTGCATGCCTAGTGGTGGGCAATTGCAATTACCACACACATCGGGGCCAGCACAGAGAGCAGGGTACATGGTCTCTCCCTCCCCCAATGGGGAAACTGGGTGGGCCACTGTCAGAGGTCCTTCCATGGCCTGAGGTGGGCTGAGGCACTACCTATACACGCGGGCACCCAACGCCACCCACCTTCCCCCAGCCTACTCACTATCCTGCCTCCAGCCATGACATCACTGCACCCAAGTGGCAACAACTTCAGGTGCCCAAAGCCCCCCAACCTTGCTCCAGGGTGGGGCAAACGAGTTGTGACACACTACTATGAGTTGGGCAGCCTTACCCCTCTTTGGGTAAGGCTACTATGAGTGGTGTCCCCAGCCTTTTCTGGAGGACACAGCACATAGTAGCCAGTTTTTGACCCTGCCTTGAGGTGGGGTGAACATCCGGTGGTTGCTGGACATATGATGCACTGCATCAAGTGGTAAGCCACCATGAGCCATTTGGAAAGGGCAGGATAAAGACTGAACTAAATAAATAAATAAGACTGCCCAATGTGGGGCAACACCACCGAAAATGGGTTAGCATCTCATTTGGCCCTACCCATGGAGATGCAGAGGACATTGGGGCTGAAACAAAATTTCTCTAGAAGAATCAGGGTTCCCAGCTCATGTTTGGAAATGAGAATGGGCTGAAAAAACTGCCTGGATTCTCACCAAGAGCAGCGAGAATCTTGAAACAGCCCTCCCTCCCCCTGCACTTAAAAAAGAAACAAAGAAAGGGGCCTTTTACAACCCTCTCTCCTGCCCTGTTATTTATTTATTTATTGAATTTCTATACTGCCCTTCTCACAAGGCTCAAGGCAGCTCACAATACACAAATAACAGTTAAAACTGTTAAAATTCATACAATAAAAACATCCTCTCTCAAAACCCCACCCAGAACTCCAAACCCCACCTATTTTTGCCTCTCAGAGGCTTTTCCAAATTAAAAAAAAGTTTTACACCATCTCCAGAAGATAGCCAGGCTCGAGCTCAAATGAAACTCCTGGGAAAAAGAATTCCACAACATGGGGGCAGCAAGTTGTAGGAGCTACAAAGGGACGTGGTAGAACAGGTGGTCTTTCAAATATATGGGCCCCAGTCAGTTTAGGGCTTTAAAGGTCAAAACCAGCACTTTGGATTGTGCTCCCAGCAACTTGTCCCAGAAAGGAACTGAGCTGCATTCTGCACCAGCTGCAGCTTCCAGTCATTAAAGTCAGCTCCATGTAGAGCACATTGCAGTACTCTAGTCTTGAGCTGATAAAGCATAGATGACAGTGACCAGATCTGAATCAGAAAGAAAAGGCCGCAGCCTCCTCACCAGATGGAGTTGGTGAAAAGCGCTCCTGACCACCGCTGCCACTTGACAATCCAGGCTGTAACCATAAAAATGGCCCTGAGCTAATTTAGTCCTTAAAGTGCTAAAAGACAGGTCACTTTAAAATTGTCAGGGTTTGGTGTCATTATTTCTGTATTGAAAGATGTTTAGTAAAAGTGTTTTTTGATTTATCTTGTTTACATACTTGTTGGCCGTACGCCCGGACATTTTTGAAAGCAAACCACGTCTTGCTGGTTCCTTTGTTAAATCCTGTCAATGCTTTTATAGTATGTACTTTTAACATACATAGGCGGGTTCTTCGTCCCCAGGTAGTGGGTAAGTGGGCAATGGTATGGCAAAGAAGCCATAGCCTCTAACATAGGCGACATCTTTTAGCCATGTTGTTTGCTGAAAGCAGTACTGGATTAACTGGGGTGCCCAGGAAGTGCCCAGCTTAGAGAGAGAGATTCCTTATAGGGTCTACTCAGGTCTGAGATTTACTTTTCCATCCTAACTATGGATAAAATCCTTCATAGATTTAAAGTGTTCATGTTTCAGAATTGGCCACGGAATCCATTTTTCTTTCTGTTCTTTTCCTTTCTTGCTACCTATGGCACGCTGTACAACTGGCAGTAAACACTTTGGCCTATCACTGAATACGATCTTGTTTTGCTTACGTGAAACAGCAGTAAAAATATCCTTGCTCCAACTATCTTGTTGTGACATTAAGTTTGGAATGCAGTAAACATGACTGGAAAAAATTAAATGTTAATTGCAGCATAATGAGGTCCTCTAGCGGTATTTCACAGTATAGACACTGGTTTATAATATAGCTCTATTCACCTGTTTGGATATAATATGTATTTTTGGTTCATTATTAATTACTTGCTATTTAATAACTTAATTGCTATTTGATTATAGTTTATTGGTTTTTTTTAAAAATTGCTTGTCTTTATTCACATGGTAAATGTCTGTTATAGTATGACTCTGAATTGTCTACTTGTCAATAGGGCTGAAGCGGCAACTCCTTTTTCCATTCTGCTGATTCATTCCACCATTTCGGAATTGCTCGTGGCTTTCCGCAGCTTTTCTGCCAGCATTCCACCAGCATTTTGCTAATTCAGAAACTGTCAGAACAAGCATTGTTCCACTACTTCGCAGTGCCGATGGAAATTGCAGAAGATAGAAACTGTTGGAACAAACATTGTTCCTCTATTTTCACAGCCGGTGGAAGTAGCAGAATGAAAGTAGCAGAATGGTGGAAGTAGCGGAATGAAAATAGTGGAATGAACGTCTCTTTCGCACCATGCCATTCATTGCTGAAGAGCTTTTTCCATCAGAAAAAATTACCGCAGCGGCTTGCCCTTTCAGCCCTTGTCAACTTTAATGGGTTTCTATTGATATTAGGTGAGGGTATCAAAATATATCATTAATAATTTTTATTTATATATTATAAAATAATTTAATACCTTGCTCCTCCTGCTCCAAGCAGCCTGGGGCTGTTAACAATATAATGTGATGAATTTAGTGGAAACTGGGTTTTAAGCAATAGCAGTCTTTACACTTTTTATTGAGAAGACAAGATTTAATTTGGCCTAAAAAGCAGTTTTAGTCTGTAGCTACACAGACTGTTTAGCATAATTGGCACAAAGGAATTTAAAGAGACACTGATAATAACATTTTGTTTTGGGGACCCAAAGGTCTTTCTGTAAGTTGGGTCAAACAGTTTCTCATCATGTTAAAGGAGTTTAAAAAATGTAATGAGGCAGTAATATTAATAATAAACACCGCCACCTTGCGGAAATGGTGTTTCAGTCATATCTCAAATGCTAAAATAGGTTTTAAAGCTAAATAAGGGCTTTTAAGGCTGTCAATTGAAGTAGTATTAATCAACCTATTTCCCAATGTAAATTCCAAACTATTTCAAAGTATTTTAATAAAAAAATTCTGTATAGATTAGGAAATCTAGGAAAGAAATTAGAAAGGACATTAAAAATGTATTTAAATAGTAAATTCAAGTTTATTTCAAGATAAAGTTTGGTTTCAAATTATACCTAAATACACCATTCAGAGGTAATTGTTCTTTTAAATTGTTTCTTAATAAGAAACTCAAAGTCTTATAAATCAGTGTTGCTTTAGACATTTCTTTCTAAAATGAGTAAAGACAAGGTGGATATAGCATCTGTTCTCCAACAACGTCCTAACAAAAATCCCTATATAAAATTATGTAGAATTAATAGAATTTAATAAAATTTCAGTGAAGCTAATAGACTCCATTGGGTTTCATAGAACTCTATTGAGCTAATAGATTCTATTAAAGTGGACAACATCAGGACTGGTAAAAGACTACCATTGTCTTGGTTCATAAAAGTAAGGAGGGGTGAAGTCAAAATAACCAAGAAGAACCACCAAAAGGAACACATGGCAGACATATTGCAAGACTCTCAAAAATCCAATAAGACTGGAAGAATACTGTTAACAAAAAGAAGGGGAGGAAGACACTTGCTTGCTAACCAACCAACATGCTGATGGACCAAGTCACCTGTGGGACTTAGGTTTTTTTCTGTCCTAACACTTTTTCTTTTATTTTCCAAACTTTTCTTTTACTACTTTTTCCTAAGTCTTTTAATTTTCATTTTTAAAGCTATTTTTAAGGCTACTTTTTTTTCTTGTCATTAATTTTATTTTAATTTTTCCAATTTATTTTCATTTTTTAAGTTAATTTCTCTCATTTTTCACTCTTTTCAAGCCATTTAATTTTCATTTTAACTTCATTTCCTCATTTTTCAGATATTTTATTTTTAACTTCATTTTCCTCATTTTTCACTCTTTTAAAGCCATTTTATTTTCATTTACACTTCAGTTTTCTCATTTTTCACTCTTTTCAAGCCATTTCTCTTTTTGTCTTAAAGTGAATTGCAATTCTTATTTTTCTTTAAGGTTTTGTCCCCAGATTCAGGCATTACTTTTCTTTTAGGGAAGCACTGTATTAGTCTTAAATAAACCTGTTTCTTTTCCATTTTTTTTTTTACTCAGCCTTGTGGGCAAAGTTCCCCAGGTGCTTCTCTGTCTTTTCCCTCCCTTTTTGGAGCTTCCATGCTCCTTGCTTGTTAAGAAGCAATTCCTCAAACTCTGGACAATTTTTGTTTTATATTTTTCTTTAACTTTTCTACCTTTTATTTTTAACTTTAATTCTTATAAAGTCTCCAGCTTAGCTGCAAGTTAACATCTTATTTTCCCCAGCAGGACCCCACAGGCCCTAAACAACTTTTTTGGGACCTGTGATATCTGTGTGGCAAAATATAGTCTCCAAAAATATGTATTTTGTTAATCAATAACCTTTTTTGCGTCCTTCTGTAGTGCTTTTATAGTAGTGTGTAAGCCTGTTTGTCAGGCCAATAAATTGTAGTATTTTAGTCATAACAATTGTCTATTGTGACTTTTTGGTGAGGAAACTTAAGCTTTCCTATGGAGATCCTTGACCCCATGGGGGAGCTAATTCCTTCAAAGGGTAACAAGGTGCAGCGAGAGATCCAAAATCATGCCGAGGCTGCAAACCGGAGTGACCAGAGGGGGCCGGATTCCATCAATGACAGGTGTCCCAGTTCCATCCAAATCGCAAGACCAGCCAACCATCATCACTTCAGTCTTGTCAGGATTTAGCTTCAATTGGCTCACCCTCATCCAGGCCCTGATGACAGCCAGGGATTGAGTAAGCACCCAGACTATGGGACCTGGGTCGGATGAAAAAGAGAGGTAGAGCTGAGTGTCATCAGCATATTGATTCACTAGGTTATGTACTCACCTGGTTGCTTCTGCCTCTGTGTCTCTGCCACGCCACTTCTCTGTGGGTGATGGGGGATGCGAGGAGGAGGTGAATATGTAAATCACTATGCACATGGAATGTGGCCACTGGGGCCATTCTGTGCATGGGCAGCTCTTTTCCAAAATGGTGCTGGTAGTGTCAGTGCCATTTTGGGAAAGGGCAGCAATTCTGTGCATGTATGGTGCTGTTCACACATGCAAAGAACGATAGATTGCTACACTCCAATGTAGCTCCCACATGGAGCATTCCAGATTTCTCTGCAGTGCTCTGTAAATGGCCATGAGTGGGTGCTGCGTTGCTCATGGTAGCATGCATTCCTCCGCTTCATCATCAGACAGGTGTTCAGATGAGTGGTTCCTAGGGCTGAAGCAGTAACTCCTTTTTCCACTCCGCTATTTCAATCTGCCATTTTGGAATTGCCCACGACTTTCCACAGCTTTTCCGCCGGCATTCCACTAATTCAGAAACTGTCGGAACAATCTTGGAAACCGTCAGAACAAACATTTTTCTGTTACTTCACTGTGCCGGCGGAAATTGCAGAAGATCCAAACTGTTAGAACAAATTGTTCCACTACTTTCGCAGCTGGTGGAAATACCAGAATGAAAGTAGAATAGCAGAAATAGCAGAATAAAAGTAGCGGAATAAACATCTATTGCACCGTGCCACTCATTGCAGAAGACCTTTTTTAATTGGAAAAAGCTACGGCAGTGGCTACCGGATGGTTATGTGAAGTAGCATCTCATTTTAAAACACCTTTCTGTATGTTTAAAGGTGTGCAATTTTGTATTGTTTAATTAATTATGAAAATAAAAGGAGCCCCATTCATTTTTATAACTAGGGTAACGAAAATGAATGAATCAGCAAACATTAATTGGATTCCATTCATTTCCGTTTTTATTTTTTCATTTTATTTTATTTTTTTAAAAAAATTAAATTTAAAAATCACTATGCATGCAAAAATGGCTGCTGGGGCCATTCTGTGCATGAGTACCCTTTTCCAAAATGGCACTGATGCTGGCAGGGCAGTTTCAAAAAGTTGGGAGATATGCTACTGGGGCAGGTGGCACAGTTTGCCCTTGGCTTTACGTCTGATGGCTTTACGTTTCCCTCCTTCTCCTGCATATAATATGAATATATGAATGAAACCAGAAATGAAGACATTGGCGAAGGAATAGTGCATCCTAGGGCATTTTGCTATAGATTTCCAAAAATTTCTCTGCAATCTTGCACTGGCTGACCTCATCAGTTCGAGAGTTTAAATCTGTTTGATCTCAGTTATTTTTTATTTTGAGTGTAGAGAAATACGGTGAGATCCCCAGCACATGAGGATAGTGCGTAGGTGTATTGTATGTTGACTTTTTAATGACAATCACTGTATGGTATTTATCTTACAGGAGGCAGTACATTGGTTTCACAGTGAAACAAATGTCTCTGCACGGTGGTTAACAAATTCCAACTGATTCCTGGACAAATCTTTTTCTTGTATATGTTGCTTTTTCGAAAGCTTAGTTATAAAGGAAATATATTGCCCCAATGAGCTACTTGGGAGCCTCAGCAGGGGTAAATCAATGTTTCTCCATTGCTCTTAGGGATGGGCGAACGTGGTTCGGATGTTCAGAATTCGGACCGAACTCAGTCTGTTTGGACATCCAAACCGAACGTCCAAACCAAACTCTCAAATTACCAAACAGTTTGGTCGTGTTCGGATTAGTTCGGATGAATTCGGGGGCAGGAAAGACGTCTTTTCAGGACCCCCCAAAAAAAGTTTCGGTTTTGTTTCGGTTTCGCTATTTTTGACTGTTTGACCAAGTTCGGCCAACCCGAACTCGGCTGAACCCGAACTCGGCTGAACCGAATCTGACCCTGTGTCATTCTAGATATCTTTGCTAAATAATTTAATTTCAAAGGCATTAAAGGATGGCCAGAGAGTATATTCCTTACAAAGGAATGTACTCTCATAGAAAAAAAAGAAACTGGACAAGGCCACAGAAACACCTGTCCATGTTCACTCCTCCGAGAGTGTTTGCTCCATTTCTGATCTCTCAACTCCTGTCTTGAAAAGGAACTTATACAACAAAGTGAAAAGACAGGCCTGAAAAGTAAAATACATCACTCTATTAGATAGCAAAAATGGACCACACAAGGGCATTTTCAGACAAGACACTCACCCACTACTCACCCACCTCCTACCCACTACATGTTTACCCATAGGGCAACACTACAGCCCTGCAACATGCATAGTGGGTGAGTGGTGGGTGGAGAGTGTCTTGTCTGAAAATGCCCAAAGGTTTGGACTTCATAAGCAGCTATAGAAATATGTATGTAATAGTCAGCATGCTATTGACATTTTCCCTGCCTTTCTCTGCATTGCATTGAAATATTTTGACTTGCTAATGACCTTTTTTGCTAACAACTTTCCCCCTAAAATCACCCTTCCCCTCATATACAGGCCAGTATTCAGTGCTCTAAAAAAGGGGAAATTGTGCAGACATGAGAGTCAAATTTTGTAAGCCGGAAAGCAGGAAAGCAGGAAAAACTTGCATAACTTGCTTATCTGCACAATTAATGCAAATTGTATTCATGCAAATTTTCTTCAGGGCATGCAGTTGCAGCAGATCTTTGCCATGAAACACATAACCACCCCACCCACCTCTGAAAGACATGATACACTGCTTCCAGAATGAAATAAAAAATAAATAGCAAAACAGTGTCCCCTAAAAATCCCCAAAGATACTGTTACACAGCAGCCATCCCCACAATTCAAATCCAACCCCATTGACCCTAGCCCCTTTAGTTGACCTCACAGGACCCCCATGCACTTATGCTGGCAGCCTAAAAGGGCTCTTGCCTCCCTCTTTTCACTTCTTCCCAGGACTGACAGAAGTCCTCCCTCCCTCCTCTCTTTCCCAGAATCACAATATATAACATGAAAGGGACTAGTCAGACATCGGGCTCCCTTTTCCAGAGGCTACACAAACAGAAATTGTATGATCTGCAGTCTGGCTCTCCTCTTTCCCATCATCTGAAGGCTGATGAAAAAAAGAACTGGGCCAACTCCCTTCTTCCCTGGGCAGCAGTCAGTAAATAGCAGATAATTTAAGAGACCAGAGTCCACACACCCAATTGTGTAGTTACTGTTTTCTTTTCTGATAAGCACCATGAGTTGAATCTGCAAGAAGAAGTGAGACTCTGGTGGTTGCAGTCTCATCCCTCTATATATCTAGGCCCTTTTTACCCAGGCCGTGGAGCAGGGGGATCAGTTTTCATGCCATCCGTGTGTGGTGGGTGGGCGGAGGGTGTAGATGGGCATTCCATCTACACACATTGAACAACCTCTGTTTTCACTGGTTGCTCTGTGTGTGGGTGATGGGCGGAGGTGGGTGTGCATGGGTGTTTTGGGGAGAATGCACATACACCCACGCACTGCAGATTTTACATGAGACTCACCCATGCATGAACACTCAGATTTCATGTCTTCATTTGCTCAGTCTAATTCTGACAGTTTACATGCCCCAGGCTTGTGTATTTTCACAAATAGAAGTTGGTCCAATAAAAGAAATCTGAACTACTTTGTCATCATATTTTTCTTTTGCTGTCCCATTGTATTTGTTGGTGTTTTCTTGGGACCACACATTAAGCTCAAAACGGTCCCTCAAAATATCTTCACAAAAGCAGAAAAGCTGTTGGAAAAATTTTTAAACTAATGTTTTTTGAAGTCTAGAAATATAATTTAAATTATTTTCTTGCACTAAGTTTGATTATTTTTTTTAATATAAGCCATTCATAAATTTAAGTTAGCAGCACCCATTTGATTCAAATTTGGAGTGTTGTGGTGNTATTTTTTTTAATATAAGCCATTCATAAATTTAAGTTAGCAGCACCCATTTGATTCAAATTTGGAGTTTTGTGGTGATCCTTCCAAAATAATGCTGGGGAAAATGTCACAGAGAAATGTAACACTGCTATGTTACCTTTTCTGTTGATGCTGGTTAATGAGGCAGGTTTGCTTTCTGGTGCTCTTCTTAGTGCTAACGTTATATTTTTCTTCTTCTTAGGAAATATTATTTAATAAGCATAGCAAACAGTTCATCTCTCACTTAGAGAGAGGTTAGCACATCCCAATGAAAGGTATCTGGACGCTTTGATGAAAGGGAAGCTGTCAAACATGTCACGTTAGATTTGTACATTAATAGCTTCAGTTTCCAGGCCTCTTTTTTTTTTTGTCTTATAACCATTGCACAAAACAAATAATCTCTCTTTAAAGGGGTGGGAGGTAATATAGATATGAAGTGGATTTACTGGGGGGTGGGGTGGGGGATGAAAACAGTCCTCATAAGCAAACAGTATATAACCGGGGTGCAGCCACACAAGCTGTGGAGGGCCTGATCCACATGCACAGCCCAATGGCGGGCAAACACAGTCACCACACTGCAATGCCAGCGTGGGGAGCTAGGCCGATGCTTGGCCCCCTTGTGGGCAGCCAGGCACGTGGGTCACTATCAGATCTCCCGCCACAGCCAGGGCAGACCAAGGCACCGGCCACATGAGCAGGCATCCATCCTTTCCCCGCCTCCCTCCCCAGCCCAACCAAAATCCCATCCCTGACTGGGACATGACAGGCAAAAAGGGACCCAGGCACACAGGCAACCACACCTTGGGCAGCCTTACCCCATTTTGGGTAAGGCTGCTAAATGACGCATCCTCAGTCTTTTTCCAAGGATGCATTGCATGGTGGTGGCGATATCTGGTATCTGGCATCCTGGGCAGCCATACCACTGCATTGCATGGTATGGCTGCCCAGAATGGATTACAGTTGGTGTGGTAGCCTTCCCAAGGCATCTCATGTGTCTGTACCCATAACTGGTGCTTTCCACTGTGTCTGCGA
>QEPC01000772.1:120179-141175 GCA_003113815.1 Sphenodon punctatus | reverse complement strand
GGCCCGTCTCCTTACGGGGACGGGTCATCGGGAACACATTACACCTGTGCTCCGAACTCTGCACTGGTTGCCAATAGCGTGCCGAGCTAGGTTCAAGGTTTTGGTGTTGATCTATAAGGCCCTTTACAGTCTGGGCCCCTTGTACCTCAGGGACCGCCTTGCCCTCCACGCCCCGGAGGGCCCCTTTGGTCGGCCGGGGGTGCCTTCCTGGAGGTTCCCCGCGTAAAGCAGGGGGCCACGATGGAGAGGGCATTCTCAGTAGTTGGGCCGCGGCTTTGGAACTCCCTTCTGGATGAAGCTCGCCTGGCCCCAAGCCTGTTAACATTCCAGCGGTGTTGTAAAACCTGGCTGTTCGCCCAGGCCTTTGGGGTTGGGGGGGGGGAAGGTTAGGGTTTTTTTTTTATCTCCCCTACCAGATTTATTGTTTAATGTTGAATGGGACCCCGGGGCCCTGTTTTAAATACTTAAATTGTATTTTTGATGTTTTAAAATTGTTTTTATATTTGTTTTATATGTATTTTATATGTTGGAAGCCGCCCTGAGCTGTTTTCAGGAGGGGCGGGGTATAAATTTGGAAAATAAATAAATAAATAAATAAAAATAACCAGTTACCAATCCATGATAGGACACTGCCTCCTATCGCATGACATACACACACATGTAAATCTCACTCCCCACCTGATCTTCCCATTCAGCCTCTCCCACTCCCAAGAAGAGTTGTGGTCATCCCCCACCAGCCCTTCCCTCCCAACTAACTCCCACAACAGCATTATAAATTAAAAACAATTACAATTTACTATCTCCCTGTATAGTACCTACATAAGATCCCTTCCCACCCTGTACACTCCCTGGGCCTGCCCCCAACGACCATGACTGTTCAAATATCCTACTTCCGTCACCCTCACATAAAAATAAAAGTGTAAACAATACATGATAACAAACCTTAGTCTATTTCTCCAGCCCTGATTCACAAACAGCCACCAAATGACTGCTAGCCTTTAGTACCAGCCTTTGGTTGCTGTCTTGGAGCCAGGTAACAGCTTTTTCAAGGATTATCCCAGCAGGCAATCAAGACCCTCTCTTCAGTTCAGCTGGGCTTAATGAAGCTGACCTTGAAAGCCTTTTGGTGGAATATGTTGGAAGCTTCTGCTGGTGGAATGTACAATCCCGAGGAGACAGGTAGTAAGGTTTTCAAGGATTACTTAAGCAATCAATCAGTCTCATCTGTTTGGGGCTGTAAATTGTTTTCCAGAGGAAAAAGGAGGAAATGAACTCCACTGAGTAAGAGGTGAAAGGTTCATGGTCTTCTGAAAAGTTTAATATTAGGAGGAGGAATAATTTGATAAACGAAGACATGCACAACGGAATTGACTTGAACTAAGATGATCCCAACAAGCCATGGATTGAATTGAAATTGCATCAAGTTTGGATTGAAAGCCAAATTTTCAAGGTATTTAGGCATCGGTGTTCCAGAGTTCTTAAGGTTTAGTCTTTCGAGAATTTTAAAGGTGACTTTGATTGCTCAACTTAAGGCAGTTTGAAGGGACTGCATACTCTGGAAGTGCTGATTACCTACCCCATTTTAAAGGCTTGACAATGTTGGATGCTCAGAGTCATTTCTCAATGCTAAAAATGTAGGCCTGTGCTTTGGCCCATTTTACAGACAGTCATATGATGCCCCAGATTTCAAGTGTTGTATCCAATGAAATGCTTTGAGTCCCACATTTTACACTATTATTTAAAAGTACAATTTAAGACTGTGGGCCATTATGCAGAATAAAAACACAAGATTAAAGTTTAGAAGTAATTTCATCTCAATTCTGTTTTTGATAGCTATACAAGTTCCCAATAACTAAGTGATACCATCATCACCATCTTATCAGAATATTTAAAACTGGCATGATAGCAGAATGCATGTAGAAATGTTCTTTAAAAATCTAACTTCTCAAAAGAGACATACAACACAAACATAATGACAGTCCTTAGCATTTCCTTGCTAAATGTAATGTAGCCTGCACAAATATGCCTATCAAAAACTGCTTTGTTGTAAAACTATAAACCACAACAAAACACAAAATTCACATGTCTGTCGAAGTAATGAAAAGAAAAAGGAAAGAAACCTACTCAGATACTGCAAAACATGGAAAAAATAATGTGATGTTTTTTAAAAATAATAATAATAATAATAATAATAATAATAATAATAATACATCATTTTCACAGTCGCCTGCAGGCATATTATATAAACTCTAAACTAACAGCACACCTAATGTCTGAGTATTTATTCTAGGCATGTGTCTATTCTGTTTTCTCACATCACCACTAGGGCTAGGTGGCCTGGAATGATCATTTTGTTAATGTAAGGGCTTGCTGTGTCTGACATTTCACTTACATTTAATACAATGATTGGAAAGCCCATTACTTTGGTACATATGAACCCATCAATGACAGCAGGGTGGAGAAACAACGTGTTTTTGCTCCTACTGCTGCCATGGAACACATTGCCAAAAGAGCACAAAAATAGATTTGTTTGCAGTTATAAAGTAGTTCAACCATAATAATGAATTGAATGTCATGAAAAGATGGCCCAGTAATGTGAATGCTAGCTTGGGACTCACTGTATTTGCTTTCCTACTCTTCCCTGGATTTACTGTGTGACCTTGGGAAATCACTTAGCCCTGTACTTCATCTGTAAGATGGAGATAATCGTAGGAATGTTGTGAGCATAAATACGTGAAGTGTTGAGATACTACAGTAAGGGGGGCATACAAGCATTTAAAACTGAATGACTGATACAGGCATCTTCCTCTACTTCCAAAAGTTGTTTTAAGCTGCCTGCATTATGCTGTCAACTTCAGTGTAGTGTTTTGTGTTAGGAAGGAACAGTGAGCTGTGACTCTGATTCTGCCTGCCCCATGTTAAGCACTCTACAGGAGGAGGCACACCAGAGCTTGTACTTCTTCAAGAGTAGGAAAGGAAGTGGAATTCTGCCTTTAAGTGCAGAGAAAATTCCTTGCTTGCCTCCCTTTTCCATCTTTGCTCCTCGTAATGCCTTGAGGCTAGGGTTGCCACCTATGCAAATTTTTAAGCAACACTTATGAAAAATACATGTTGCAGGCCCTGCATTGGGACCCCTGCATCATGTATTTTTCATAAGTGTTCCTTAAAAACTTGCATAGGTGGAAACCCTACTTCAGGCAATCCACCCACATGAGCAAGAACTAGTGATAATGGGCCCAGTTCTGCCCCTCAGCTCATGTTGATCAATGATTAGTCCATTAGCAGATGCCTATTGAAAGTAGGGCTGCTCAGGTCTTAAGGCAGGAGTTGGGTGCCTGTAGGATAAATCCAGCCCACAGCTTTTTTAATTGGTCTCTTTCCAATTTCTGAACCTGGCTTATGGATCTAGTCCCTACCATCAAAGTTAGAGGATGAATTCATGGCATTAATCCATGATTTAGATCCTCCCCTTCCTTCCCCCATACTGAGAACACTGCTTCAGAAATCCCCAATTACTGTGAAGCCTGTTGAACTTGTACTAATTTTCAGAGTGGCTCATGAGATGAAAAAAGTTCCCTAAGGAGGGTGTTCAGGTTGAGTAAGGGTGCTGTTAACTTAATCTCAAAAGTAAATACCTTTTGCTTTTATTTACTTTAAAATAACTGGTAACAATTAATTTGGACTGAATAATTATTTAGGGCCTTTTCCTATATAACAGTATACACAGCTTCCAGTATAACTAATTGGGATCAGCCCAAGCATATCTACAGTGGTCATTTTATAAAATGAATTAATTTTCTGCCACTTCTCCTTCCTGCAAGGGACTTGGCCCATATGTACAAAGGGAACACAAGCACCAGTACAAGCACAAGCACAAAGGGAACAAAACTCTTGCACTTCTCATAAGAAGAACATAAGAAGTGGCATACTGGGTCAGACCAATGGTCCATCCAACCCAGCATTCTCTCTCCTGAAGTGGCCACAGTCATTCACTTCAGAGAAGTACACAACAGGCCATAAAGTAGAGATTCATTCTTTGCTATTTACTTCCAGATCCCAACAGTCAGAGGTTCTGTTCCTGACCAACTTCACTAATAATCATTAATGGGCCTATCCTGTAAGAACTTATCTAATTCTTTTAAAGGCCTAATTATCCTATTGGTCTGGCCACAACTTCCACAGCTTAACTGCAAATTGAGTGAAAAAGTACTTCCCTTTATTTATTTTAAATCTGCAGCCAGTTAGTTTCATAGTGTCCCCCTCATTCTAATATTATTTAAGAGGGTAAATAACAGTTCCCTCTCTATTTGTTTTCATGAAAAGTTCTATCATTATTAGAGCACCGGAGCGCTCTAATAGTTAAGGTGTGTTACACCCTCCATTACATCCTCCATGTGTTAGCCCCAACATTCTATTTGCTATAAAATTTTAATTATTAAAGTTAGGATCATGAAATATGTGGTGAAGGTTCACTGGAGTAAGCAGTTCATGCTGTCCAGATTTCAACTGAATTGGTTGGATAACATCTGGGATATCACAGTTTGAAAACTGCACTTTGAAAGTCTGTTTTTTCAAAAGTTAGACCATCTCAATCTCAGCAGGGTAAAGGGGTTTTGTGTTCTTTGGGAGGAGGTGTAAGCCTTTTAGAAAATTCAAGGAGACTTCCAGGGGATGCCTTCTGGTTTACTTTTTGTAAATCCGGTTAGCAGTTTTTAAGTTATGACAACTTGAAAATTCAATGTTAGCCTATGGAGACAATCCTGAGTGTGGAGTGCTTGTGAACATTCTATGTGTAACACAGAGTCTGTTTAAAAGCAAAAAAATCTTGAATTCTGGGGACTACAACTCCCAGCAGTCACTGCTTGCAAGACCCTATCAGTGCTGGGGAAAGAGAGGGAACTGCACCTCCCAGGGCAGTGTGAGTGACTGGTCAGCTATGTTTAGAGCTGATCTGGTGTGAAGAGGAAAAGAGCAAGGCCTGTGAAAGGGAGAGAGCTGAAGGTCATTCTGATCTGATCCTGCACAGTAGGTGCCTCGGCTTTGTGGTAAGGGACGCCAAGATGGTTAAACAACAGAGCTAGCTAATCCTGCAGTGATGTTTGGGATAGCTGATATTGCCCCCTAAACCCACCCAGAACCACAGAGCACATGGGTTTCAGTGAAAGCCCTTTCCCTTCCAAAAATGTGGGGTACCTGACCTGCGGCTCCAATAGGGCACCCCATTGGAAGAGCACAGCTGGGGCTAGAGCACTGGAGTTTGTCTGGGATAGTCCCAGATTCAGGAAGATGGCAGAGGTTTATCTCGGAGACAGGGACAGGAAGCTTGAGGCAGGATGGAATCAATCTTCTTTTAGCGCTGCTCCTTCTGACTTTCCCAACCCCACTAAGGAATGAGGGGTAACCTGGTGCTCTGGGTTGATACAGTGGGTGTTCCGCAGGAGGTGGGCAGGGAGATGGTGGAGTCCTGCGCAGAGCAGCCCTGTGGGGCAGAGTGGCAAGTGTAGTAATCTTGAGAGGACTCTAAGTGCAAGCCTCATCCCAGGAAGGGAAATCCTATGGGGGAGCAGGGAGGGAGGGAGCATACACAAAGGTGGAGGGACATTAAGGGGAGAGAGTAGGGGCAGAGCCTCTGTAAATAGCTTCCATAGTGGAAGTCATGCACAGAGGGAACACTTTACAGGGAGCAGCTTTATTGGGGATACAGAATATGGAACCTAGTACAGGGGGAGGTCTGCAGAGTGGGAAACATGTGCAGGAAAGGGAGCTCTATCCAAGGGGGAGTAAAGTGGGAGAGTCTTGTAGAGACAGAGAACTGCAGAATAATGGCCATAACTGTGCCAGGGAAGAGCCCTGGACAGAGGAGAACTGTGAGCGAGTGAGCTTTGTACAGGGGGAGAGCTGCAGGATGGGTAGCATTATGTCAGGTGGAGAGTCCTGTACATGGACACCTGTCTCTTATACACATCTAGATGTGTATAAGAGACAGGGACACAACAGAGTCACGGAGCCCTGTACAAGTAGTGAACTAGTCAGAGGGTTCTGTACAGGGGGAGGTCCTAGAAAGCAGCATGGCCAGTGTTGCACAAGGAAAAGAGCTCTGACAGTGGGGAGTAGAGTGGAAGACTCCTGTACAAGCCATGAGCTAGAGAGATCATAGAGAGCAGTTTTTTGAAGTTTGCAATGCTTAAACGGAACCAAAGTTGTTGTATTCTTAGTAAAACAGGGAGTTACAAGTAAAAATCCAGCTTTGCCTTGCTTGCTATTTGAAGGAAGTAACAACCTTTTAAACTGAAGGGAGCAACTCTTCCACCTTGGCCTCCCCTAAGCCCTGCTCCCATGGTGGTTATGCTGTTCAGATTCTACTGTGCTAGCAAGACAAATTTTCTCCATTGCATTGTATTTAGCAAAAAACCTTGGATATTCCATAATAAAAAACCCTCCGGTTTACAAGAAGAGTTAAGGCTCTTACAAGTTCAATCATGCACCAAAAAGTATGGAAATTGCAAGGTAAGGCTCCCACCTTAACCTCAGTGCCATCTTAGCAGTAAAGACGCTGTACAGTCTCGCATATTGTGCTCATTTACAACTTAGGCTCCATGTAGTCACACTTTGCCTTCGTCTTTCAGTCCCAATCCTCTTCCTCCTTTCAGGTTGGGGGCAACACTGAAGCTGGGGACAGGAAGACGTGATCTGGCCCCTCCCCCTTCCTTTCCCTCTATCCTTTTGTTTCAGAATGGAACAGCTGACTAATGACTCACAATCGTCCCTCTTACCTACTAGTCTCCACTGCCCTCCCAGAGCACAGTGAAGCTGGGCAGAGTGGTATACAAATGTTTAATTAATACTAAATTGGGTATGCATTGAAATTAATAAAATGGAATGGCCATTGGAAGGAATAGAGGCAATAGCAGTGCCAATTTCTAAATTAATACTATTGTCATTCCAACATCCAATTAAGTAGTTGTGAAATTATACAACACAGTTGCATCTTTGGGAGTACATAGGGAAGGCAAGAGGGTGTGAAATTATGAGGAAGGCACCAGATGCAGTAAGTGGAATGGTTGAAATGACAGGAGAAAACACAAAGAGTGTGCAGGATTAAATAAGTGGCTGGAATGGCAGGAGGAATTACAAATAGTTACAATAATAAGGTTCTGAGTTAAATAACTGATTTGAAAGACTGATGGGATGTTTGAGGAAGCAGTCCTATTGTTTTACCCATTTACCATAGCTGACTCCCTATCCTTTGACTCCCAACAGCCTCCCTCCCTTTTATTCCATTTCCTCTCCTGTGTTGTTGTTTTTTTGTCATTCCACACACACACTTCTTTTCCATATGACACATACAGACAAACATTGTATTTCCTAGGTCTTCTGAGTTCTTTGTGAGGGGAGTGGGGGCTTGGGTACAGGGTTAGAGGGTGACTTGGTTCCAGGAGTCCTGGGTTGTCTGTTACAAGGTTGAGAGCAGGGGAGAGGAGAACAGGCTTGGAACCAGGACTATTTTGTTGCCTGTGAAGGGAGTGCAACCTACTGGATTAGAGTGGGGTGGAAAGGCTAGAAGCAGTGGTGTAGCATTCATTGAGTGAGCCTGGCTTTATGCCAAGGGCCTCCAGCACCAGGGGACCACTGCCTTCCAGGGGCACTAGTGAAACTAGTATGACTGTGGACCTGTGCTGCTGGCCTAGTCTACATGACTGATTGCTCTGCTTTCTGTGCCACAGCAGTGGTGGGACTGATTTGGCCTGCTGCTTCCCCCTGAGCTGAGTGAGCAGAGTCCCTTTGCAATCGCATCAGCTCTCTGAACTCTCTCAGAGCAGCCCAACAGCTGATCATAATAAGCAAACAAGTCCAGGAGGAAGGTTGGTCAATCAGGCTCCCTCCTCCCCACCACGTAATGGATCATGTGGCAAAGTTTGAAAGTGGTGGTAGACGTGAGTGTGCACTGGGTGCCTGGCATTAATGCTCGTATTTTCCAGGGTGCAATGTTTTGTGAGGGTGCAGGTTTGTGAACCGTGCTGGCTGGCACCTAGGTGCTGACCTGTCCACCCCACGCTGAGGGGCTGGGTCAGGACTTTTAGTGGAGGGACTGGATGGGAGAAGCACACAAAGAGAGACAGCTCAGCTCCCCTCAGTCTCTAAGTTCTCCTCCCTGCCCAGCACCGCTCCCATGTTGTCATCTCTTCACTCTCCCCTGCAACTGATTCTTCTGCTGCAGGCTGTAGCAGCACGTAGAGATGCCAAGTTGCTGCTGGTAAGTGAGTTAGACTGAGTCCCTGTCCCCACTGCTGCTGTTCCAACTGGGAGCCCTATTGCAGTGGGAAGGTTTGAGACAGCTGCTCCCAGCAGTGGCGGCTGGTGGTTTTTGAGGGTAGTGGGTGGGTTGAACCTCCCATCTAGGGGTGGAGCTTGGCCAGAAACCCTGGTCAATGGTAGGTGGAGCCTGGCCAGTGGATAGGCCGGTGGTGTGACTTAACCCAGCAGCAAGGCGTTCCCAGGGTTAATGTTGGATGGACATTACATTAGTTAACGCTGGGAACTCCTTGCTGCTGCATGAAGCACTGCCACTGGGGGATAGAGAGTCCTTTTACTGGGGTCCTGTCCACTCTCTCTTTCCCACTGGGTCCAAATTAACCATAGCAGGTTAAAAAAAATAGATCATGTTACCATCAGCTACCTTTATCCTGAACTCTCAAATTCTCGATTTTCATGCCCTCCTTGGCCACCTGTAGTCTTCTGAAGGTGTAGGCTTTGGGGCAAGCCTTCCTTTTGGCTTGGAGAACTGGGAGGACTGAGTTAGCTCCCTGGCCTACAACAAGCTGAATCAGAAGAGAATGAAAGGGAAGAGAAGGATAGGACAGAGAAGTAGGAGGGAAAGGGTTTGGTTTTGGTGCATGAGAAGAGGAAGGGGAAGAGATGGGTTCAGTGGGGGATGGGGAAAAGGGGTCTCCTTGTTGTCTGAAGCCTTCTCTACTGCCATGCTCCTACTTACTTTCTCCTTTGTTCACAAGGAGAGCAAGGCAAGGTGTGGAATCTGGTCATTTGCTAAATCTCAAAAATCTACCAGATTTCTGCATGTTCATGGGTGGTGGAGCCACGTGTGAACGATGCAGCGTGCATACCCGTGGTGAGTGGGAGGGTGCATGCATGCACGCACCAGCCTAAAATGCATCTCCATTCACCCCCCATCCCCATGCATGGAGTAACCAGAGGAAATGGCGGTTGCTCCGTGGGTGTGGATGAGTGGGGGGTGAGTGGGGATGCTTGTGCAGCCATGTGCATGCCCTGCCCATGCACCGGCATGCCCACGGACCCCCAACCCAGCAGACTCATGTAAAAACAGCCTATGAGGAACCACTCGAAGAAGAATAGAAGGTTGCTGCCTTGTAAACAAGGTTTTTGAGATGATTCAAAACATTCTAAACACCCACCCTTCCAGCCCCGCATGGAATTTTCTTTTATTCCTATAACTAGGAGCTGTTATTCTGAGGGGGAGAGTGTTTTTTATACTAGAGGAGTATTATTTGAATATGGTGAGCATGCACAACCCAGTTGTGAGAATGTTCGAAGCCATCTGAAAGAACCTTCTTTACAAGGCAACAATCTTCTGATTTCTCACATGGGGAGGAGTTGTTTGTTTACAAACAACTTTCTCTCCCAGTCTGATCAGTGTCCCCTGATGCTACAACACTACTAGTAGGCAGAGGAAGATGAGGGATGGGCCTCCCCAATGATGTGGGGGTGCCCTGCACCCAGGCCTCACCCAGCCCAGGTAGCAGCCCCCTGATGTCTAGCCCAATACACCCGTGTATCAGCCCCATCTCTCCCCTTACCCCAGCCCCATTTCCCCCAGTATCTCCCAGCCAGCAGCCCCATTTCCCCCTTACCACAGCCCCATTTTCCCCAATGTCTCCCAGTCAGCATTCCCTTTCCTCCCTTTACCCCCCAGCCACATTTCCCCCAGTCTCTCCCAGCCCTGAATGGCTCACCCAGGTGCTGGGCAGAGCAGCGAGTGATATGATCTCCTTTCCTTATTCTCTGGTGAAGTAAAAAGCAGTCAGCCAGGGCTAGACATTGCAGACAGAATCACTCTCACTCCGTGCATCCTCCTCAGAAACCACCAACAAAATGAGCTGATCCTCAGCCCCAAGGCCAAAAAAGTCCGCTCTGCTCCCAGCCTCTCCCGCTGTCCTACAGCCCCGCTCTTATCCCCCAGCTACGCCGTGCATCTGCACACTGCCTGGACATTTAACTCTGATGCCCAGGCAGCTTCTAACACAGCAGCCCATAGGGATGGGAAAAAGCAATAGCAATAGATTTTCCCATGCGGTGCACTGGGCTCTCAGCCCAGCTGCCCAAACTGCAAACTCACTTGAAATGTCCCTTGAGTGAGTCCTTCTCTCTTGTGTGAACAGAGTTCAGGGGTTTGGTGTTCAGCCCTAACTCGAGAGGTTTAGGCCATTCGTGAACACCCCAAACCCGAACTACCCCCCTCCCGAACTGGCTGAACAAAGTTTGGGTTTTGAACTCATTTGGGCGGGGGGTGGGGAACAAGGGGAACCCAGTTTTGCCTCCCGCCTCCCCCCTCCAGACTGCATGGGTGGAAGGGGCACTAGGGATCACCTCCCTGCCCCCCCGCCTGGTAAAAAAACAAAAACAAAAAAAAATCACCCCAGGGATCGACCTACCTGGTGGTACTGGGGATCCAGTCCTGGGTCCAGAAGCGGCAGCAGCAGTGGGTCCAGCTCCTGTGGTGCTCCGGAGCGCTTCAGGCCTCTTCTGGGAACTGAAGGAAGGCTTTTGGCCTCTCACCGGAGGCGGCAGTGGTGGTGGGTCTGGCTCTGGCGGTACTCCAGAGCACTTCAGGTCTCTTCTAGGCCTTCTGGGAATTGAAGTAGGGCTTCCAGCCCCTCCCTTTTGGCGATGAGGGGCCACCGCTGCTGCCGAACCCAGGTTGGTTGATCCTTGGGGTGGGGTGGAGTTGTTTTTTGTTTTTAAATTACCAGACTGGGTGTGGGGGGGAGGTGAGCCCCAGTGCCCCTTCCACCCACGCAGCCTGGAGGGAGGAGGGAAAACCGGGTTTCCCCCCACCTGCCCCCAAATGGGTTCGGTGAAACCGAACAGGTTTGGGCCAAACAGTCTGAATCTGAACAGTTTCAGGGGAGCTGAACTCCGAACGGGCTGAACATTGAACCCCCTGGTGTTCACACATCCCTACTTGTTGTAAAAAAGCTTCTTCTTTGAGTGGCTCCTCCCATTCTCACAAATTGGTCATACATGCACACTCTAATTGTGAGACTATTTAGAGCCCTCTCGAAGAACCTTGTTTACAAGGCAGAGACCTTCTTTTCTTGGAGAGGGTTCTGGACATTGTGAGGAGCCTCTCGAAGAAGAACCTCTGTCTTCCTCTCAGCGGTGCTGTTCCTCCTATGGACCGGGCAGGTACACACGTACACACACACACACACACACACACACACACAGAGTAAGTGTGTGGCTGACTCTCCATCCAGGTGAGGTTTTTTTTGTTTTTGTTTTAAAACACATTGATCATCAGCTGCTGGAGCTCAGGGGCCAGGAGGGGCAGTGCCCCTGACATCCTGGGGGTAGCACTGCACCTGGATCCCAGACCTGGAGAAGGGGAGCTAACTCAGCTCAACTGGGAAAGAGGGGGGAGGAGGGGATCTGTGCATGCATGGAGGGGGGTCATGCACCATCTCCGGGTCTGTGTGGGGCTTGGGGGATAAAGGGCTGGGGGGTCTATGTGGGGCATGGGCTTGGGGAAGAGAGGGGGCTGGGGTAAAAGAGGGGGGTCTTTGTAGCACTAACAACACCTGCAGATTGTGCTTTGGTGGGGGTGGGGGAATAGTAGTAGTTAAAATAGAAAATGAGAGAGAATGGACTGTCTTGAGATCTTGAGCTAGCACAGAAAGCAAGAGTTCTAGAACTGTGTTGCTTTAAGTGCTATCTCAAGTCCTCCATACTGAGGGAAAGGTGGGATTTTATATCTGTGAATTTTGACATTGAGATGGGTGATTAGGTTCAATAAACAGCTACAGATTGTGCTTTGCTGGGGGGGAATGGTAATAGTAGATAAAAGAGAAAATTAGAAAGAGTGACCCCAGAGCTATTTCAAGAGCTCCAGAGCTCCAGAGATGTCTTGCTTTCTGTGCTATCTCAAGAACTCAAGGCCCCAGATATGTCACTATAATTTTTCATACAGCAAAGCTGAAACAAATTAACAAGTGTGCCTCAGAGCTCCAGCAAAACCTACAAGTGTGACCCAGAATGAAAAAGTGTGCACAGGGCCCATGGTGATTGACTGCAGTGGTGTCCTGCAACATGTGTAATAAAATGTAATACCCATTTTATGGGTGTTAGAGTGTCTGTGTAAAAAGGGCCTTAGTCATCTTTTGTCCACGCTGAAGATGCCTAACCTATTGAGTCTCTCCTTGTATGGAAGCCATTCAGTTTTAGATGTCTACATTTACAATGGGAAGGAGGCAGGTTGAGTATCTTTATAGTTTAGCCGTGGACCCTCTGTGTGTGTGTAGGGGGAGGCAGGGTTACTAGGCTGGGGGAGTGAATTCCTTAAAGTAAGTGTTGGAGAAATGGGAGTGGGAGGGTTGGGTCGGTGGGGAATTGCAAGGTAGGGAATACATTTTATATACATTTTAAATTTATCTTATGTTTGAAGGGGATTTGGGGTGTGAATGGTTTAGTGTGGGTGAGATATAGCCATGATTCCTCTGTGACTGGGGGGGTATGGGCTTGTGGGGTGGGAGATTTCCCGCACAAGAGACAGGGAATTCCTGGGGACGAGGAACTCCCTTTTGTGAGAGGCAAGAGAGTGGGATGGGAAAAGAGGTGGGGTTTGGGTGCTTGGGTATGGAGAGGGGTGGGGTTGGTACTGTATGTATGATCTATTTTATTGTTTCACCCACTGTAAGCTCTTTCGGGGTAGGGTTTATTATGTTTTATGTATTTTTTTTCCAATTGTTGTAAGCTGCCCTGAGCCAGTTTTGGGGATAGGGTGGGGTATAAGTCTAATATTAATAATAATAATAATAATAAATATAATATTTCCCATTCTACTATATCTTTTTTGAAATGGGGCAGCCAGAACTGCACACAATATTCGAGGTGTGATTGCACCATGGATTTATAGCAGCATTATGATTTTTTGTTTTATTCTCTATCCCTCTCTGAATAATTCCTAACATTCTGGCATCTCATGGTAACGTATGCCTATTTCAGGGATGAAGAAAGTCTTCTTTGTATGAAGCTAGAGGCATCTTCTATGTACTACAAATTGACAAAAAGAGATAGCAAATGAGAAACACAATCCGGCTCCTTCAAATAGATTCATTAGTGAAAATGGACAAGCTCAGTGGATCTGACTGCAGAATTGGAGCCATAATTCTGCATGTTGGATTTGAGTTCAAGACCTGTTAAATCTAGTGGTATGAAACTTAAATCTGAATTTGTCCAGGAATTGAATAAGATAGGACTTTGTTTTTCATCCACAGGGTGCCCATAACACTGGAGAAAAGTATTTCTTTTCAATCAATCGTGCAAATGAAAGCATTGAAGTAGGCATTTGTTAAGTGTCATAGGAACCAAACCAGTTTTCATGGAGAAAGGTTTTTAAAAACTGCAATATACCTGTCAGACTGGAGACAAACCAATTGTGTCCCCTAGCCTAGGCTAGTAGTACTTATTTTTCATTGGTTTTCAAATGGACAGTCCTAATGCTATTCCCACTCTTAAATTTAATGGGATGGATTTTCTACTGAAAAGCTGTAAATAAAGAGAAATTCCTAATTTGTAGGGATAGNAACCTCTGTCTTCCTCTCAGCGGTGCTGTTCCTCCTATGGACCGGGCAGGTACACACGTACACACACACACACACACACACACGTACACACACACACACACACACACACACAGAGTAAGTGTGTGGCTGACTCTCCATCCAGGTGAGGTTTTTTTTGTTTTTGTTTTAAAACACATTGATCATCAGCTGCTGGAGCTCAGGGGCCAGGAGGGGCAGTGCCCCTGACATCCTGGGGGTAGCACTGCACCTGGATCCCAGACCTGGAGAAGGGGAGCTAACTCAGCTCAACTGGGAAAGAGGGGGGAGGAGGGGATCTGTGCATGCATGGAGGGGGGTCATGCACCATCTCCGGGTCTGTGTGGGGCTTGGGGGATAAAGGGCTGGGGGGTCTATGTGGGGCATGGGCTTGGGGAAGAGAGGGGGCTGGGGTAAAAGAGGGGGGTCTTTGTAGCACTAACAACACCTGCAGATTGTGCTTTGGTGGGGGTGGGGGAATAGTAGTAGTTAAAATAGAAAATGAGAGAGAATGGACTGTCTTGAGATCTTGAGCTAGCACAGAAAGCAAGAGTTCTAGAACTGTGTTGCTTTAAGTGCTATCTCAAGTCCTCCATACTGAGGGAAAGGTGGGATTTTATATCTGTGAATTTTGACATTGAGATGGGTGATTAGGTTCAATAAACAGCTACAGATTGTGCTTTGCTGGGGGGGAATGGTAATAGTAGATAAAAGAGAAAATTAGAAAGAGTGACCCCAGAGCTATTTCAAGAGCTCAAGAGCTCCAGAGATGTCTTGCTTTCTGTGCTATCTCAAGAACTCAAGGCCCCAGATATGTCACTATAATTTTTCATACAGCAAAGCTGAAACAAATTAACAAGTGTGCCTCAGAGCTCCAGCAAAACCTACAAGTGTGACCCAGAATGAAAAAGTGTGCACAGGGCCCATGGTGATTGACTGCAGTGGTGTCCTGCAACATGTGTAATAAAATGTAATACCCATTTTATGGGTGTTAGAGTGTCTGTGTAAAAAGGGCCTTAGTCATCTTTTGTCCACGCTGAAGATGCCTAACCTATTGAGTCTCTCCTTGTATGGAAGCCATTCAGTTTTAGATGTCTACATTTACAATGAGAAGGAGGCAGGTTGAGTATCTTTATAGTTTAGCCGTGGACCCTCTGTGTGTGTGTAGGGGGAGGCAGGGTTACTAGGCTGGGGGAGTGAATTCCTTAAAGTAAGTGTTGGAGAAATGGGAGTGGGAGGGTTGGGTCGGTGGGGAATTGCAAGGTAGGGAATACATTTTATATACATTTTAAATTTATCTTATGTTTGAAGGGGATTTGGGGTGTGAATGGTTTAGTGAGGGTAAGATATAGCCATGATTCCTCTGTGACTGGGGGGGTATGGGCTTGTGGGGTGGGAGCTTTCCCGCACAAGAGACAGGGAATTCCTGGGGACGAGGAACTCCCTTTTGTGAGAGGCAAGAGAGTGGGATGGGAAAAGAGGTGGGTTTTGGGTGCTTGGGTATGGAGAGGGGTGGGGTTGGTACTGTATGTATGATCTATTTTATTGTTTCACCCACTGTAAGCTCTTTCGGGGTAGGGTTTATTATGTTTTATGTATTTTTTTTCCAATTGTTGTAAGCTGCCCTGAGCCAGTTTTGGGGATAGGGTGGGGTATAAGTCTAATATTAATAATAATAATAATAATAAATATAATATTTCCCATTCTACTATATCTTTTTTGAAATGGGGCAGCCAGAACTGCACACAATATTCGAGGTGTGATTGCACCATGGATTTATAGCAGCATTATGATTTTTTGTTTTATTCTCTATCCCTCTCTGAATAATTCCTAACATTCTGGCATCTCATGGTAACGTATGCCTATTTCAGGGATGAAGAAAGTCTTCTTTGTATGAAGCTAGAGGCATCTTCTATGTACTACAAATTGACAAAAAGAGATAGCAAATGAGAAACACAATCCGGCTCCTTCAAATAGATTCATTAGTGAAAATGGACAAGCTCAGTGGATCTGACTGCAGAATTGGAGCCATAATTCTGCATGTTGGATTTGAGTTCAAGACCTGTTAAATCTAGTGGTATGAAACTTAAATCTGAATTTGTCCAGGAATTGAATAAGATAGGACTTTGTTTTTCATCCACAGGGTGCCCATAACACTGGAGAAAAGTATTTCTTTTCAATCAATCGTGCAAATGAAAGCATTGAAGTAGGCATTTGTTAAGTGTCATAGGAACCAAACCAGTTTTCATGGAGAAAGGTTTTTAAAAACTGCAATATACCTGTCAGACTGAAGACAAACCAATTGTGTCCCCTAGCCTAGGCTAGTAGTACTTATTTTTCATTGGTTTTCAAATGGACAGTCCTAATGCTATTCCCACTCTTAAATTTAATGGGATGGATTTTCTACTGAAAAGCTGTAAATAAAGAGAAATTCCTAATTTGTAGGGATAGGACATATAATAAATCCAAGTAAATAAATAAATAAATAAAACAATGGTTCTCCTTCCTGCATATGGAACTACTGGATTTGTAATCAATAAGTTCTACTTCTGTGCTGTACACAAGAATAAATTGTAAACACTGGGATTACTTATTTCAGCCAGACCCATCAATTCCCACTAAGCTATACAAGATATCCCAGCAGTTTAAGCCAATACTAGCAAAACTGAGTAGATAAATCTCTACATGGAGAACAAGAACTATCCATTTAGGCAAGTGATTGAAGGTCAGGACTTGATCCTGCTCCAACTGAAGTCACTGGAAGCTTTGTCACTGATTGCCATACAGACAGGACTGGACCCCCAAGCAGGTAACTATAAAAGACATTTTAGGTTGTTAAATTATATTTAAGAGCAGGGGGATCGGAGAGAAAAGCAGATGCTCAGGCTTCAGTTGTAATAAATGGAAACCCCACTAATAATCTGATTGGTTAGAAACCAGCTATCAGAGTTCTTGTTTATTTTGTGTATTTTTCTGATCTCTTTATCCAGCTGTTCTCCTGTCTTTATTCCTCCCTATCATTTGACCTGTGAGTTGATAATACCAGACATTGAGAGAGACAGTGACAAGAGGAGAGCGAGAGCGGGCGAGGATATTCTTTTAGAAATTCTGCTTAGAACAAAGATTGTCTGATATGACACAAGCAATGAACATTAAATCTTCTAGCAAGAACTGAGAATTCTCTTCTTATCAATCCATTAGTCACCAAACATATTTATATAAAAGTGTTCATACAGCTTACTCTAGAGAATTTTCCAATAAGGAAAGAGTGGTGCAGAAGATATTGTTTCTTGGTATATCAAATACGATTGTTTCACAGTTATCTTGTCCTTCTCCCTGTCGCCCCACCTCTTATCTCATCATATGTATGACTGTAAGCTCTTTAGGGCATGGATTGTGTTCTTATATATATGTCATACTCATGCTGTATGACTCAATGGGACCATGATCCTTGACTGAGATCTCCAGGTGCTCCCATAGCATAAAATAGTAATAATAAAAATATTGCTTAGAGGCCTGTCGAAAAAAAGTCAGATGAGTGGGTTTATTTTTAGTTTACAACAAGGGTGGAGAATCTTTTCCCACCCAGAGGCCACTTTGAAAATTAGTACAAGCTCTGAAGGCTGCATAGAAGTTGTGGATGGCAGAGGTAATTGAGAGGTGTGCTCAAGAAAAGGAGTGTCCCGATCGTCAATCTGTGCCATGGATCTGACCCCTATCCTTGTGTGTATGCCGTCATCTCTGCTCATGTACCCTGAGCTCAGTTTTTCAGTGCTTGAGGACAGGAACTGGTAAGGGGACACATACAAATTTGTCATGGGCCTCATTCAGCCCCCAAACTGTAGGTTCCCCACCCAGTTTAGAATGTGAGTAGTGTTAGGTTAGCTGAAATGAAGGGCCATTTGAATAAGTGTGGTCCGGTTAAGCAAAGCATTTAAGTATGTTCCTAACTATAAGCAAATGCTTAGGTCCAGAGTACTGTTAAGTTTATATGCCCCATAAACATCATATGCACTACTTTTGTCATGTGCACGTTCATGACATAACATGGGGGCAGATACTGGCACTCCCGCACATACCTTTCCCATCCTATGGAGCTGTTTCCCGGTGATTTTCCTGCTCCTCCTCCACCTTTTTCTGGCCACCTGGAAACACAATAAAGAGTCTAGTTAGAAAACAACAAACAGAAACCTTTATCATGCAGCCGTGTAAAATGTGACTTCCCTCCCCCCCGGGCATTCACTTGCCGGTCTCCTCCACTGGAAAAAAAATCTCCACTAAATAAAGACAGGCTCTCAAGCTGGCTCTTCAGCTAATGGATGTGCATCAGGGACCTAATTCGTTTTCATTTTGAGAAACTTATTCATTTCAGTGTAATTCATTTTAACACTTTCGTTTTTGTTTTACATTTGTTTCCCATTGAAATCAATGGGAAATCCTTCTCAGGGCTTTGAAACCTTTCCAAAGGGATTTTAATGTTCTTTGAACACATGTTCCCCTCCTCTAAACTTGCAAAGACTGCCCCGGGGGGCAGTAATATCACAGACTGGCAGACAGGAGCTAGTCAGAGGGTGTCAGGCAGGCACTAGCATAGCATAGGAGGAGACAGTGGTGCCCCAAGTCTGACAAACCTTCACATTGCAGAGAATGCCCTCAAGATGCAGAATATGTTACAGTGAGCATAGCTGTATATAGATAATTATAATGAAAATGGGAAGGGCCATTGTAAATCTGCACTGCTCGAGGCAGGCTGCTAGGGATGTGCGGGAGGGAATATTAGGTGACTCCCTGGGGGTTAGAAGGTAGTCATGGACTAAGAAAGCAATGGTGGACACTGGTGCATGCACAGTGGCAGAATGTGTTCACTGTGGAGGTCAAATTAGTCATGGGCAGGATGGGGCACACCTCACCAGTTCAGGCAATGCACAGCTGTGGCTTCAGATTAACTAACTTTCCTTGTCACCCCTCCTTTTTCTGATTGATGGTTGTACTAATTTTCTCTGAATCCTCTTCACTGGCCAAACATTGTCAAATAGATGCTACTCCCAGGCATGGGGGCAGGACATGTGAGAGACAGAGACACACATTCGGGCAGCAGCAAGCACCAGGTAGAGTGAAGGAGCAGCATGCAGGCACTGGCACAGGATTTGGCATTGTGTGAACCCCAGCATTAGCACCCCGAAGTATGGCAGGGTGTCATCTTGCATAGATTTCCGGGGGGGGCAGCAGTGGCACCCCAAGGGTGTCATGTCAGCTTTCAGAGTTTTCCCAAGGGGCAGGACATGTGTGTGTGTGTGTGTGTGTGTGTGTGTGTGTGTGAGAGAGAGAGAGAGAGAGAGAGAGAGAGAGGTGGGGGAATGGGCGAATGCGATTCGGAAGTTCGGAGTCTGGACTGAACTCAAATAGTTCAGTCGACCGAACCAAACTTCCGAACCAAACTGAATTACTGAACCAAATTTCTGAACTCAGTACTGTTCGCCCATCCTAGTGAGAGAGAGAGAGAGAGAGAGAGAGAGAGAGTGCTTTAAACATGACGGCGGCCTGCTTTCCACGCTTTACTGCACTTTGGCAGAGGGACCACTGTCACGTTAGTTCATGGCCAAGAAGTGGCCGCCAGATGTTTGCACTGGATAGAACCCAGCCATGGTGGCAGCTAGCCTTGGCTGTGACTTGGGGAAATCCCAAAATCACAGGCCAGGCTAGCTGCCACCACAGACAGGATCTGGCCACCTAACAGGCAGTAAAGCGGCCTTTCATGTTGGTAGTAAGGGGGACACTAGTCATCAAATTGATCATTATCAGTTTGACAGGTCACGTGGAGTCCTACGTCAGCAGAAGGTTCCCGCCCCCTGAACCCGGAAGGTCCTTATGCTTGACTTTGGGGGGGTTCTGCTTGTGGGTCAGGGTGGCTGGAACCAGTCTCCCATAACCCACAAGGTCCTTTGAAGAGGACCATGTAATGCCTCTATGAACTCAGGAGAGTGAGATGGACCAGTAGGTATGGTTTTTGTGAGGATCGGAGCAACTTTATGGCGCGGGGTTTGGGGTAGGGTGAACTGCAGCGATTGGGTCATGTAACCTCTCTATGAGCTCAGCAGAGTGAGGTGAACCATTCAGCGTAGGTTTTGTCATCCTAGCCCACTCTTGGAGAAAACTGGGTCCAATGGGGTGGGGTTTCCGGGGTAGGATGAGTCGCAGAAAGAGGGTCTTTTGAGGTTTCAAATGACTCAGGAGTGTGAGCTGAACCAATCAGCAAAGGTTTAATTGTTCTAACCTGCCTCGTTGCAGAGATCTGACCAATCAGAAAGGTTTGTGGAGCTGTAGTCCTGCCCCCTAGGGGTATGAGGGAGGGGGCCACCATTTTCTGATACAGCGAGCAGGGAGCCGATCTCTACCACTTACACGGAAAAACTGCAATGGTTTACCGTTGGGGTGCTACCCCCTTTGATCTTGTTAAAAGGCTCTATACGGGAAAGAAATCAGTTGAATCCTCAGAGCCAGACAATGAACCCATGGACACGCAACAGGCTGAAGACCCTGTGGTAAGTTGCACTGAATTGGTGGAGCTGAGGGAGAAGGGAAAGAGTATATGGAAAAAAATACAGACACAGGAGGTGATTTGACTTTTTATCTTTTGTTTCTGGTCAATTCTGACTTTTTAAAGGTTTTTGAAAACCTGAAGTTGGGAGATCCAGTGGGAGTAAATGTATCTTGTGTTCCCTGCTTTTGCAAGTGTTTAAGAGGAGGTGATGAGATGGATTGCTGTAAAAAGAAACTAGCGACACCAGGAGAATAAAAACTTTATTTGAAATGCCTCTGGTAGTCATTGGTGTTTTTTTTATCAGGACATGCTGGAAGCATGTCTACGCACGAGGAGCTGCAAAGGGAGATCTATTACACTCCAGGAGAGAGTGGAAGTTTTGGAGGGGTGAATCCTCTTTTTCAGGCTACTAAAAAGCAGAGCAAAACCTTGTCTAAGAAAGAAGTGATTTCATGGCTTTCAGATCAGGATGCGTATACCCTTCAGAAACCTGCACGCAAGCAATTTAAAAGAAACAAAACAATCGTGTCGGGGTTGGATGCTCAATGGCAGGCTGATTTGGTAGATAGGCAACATTTCTCTAAGCATAATAGGGGTATCAA
>QEPC01000772.1:91741-118727 GCA_003113815.1 Sphenodon punctatus | reverse complement strand
GTCTGATAATCAAAAAAATTATATTCAAAGAGGATTTCAAATAGGGCATTACTTCAGGTGTTACATTCATGATTAGAGAATAATGGACTGAAGATGATGATGAGCTAATAATGGCACTATCAGCCTGGCGAGCCATATCCAACACTCGCTGTCTAACCAATATCTTAGCTCACTTAAAGCCCAGAGAAAGCAAAAAAACAAAGGAAAAACCCAGGGACTGTATTTTAGCTAAAACCAGCAAAAAACAACTACTAGGCCTTTTATCTTGTAGGATTAATAGCGTAATTGGAGCAGCCAAAGAAAATAACAAATGTAATCAATAGGAGGTGATTAGACACCATGCTCTAACCATAATTGCAGGTCAGCCAAATTCCAGGCGTATAATTACATTAGAGACACTGCGGGGGACTAACAGCCAAGTCCTCAGGAATTTGGACTGTGCAACTTCCAAATCATCATCTACTTTTCCCAAAGCCCAGAGCTGGGCTCGATATAATAACTGTGATAGGGATTTGGTTCTAAAGACCTTAATAGCTGGAATAATCAAATTTCCCCCTTTTGGTTCTACAAAAATGCACTATAGCCGCTGCACATTTTCTCACTTGGGCAAATGCAGCCTGTATATGCATATTCCATATGCCAGAAGCCTGGAGTATCCCACTCAGATACCGATACGATATAACTTGCTCAAATTGATACCCTGCCATATACCAGTTATGCGCAGTGCACTTTTTTTAGAGAAAACAACTACTTTTGTTTTGTCATAATTTAGTTAGTAGGTTCTGCTGACAAAATACCAAAAAATAATCTAGTTGCCTTCTCAACCCTCTGCGACTGCGATATAACAAAACTGCATCGTCGGCATAGAGTAAATAAACTACTGGTGTAATGCTAAGTAAGGGGGCATGATTAGCCCACACCTTCAGATGATCAACAAGATTATTGTGATCAAGGTTGAATAAAGAAGGGGCTAAAATACAGCACTGCCTGACCCCCACAAAAGTAGTGATTGGGTCTGAAAGAAACCCTCTGGAGTCCACCTGTACACTGAGTGAAGTATCTTTGTATAACTCCTGAATCAAAAATAATAAACATCTATCTATAGAGATATGGGACAGCTTTAACCATAATCATTCTTGAGGGACTGTGTCAAATGCAGCCTTCAAATCAATGAAGGCTGCATAAAGGACCCCCTATGTAGTCATATATGTCTCAATCAGGTACGATATAACAAAACAATGATCGATATAACAATACAATGACCTACCCTGAAACCTTCCTGTTCTTTATGCAATATATTTTCATGGTCTATCCAATTCTCTAATTTTACCGTAAGATGTTTTGCGTACAGTTTGCTAATAACACTGTGTAGGCTAATTGGCCTGTAATTCCCTGCAACAGATTCATCTATTAAAGATGGGAACTACAATAGCTGACCCCCAATTTAGGGATGGGCGAACAGAACCGAGTTCGGAAATTCGGTTCGGTTCAGTTCGGAAGTTCGGTTCGGTCCACCAAACTATTCGAGTTCGGTCTGAACTCCGAACTTTCAAACAAAATTCGGAAATTCAAACCCCATTGAACTAAATGGAATATTATCTTTTAGGGATGGGTGAACAGAGCCGAGTTCAGAAATTCGGTTCGGTTCGAAAATTTGGTTCTGTTCAGAAGTTCAGTTCAGTTGACTGAACTGGTCGAGTTCGGTCCAAACGCCTGAACCGCGTTCACCCATCCCTACCCCAATTAGAGGGAAACTTCCCTGAGCCATCAGTATGGGTAAAAAGTGTGGCTAACACTGGCACCCACCACTTCTGAAAGACTGTCAACATTTGACGTGGAATAAAATCCCCACTGGGAACCTTGTTGTACTTCAGTCCTTTTATAAATCCTTAATCTCATGCATAGATACCGCATCCCAAACTAGTAATGCTGCTACTGGGCTCATAGGTAAGGAAACCTCCCCTGTGCTAGCAAGCAATCAAAGCCCTAAAATGACATTCCCATCGGGACTTAGAGACTTGTGTGGACAAATCTCCCATGGGTAGATAACTCAACCAGTTGATAATCTTCCAAAACCTAGAATTACCTTTTTCCATCGCAGCATCTGCTAAATCTGTCTATAGGGCTTTTTAAGTCACAACAGCCTTTTATAGTTATTCTGGGTGACAAAGAAAAGCCACGAGAGTTCCCTCCGGTTTCATTTCCTATAGTGTAGAAACCAAGTCTATGCAGATCAGCCCTCGCAGATCTGCACTCAGCATCAAACCAGCCATTCTTAGACATCCAGTCTTTCTTTCTCATATCACATTCTTCCTTAGTCAAAAATGTGGCCAGCCATCCAGCAATATCGTTGTACTCTTCTAAAGCCTCCTCCAAAGATTCTGCCTCAGTCACCTTGGACCTGAACTGCAAACCCTCTGGCGAGTACAACCTACTTTCAATGACTATTTTAACTTCCTCTGACCATTTGACTCTTCTCACACCCTGGTCCAGAGTGCAGGTCTCAAAATTATCCTTTAATTTCACACCGCCCTCTATTTGTAAAAACAGCTTGAGCTGTAGGGTTTGGTGGTCGCTGTCTGGTTGGGCACCGACTTAAAAAATATACACAAATGCAAGAAAATTGGGAGAGAAGGCCATATAGTCTATTGTATTCCCACCGTTATGGGATAAAAAGGTTATTTCACCCTTTAAGTTATCATCAAACAATTTCCCGTTAAGTGCATACAAATTAGCCCCAAACAAAAGTTTGAAAAAGTAGGAGCCAGGCTTGGGGATGGGCCACTAGACACAACACAGGGGTGGGCAGATGCATGTCTGTGCATTTCTCCACTCTTCCCAGTGGCTAGGCTCCTGTCACATTAGTTTGGGGGCCCAGCCAACTCCCAGTCTCAGTGACGGCCCAACCCTGGAGGGATAAGTCTATCGTGGCATCCTAGAGACCTCACATTAGTGTTCACTCAGCAAGAGAGAGAGATTAAAGCACTGAGCAGCAACAGCAGTTTTAAGCAGACAGAGTGGAAAAGCAGCAGGCAGGCACTGGCATGGGCTTTTTCACTGCGAACACCCCAAGGTGTGACAGGGTGTCAACTTTCAGAGAGCAGTCAAGGAGGATAGCATTGGCACCCCAAGGTGTGACAGGGTGTCAGTTTGCAAAGAGCACCCCAAGGGAGCAAGAAATATGTGTGGGAGAGAGAAACATTCAGGCAGCAGCAGGAGGAGGCAGGCAGAGCAGAGGAGCAGCAGGCAAGCAGTGGCACAGGCTTTGGCACTGCGGGCAACCCAACGTGTGGCAAGGCATCAACTTGAAGAGATTGCCCCAAGGGGGCAGCATTGGCACCTCAAGGTATGACAGGGCATCAACTTGCAGAGATTGCTCCAGAGGGGCAGCTTTGGCACCCCAAAGTATGATAGGGTGTCATGTCAATTTGCAGAGATTGCCTCAGAGGGTCAGGAGATGTGAGAGAGTGGTAGACAGTGGCACATTCAGGCAGCAGGAGGCAGACCGAGCAGAGGAGCAGCGGTCAGGCACTGGCACAGGTTTTGGCACTGTGGACAGCCCAACGTGTGGCAGGGCATCCGCATGCAGAGATTTCCCCAGGGGAGCAGCAAGCATTGGCATCCCCCAAGTCTTTCAGGGTGTCTTCTTGCAGAAAGATCATCCCAGCAGGGCAGCATTGGCACCCCATATTTCTCAGCATGTCCCCTTGCAGAGAGATAACCCCAGCAGGGCAGCATTGGCACCCACCAAGTGTGTCAGGATGTCCCCTTGCAGAGACATCAGCCCAGCAGGGCAGCATTGCCATCCTTATATGTCTCAGGGTGTCCCTTTGCAAAGAGATCACCTCGGCAGAAGTAGAAACCCAACACAAGCAGAAGTCTCTCTCTGTGAAGTGCACAGAGAGCTAATTTGCAGACCAAGTGAACTGGGAGGGAAACCTCCGAAGGGTTTGTTGGTTCCAGTGCCCTCTCCTCAGCCCTCTCTGATTCGTTGGAAGCATGTGCAAGGACAGACCTATCTGAGGGTATCTTCTGTGTGCACCACCATTGTCATGGTGACTGAGCTGACCGAGATGTGATGCCAATTAGCCATTTGAGATGTCAATCAGATCTCCTGACTGCCTCAAATATCTGCTTCCACTCCCCTCTGTTGTTTTCTTGCAGTTTGAGGTGCAGTTTAATTAGCAAACAAATGGGAAAAATATACAAATGAGATTTCATTCATTTTCTGGTTTGTTTCCCAATTCATTCATTTTAGTTTTGTAGTTACTAAAATGAATGGGGCTTCATTTGTTTTAGTAACTGAATAATCCAAAAAGTGACTTGCACACCCCTACTCTAGCTGGAGTCTTGAGAGTCAGGGTGTCCGGGTTCGCATCAACCCATACTGGCTTCGAGGTGGGGATGGGCTTGCAGAGATGTTGTCAGCGGTCACAGCTTCCAAGCTGAGAACAGGAATGGTTCCATTGGGAAAACAGCAGGGTGAAAATGGCACAGTAGATTTTTAAGGCACCAGTGAGAAAAAGAGTGGAGAGAGGGGTAGTAAGCACTCTCTGCTTGGAACGCTCTAGTTTTTCGCCTGCAACTCTATAGTGATGGTGGACCTGCACGTGAGGCGGCTGCACACAAGCTAATTGATAGGACACGGGGAAGTGGGCACACAATAGCCCAGATTCTCCCTTGCAGTGAGTCTATGTCATCCATGGACTACATCATGAATGGGTGGTGGGTGTTAGCCACATGGTGGGTGGGGTAACATCTGGCAGACACCTAATAAACAAGTGGCTGGACACGCACCTGGTGTGGGCTTATGTGGGCTATTGTCTCTTTTTTTTTTTTACCCATAGTGACATACCCTAGTGCTGGCCCTGCTTAAGTCTATCTCTATTTATCAGAGACAAAGGGGCTTGAGCACATACTGAAATTTAAGCACATAATTAAGTGCTTTGCTCCCTTTCCCCTACAGTAGTTGGATAGTTCTACAGTTCAGTGCCACTGACATAACATATGGGCCGCGGGTGTCCTGGTGTGAGTCTGCTGCAAGGGAGAGCTGCTGTGGTGGCAGGTCCCCCAACTGCCTGCTGCCCTACTATCGTGGTCTTGGTGCGTTCAGTGAAGGTGAGCCCCTGTCTCGTGAGTGTGTACTCCTGCTTGGTGCCTGACAGCTGTAACTACTCGTCACCCTGATTGGTCTCCGCCACCTGGAGCGGGGAGTTTAAAGGTGGAGCCCTTCTTGGCATGCGTGCTGCGGGCGTGAGCACGCAAGGGCACGCCCTTGTGCACACAGCCTTAGGCGCAGGCCAGGAGTGCCAGGGGTCTCCTCTTTTGCCTGGGAATGGCTAATGTCAATAATAAGAGGTCTTGGCTGGATATGTCCCCGACGGCCTTGGCTTCTGCTAAGCAAAGGAAGATTGATGGATTTTTGCGACAAGTACCAGCTTTACCAGGTGGGACTGGCAGCTACTCTTCGCCCTTACTGTCTAGCAACCATTCACCCCTACTGAGAATTCAGCCTCCCCCGGATTCCTCTATATTGACTGACTTGGTGGCAGATGTTCCCCCAGTTTCGCCTCATTATAATTTTTGTTGTAAAGTCTCAGCCCCTAAAGCCGATTCTGCCTTCATGCCTAGTGAGCACCTTGCTGACTTTTTGTCTGATCATGTCTCCTTGACCATGGAGACTCTCCAATTTATGTTTTAGCAGTTGAACCAGCGGAATGGGAAAATTGATACTCTAATTTTACATAAGGGCCCTCTTGACCCATTACCCCTTTTGTCTAGGGTCCCCCAACACTTGAGATTGTCTGAGGGGGCACCCTGTTGCCCATTAGCACAGCCCAAATCTCCAGGCCATTCTGCTCCCCCTCCCCTGGTCCTGCCTCGGCGGAACCTGGAACCACGAAGGCCGGAGGTTTTTGAACTTCTCCAGCATAATCTTATTTTTGTGATTTTCCCCCTGCCTGGTGGATGTGTACCCCATTGGGACACGCCTCTGGATGTTGCTGAGCATCTTAGGGTTCTCCTAAATAAGCCAATCACTTGCCACAATATCTCCTCCGTGAATATTCTAGTTAAGTCAAAACCTAGACAATTGATAAATGTCAAGTTTAACTCTGCAGGTTGGGTCACTCTAGTCTTGGATAACCGACATCTTTTGAAAAAAACCCGCAGTCTTTTCCTCCGAAGCTTACGGAACTCAAGCCGGTTTTATTTGTCATGAGGAAGCAGTCCCCCTTTGAAATTTAACTCTTTGTCCCTCCAACACGGGGCTATGTCTATCAGCATGCCACATAATCCCCTCAGTGACGAACTCTGCTGGTGGTGTCCCGAATCTACCCTCTCTTGAGAGTGCTCCAGCCCCAATAGGGATGAAGGTAGATTTGCTCAGACGTTCACCCCAGGTTCATTCTGTGACTGGCCCTGTTGTACTCCCCTCTAGGGAGGTTGACCATCCCCTCTTATCTCCATCTCAAGGGAATTTAATGGCCCGGTTGGAACAGTTATATAACCAGCTGAGGGAGTTAAGACAGCATAAGGACACGCACACACCCCCACTAAGATAAGGAGTCGAGGGGCCCTTCCATCCACACTGATTCAGCTTCCTAAACCACCCTCCCCTCCCCCCCAAATGATTTGTCATCGATTAAGGGGGATGCTTTGGGATCACTAACTTGTATGGGTGAGGGCTCGTGGCTCTGTGCTGCTGATGTCAGGGTGCAGGTTGAGTCCTCTCCTGCGTCAGTTGTTCGCCCAAGGGGCCAAGTAAGAGGTAGTAGTACGCTTGGTCCACACTTGTCTCCCCCCCTTTCCCAGAAGGCTGGGTCTTTGTTTTTTTCTCTCCCCCCATCGGGGTTAGGTCCAGTGGAGGGAGAGTTGCTGGCTCCCTCATCAGATGTGGGTGGGGGTTTGTGACAGCTACCCAATGAACTTTTGAAGTTTACAGTTGCCTCTTAGAACATTGCTGGCTGGAAGTCCTGTCAGTTGGACAGGGGTTTTCGTGACTTTATCGAGGGTTTCAATTTGTTACTTCTTCAAGAAACATGGTGTTTAGATGATTTCTCCTGAGAGGGGTTCAATGTATATTGTGTCCAGGTCACGCCCTCGGCTGCCCTCGGCAGGCCCAGTGGAGGGTTGGCATTACTTACTTTTATAAACTGTAGCATTAAAGTGGAACAAGTTGCTTTTTATAATTAAAATCTTGCAATTTGCCATTGTATATTCCCTTCGGGGCAGTGTATACTTATTGGAAATGTCTACCTTCCCCCCCTCCACTTCTGCTTATTTTCCCAGAGACTTCTGGGAGATCGCAGTAGAGCTGTTTCTCAACGCTAAAAGGTCTTTCCCCTCATCCTCTCTTATCATTGGAGGAGACTTTAACATCAGGACAGGTAACCTTGTTGCAACCCCGGTCGTTTCCCTGTTGGACGACTCCGCAGACCAACTAGGCATTGCTCCTAGATGTTCGCGAGACAGGGTGTGCAGCTCTGAGGCTAAATACCGGTATGACTTTTGTGATAATTTAGATTTAGCCCTCTTAAATGGTCGTTTGAGGGGCGATCTGATGGGTAACTTCACTCACCACTCTTACCTTGGCTCCAGTGTAATCGATTATTTTTTGTCCTCTAAGGATTCCTTGGAAAACATTATTTCTTTGCAAATTATCTCAAGAATTGAGTCTGATTATTTCTCTCTAGTTCTATCAGTTTTGGACTCTAGTACTGGTCCCTCTCTTTTGAGGGACCCTTTGGACAGACCGGCAGTGCCCTCTTTTAGACCATACCCGGTCCGTGCTAAATGGTCAGAGGATGTTGAGTTGAGAGTGGTAATCCTTATTTATTCAGCTGAGTTGGAGCATTGTTGTGCGGGTATAAAAACTAATGGCGATGATATCTTATATCACTATGAGAATTTAATGAGGATGTTAGTCCCTATTTTGACAACATCAAGATTACCTAAGTCTTCTAAGACAGATCACACCTGGTTTGACAAAGAGTGTCGGGCTGCAAGATCCGCACTTCGCAAGGTAGCTACGGCAGTAAGCTCCAATCCTTCTAGGACTCTTTGCAAACAGCTCCAGACCTCCAGGTCCGAGTATTGGAAGCTATTGACTACTAAGAAGTCTGCGTTCCAGCATAAGAACTGAGGAACTCTTCAGAGGGCATCTGGCTTCGGTGACTCCCGGAAATTCTGGGAGTTGATTCGATATGCCAAGCTTGGGGATAATCCCCCTGCCTCTTCCCCAGTCTCTCCTGAATTGTGGGAATGACACTATACAGAACTTTTTACCATTCCTTCTCCTACTACTTCTAGTGTAGTGGCTCATTCGAAGGACTGTTTTCCTTCATGACAGCCAGTTTCCCCGGGAGAAGTTCTGGATCTAATTGCACAGCTTAAAGCTGGTAAGGTGCCAGGTGATGACTTCATCTCCCCGGAGTGCCTAAAGGGTGCCCCGGAGTAGTGGGCCGGACTTTTGGCCCCCCTGTTCACTGCTATTAATGAATCAGGAGAGATCCCTATCTCGTGGCTCAATAGCATTGGGATCCCTATTTTTAAGAAGGGGGACCCTGTGCTATCTGGGAACTATTGCCCCATCAGCTTGTTAAGTATGGTGGGGAAATTATACGCACGTTTCTTGCTGTCAAAGCTCCAACAGTGGTTACAATCCAACCATATATTGGAACTGGAGCAGGCGGGTTTCCAGAAGGGCAAGTCCACCCTGGATCATGTGCTGGTTTTGGCAGCTCTGGCTAATAGATCTTTTGCCCACCAGAAGGATTTTTTCCTTTGTTTTGTTGACCTTCGCACGGATTTCAATTCCGTTTCTAGGGGGTGTCTTTGGAGTAAATTGAGCAAGACTTCTATTGATCTCATCTCTTGTTCTTAATTGTGAAATTGCATACGGGTAACTCTCTTCAGGTTCGGTGTAATCCCTCTAGTACTCTAACTCCCAAAGTCCAGGTTTTGGCAGGTGTCACAGGGGTGCATATTGGCCCCCGTATTATTCAACCTTTCTTGAATGATGTTATACCATTCCTAAACTTCAGTGATTCCCACGCTCTGGTTGTTGGGGGTAGGGCTATTCCCACTCTCTTGTATGTGGATGATGCTGTCCTGGTCTCTCACTCGACTGTGGGCCTGAGACAGGTGATGGACCAATTCGGCAACTATTGCAGCAATGAGGCTCTTTCCATCAATTATGACAAGACAAAGGTGTTGGTAATGGGGAATCTCAGGTGACATAAACACCACCGCTGGTCCATAAGGGGAACCATAAGAGTAGGTGACCTCCTATAAATACTTGGGGGTGATCTTCTCGGCCAATGGTAGTTGGAAGGCCCACTTTGATGCACCTGCTGCACCTATTATAGCTACATCCTGATAGTTAGGGCTCCTTGTCTATATTTGCTATTGAGCAGCTCCTAGGGTAGTTTCAGATTCATAAAAATGTAGCTTGAAAAACCATAGAGAAAAATGCATGGTAACCCAGGAGTGGTGGGAAGGGTGTCTCCAACAGTGGGTGTTTTCAGACATTACATGATCACGGTCAACCACAGACAATCCCCTGTGGTGGCGGATGGTTGCATAACGTGTGTTTGCTCACCGCCAGATATTCACCATGGTGAACCATCAGCGGTGAGCAAATTAACCACGCTTTCGCGGATGGTCCTGGCACCACCTCCAAAAGCGTGGTTAATTGAACCACAGCCTGGAATTGGTGGCCGGTAATGTCTGTTAGCGCAACCGATTCTGGGCCGTGGTCCAGACCCCGGGATGGAATCAGGCACAGCGGCCCCATTGACTGTTGTGTCTGCCAATCTCCAAGAGGGCGGGCAGCCTGGGGAGTGTGGGGGGTGGGGCCGTGAAGCTGCATGTTGCACCGTGCGGCCCTGCCCCTCCCCCGATTCCCCTCTGGGATCAGCTGACTCATCTGTTGATGGGCCGTTTTGATTCCGGTGGGGAATCAAAAGGTGATTCCTTGCTGGGGCCAATGGACGCACCATCACGTCTAAAGTCACCCAGTGTTTTTGATGGCTATGTTAGTGTAGTGTGGCAGCTCAGAGGTGTAGCAAGGCTAGAGTGGGCCACAGTGCAGATGATGGATGGAATGTAGAGATGGAGCTCTCGGTATTGCTGAGAACCAATAGTGGCCGATAATGGCACTACCTGTTCTAATTTGATATACCCAATAATACTGGTTCTCTGCAATATCAGTTCTTTTGCATTATCAGCATTTTCAGAGCTTTAACATTGTGATTTTTCCCATTGAAGTCAATGGCAAAAAATGCAATGTTAAAGATCTGATACCACCAATACTGATCGATCTGAAAGAACCGATAAAGGGAGACCCAAGAACTGATAAAACCGAGAACTGAGATTTTGCCACAAGTCCCATCCCTAATGGAATGGGCCCTTCTGAGAGGCTAACCACCATTTCAAGGCCCTATGCACATATTCCACATGGGTGTGGGCTCCCTAGACTAGGTAGTCCCAGTGCAACTGCACACCCTGCACCTATTATAGCTACATCCTTGTGGTGGCCCCATGATATCCACTTAGCATAACAGTTCAGAGGTCACTACAGAAACCAGCCAGGAAATGAGAGAAATACCATAGTTTTTTAAAAGAACAAGTTAAGGAACCAGTAAAGTCTGGAAGCACATTCAAAAAGGCACTGATGAGCAGTGAATAAAAACACTTATTAATTATTATTATTATTTTATTATAAGCATTTATATAGTGCCAGCGATGTACCTGGCGCTTACAAAGAATAAGATAGACATGGTCCCTGCTCGAGAGCTTACAATCTAAAGACAGGGGGAGGGGAGACAGGGAAGGGGAAAACAGAGGGAGAGACAAGGGATGCAACATTCATGAGCATGCGAGAGCTCAGGTACACGTTCTTACCTTGGTTACAGTAAACTGGGAGTTTGCAGATAACAGGTGGGGGATAATCCTGGGTGGGGATGCTTAGCAGGAGTTCGGAAGGGCGGAGCGGAAGAGGTGGGTTTTGAGGAGAGACTTGAAGGCATGGATGGTGGGGGCAAGGCAGACAAGGGTGGAGAGGGAGTTCCAGGTGTGCGGGGCAGTGAGGGAGAAGGGACGAAGGTGGTTGGAGGATCAGGGGAGGCGTGGGAGGATGAGGGAGGGGAATGGAGGAGGAGCAGAGTGCTTGAGTAGGGGTCTGGAGGGAGATCAGGGCAGAGAGGTGGAGGGAGCGGGTTTGGGGGACAGGGAGAATGGAGACCCCGTCAATGGCAATTGACAGGGAAGAGGGAGAGAAAGGACTGGGAGGGAAGATCAGGAGTTCAGTTTTTGCCATGTTCAGTTTGAGTTGGCGCTGAGACATCCAGGCGGAGATATCCTTAGCAACAGTGTTATGTGTGAGCCAAACATGGGGAGTTTTCAGATGTGATGGTGGGCCGCAATTCCACGCTTTGGCATGCTTTGCCACATGTGGGACCGTGCCCCACCATTACGCCTGAATACACCAGTCAGATGTTAGCACAGGCCATTACCCATTGAGGGGTGGCATTATCCCGGGCTGTGACTTGGGACCATCCCTAAGTCACAGACTGGGCTAAGTGCCACCACTTAGTGAAGGGCTGCCCAACTGGTTGTAAAGCAGGCCAGAGTGGGTAGCTATCGTGGCTGTTATAGGTTGCCATTGCTGTCTATCAGGGGAGGGGCACTCCACGTAGCATGAAGGCGGGGATGTGCAGATGCACGTCCATGTGTCTCCTCATTCCCTCCCCAGAACAGCTGTTGTTACATTTGTTCAGCAGCCGGACTGATTCCTGGCCAAAGTGATGGCTCCCGCTACCAGCCGGGGAAGTCCATGGTGGCAGTGGGAGCCATCACATATGAAAACACCCACTGATGTGGAACATGACCTGGCATTTCAACCAGCAGAGAATTACAGTAATCAGTTCAGCCATACCGAAAACATGATGTTGTAGACTGGTAACTTTCTGAGGTGGAAAAAGCATCTCTGGATGTAGCTGCTAATGTACTCATCCAGGGTCGTTAAAATCAAGTTACACCAAGGTTCTTGACTGGGCAGGTGTATAATAATTGGATATTATCCACAACATTCGCAAGAATCAATAAGTAATTTCAGTGGATATATCAATGAAATCTCCATTATACCTGAGTTCACTTTCAGGCAGTGGAAGCTACAAAATGGGAACATCTTTCATGTTCCATTTGTTCAGTATTTCCTGAGGGAGTAGGAAAAGCTGTTTTTATATGCTGATGTTACCAAAGGTTTAATTGCCATAATAAACCTAGTAAATCTGCTTTGTGGATGGCCTTTCTGTGAAGTGGCTGCCCCTGGCATGAACAAATGGGTATATCTTCTTCTTGTTCTCAGTCAAGTGAATGATAGCGAATCCAAATGCAACTTTTTCTCATCCACTTCCTCCTTTTCTTGACATGTAGACAGTTATTCTTCTCCCTCTCTGGAAGCAGTTAGAATGAGTGCATCTCTGCTGAAGTGCCATCCTCCTTCCTTGATTCATCAGATCTTCAGATTGAAGTGCCTCCAAAGAAATGTGACCAACATTAAACATTCCAAATTTCTTAATCATACAGCATTTTTCTATAAGACCTTAATCTGTGACTGCCAAAAACAGTCTTCAAAAATATTTCTTGAGTGGCAGGTGAGATGCTAAAAAGCCTTGAATGTATCTTTCCCCTGCTGTGCAACAGTGCTATTATCCATAAATTAAAGAGACATCATTTTTCTTTAGTAAGAGAATTTATTTAGTAACTTCTGACTTTCTGTTTTTAACCTAAAAGTATCTCTTAGAAGGGAGAGAGAAGGGTTTATATTTTTACCATCAGAGTCAAACTGAACCTGAACTTGAACCAAAAACTGGACCGAACCTTTATTTTTTCCTGAACCAGAACAGAACCTGAACCATTATTTGGAAGTCTCTGTTGAACCGGAACTGGAACAGACCTGCTAACAAAAAAATTCAAGTTACTACTTCAGAATAAGGGTTTAACTGGGGAAAAAAACAACTGGTGTGGTTTATTTTTTATGGAAAAAAACCTTGCTCCAGAACCAGGATGAATCCAGAACCAGAATGAATCTCTTGCGGTATACTGCAAGATTTTATTCTGTCTCCATTATTGTTTAACATCTATACGCAACCCCTGGGGGAAGTTGTGAGATGGTTTGGTGTGTGTTGCCACCAATATGTTGTTGATACCCAGCTATACATCTGATTTTCAACTGACCCAGGCCCTGCAGTCTCGGTGCTTTCTCAGTGCCTTGGAGGCAGTGGCTGACTAGATACGGCGGAGCAGACTGAGGCTGAATCCCGATAAGATGGAGGTGATGTTGGTGGGTCAGGCAGTGGGGGTGATGGCCCCCCTCATTGAGGGGGTCTGCCCCCCGCTGGCCCCCCAGGTTCAGAGCTTGGGCGTCCTGTTGAACCCCAGCCAATTGGCTGGATTGCCAGGTAGAGGCAGTGGTGAAGGGAAACTTTCGCCAGCTACATCTTGTGTGGAGGCTCCGGCCATATGTTTCAGACTCCGACCTGGCCACCCTCATCCACGAATTCATCACCTCAAAGCTGGATTACTGCAATATGCTCTGTGTGGGGCTGCCCCTGATGATGGTTCAGAATCTGCACCTGGTGCAGAATGCGGTGGCCCAGCTTTTGACAGGGACGGGCCATAGGGACCACATAACACCAGTGCTCTGAGCTCTGCACTGGCTGTCTATAGCGTTCTAAGCCCGATCCAAGGTGCAGGTTTTAACCTTTAAAATCCTACATGGCTTGGGCCCCTCCTATCTGAGAGAATGCCTGACTCCTCTGGCCCTGGGACAATCCTTGCGGTCATCAGGGGGGCCTTCTTGGAGGTCCCCCGGGTTAGCCGGGGGGGCCACAATGGAGAGGTCGTTCTCGTTGGCTGCACTGCAGCTGTGGAACTCCCTCCTGGAGGAAGCTTAACTGGCCCTGGGTCTGCTGGCCTTCCACCGGGCATGTAAGACCTGGCTGTTCATCCAGGCCTTTAGGGAAGGGAGTGAGGGGGGGGGTTAGTTTGACTGTTCTTACCTTATTTAATTGGTTTTAGTTTCCCTCTTTGTCTATGTTTTTATTGTATTTATTTTTTTATGATCTTAAAATGTAGTAGTTATGAGCCGCCCCGAGCCATCTGTTGACGGGAGAGGTTGGGATATAAATTTTAATATAGATAAATAAAAATAAAACCAATATCTGAGAGGATTTATACATTTTGGGTTCGTGGGCTTCTGTACTCTGCCCTCTTCAAAGGCAGGGAAGCATCAGGCAGGAATTAGACTTGAGGCCTGCTTCCTTAAGGCACAATCCACTGTAGCAGACAGTAACGATAAACAGCATGGTGGAGTAAGGAGGGGAGAGAGGAGGACACCATTAGAGGTGTGCACCAGGGACCCATGTTGTTATTCGTTTTCATTTTTTGTTTTCGTTATTAAAAGCTTTCATTATTCATTTTCATTAATAACAAAATTTCATTTTTCATTATCCGTGTTGGTATCGCACAAAACCGAAAACTTTGATTTTGGTTTTGTTTCCATTTTTGTCAGCGTGTGGGAGGGGGGGAGGGGGCTGTGTGTGTGAGAGAGAGAAGTGCCAGTGGCAGAAGTGCCAGCAGACTGCATCTCATTATAGCCAACACACACACACACACGCTAATGAAAACGAAACCAAAACATTTCAGTTTCACGCAGTACTGATACCAACACCAGTACCGATACAGATACCAATTATTACACAGATAACAAAAAATGAAATTTTGTTATTGATTTCATTATCGTTTTTGTTTTCAGTATTGTAATAATAATCGTTTTTGTTATTTAAATAACGAAAACCAAGTACACACTCTTAGACATTATTGCTGTGCACTGCAGAGTGCCTCCCCCATGCTGCAGTGCAGTCAGCCAGCCTCTGTAGGTGTTAAAGATTAAGTTGTTCCTGACTTTAAACCTTTTCTTTTTAACCTTTGATCTAAACAAAATCGTTCATTAAACAGTACATCTGTGAGTGGCTAGGCCTGCAGGACCCCGGGCACAGCAGAGTGCAAGCCCATTTTACAGGCTCTGAGAATCAGAGGTGAGTGAGCAGATGGTGCTGCCTGCCTTCTTGCTCTCCAGGCACTCCAGGCCTGGGCAGTTTGAAGGAGCCCTCGAATCAGGCAATGGGGAGCATGGTGTGTGGGGGGAAGGCTCATGATTGCAGAGGGTGTTCTGGCTCTGGGAGTCTCTGATTCCTAGGGGCTTAATATATTTTGAACACTCTTAATGCCAGGTAATCTATATATAGCGGGGGATGGTGGCGTTACCCTATCTAGAAGAGGGAGCCCTTCTAGATAGAGGTGTGTGTGTGTGTGTGTGTGTGTGTGTGTGTACCAGTGAGTGGTGCTAGGTTACTGGTACTGAGGCTGATGCAGTCTTCAAGAGATTAGAGGAATGGCAGGCAGCATGGGGATGGGTGGTGTGTGATTGAACAAGAGATTGGAGGTATGGGGGGGGGGGGATCCTGGTCCCATGCAACTAGTAATTGAAGAGATGTTAGAGAGACTGTGTGTGCAAGTGATTTGGGATAGGAGAGAGAGTGAAACCAATTGTGGATGGGCTGGACTCATGATAATGTGAAGTTGCATAAGTCCTCTTATTGCTTATTACAGATCAGCATCACATTCAATTTTCAATATAGATAGGGAACAAGTTAACCCTGTAAGGAGATATTTCAAGTTTGATTCCACAAAAAAATGAATCAATATGTCAAGTTGAAGGCTGTTTAGTAGTGATGAAGGGCAATCATGCATCGAACTTGGAAAGGCATATACAGAGGCATCACCCAGAACAATACACTCAACTTTCACTTTCAAAAAGGAAGAGAGAAGAATAATCTGGTATTACAGAAGAAAAAGTCAGCCCTCTCACTGCAAAATACTTTGTATTCAGTATTTCATAGGAAAGAGTTCAGGTAAATATTGATGAATCAAAACTTGTAGATGCTTGCGTGGAACTTGTAACATGCAGTAGAAAGCCATTCACCTTAATGAAAGACTGAGGATTTAATAGGGATGGGCGATCATAACACTGTTCGAATGTTCAGTCGTTCGGTAGTTCAGTTCGAAACCCAAGTTCAGGTTCGATGGTTCCGTTCAGCTGAGTTCGGTTTCGCCGAATTTGGCCAACCATTCAAAAATTGAGCTTTCGATACCGAAACCAAAATTGAAACAAAACCAAAACTGAATTTTTGGCACTGAAAAGACATTTTTCCCGCCCCCGAACTCATCAGAACACGACTGAACTGTTCGGTCATTTGAGAATTCGGTTCGGACGTCTGAACAGACCGAGTTCGGTCTGAACTCCGAACATCTGAACCGTGTTCGCCCATCCCTAGGATTTAAGATAATTGATCTCATAATTGAAGGTCTTGGAGGGAAGATAGCAATCAATGTCCAAAACCTAAGACACAAAGTTGCAGAAGCTGCAGACAATATATGCGATGTACTCAGGGATGAAGTAAAAAATAGGCTAATTTGCTTGATGCTGGATTATGCAACCCGAATTGATAGATCAATACTTGGAATAAACATCCAGTTAATTGCTGATGGCCAAATTGTTCTGAGGACTCTTGCAATGACGGAGATTAATGGGAGAAATACTCTGAGTACCTGAAAACTTTGGTCATGGACACTATCACTATGGTATTAAGCCTATGAAGTTGTCCTCTGTAACAACAGACAATGGATCAAATATGGTAAAAATGGTAACGCTTATGACTAAAGATCAAGAAGGATTTTGATTGTTCAAGTGACTCCAGTTCATCTATTAAAGAGCAGGATGGAATGAAGGACAAGGAGGAAAATGGATGCACAGCAGGAGACGAAGAAGATAGCATCATGAAAGAGCTTGAAGAGGCTGGAAAATCTTTTTCTGAAACAAGTTCACTTCTTAAAGGTGTTCAATGTTCTGCACACACATTACAACTAGCAGTTGATGGTGTCAGCTGCTTGACTTGTTGCAAAAGCACACAATGTATGCAGGCTAAGAAACCAAACAATAATGGTAGTTCTACAAAAGTTAAAATTGAAGAAACCCATCTTGGATTGCTCTACAAGATGATACTCAACTTGTGACATGTTGGAGCAATTGTTGGAACTGCGGGAGTTTTGTGATGACATGGCATTATCAAACCATGATCTTCACATCACTGACAATGACTGGATATCAATTCAGGAACTGACAGCTTCTCTGCATCCTGCCAAAGTTGCAACTAAAACATTGCAATCTGAAAAGCTTATCATAGGGGATTTCTATGGACATGGTTGAAGTACCAAGTACTAGGGCATAAGCAAGTTGAACGTGTTATGAAATAATTAGGCAGTTTGGCCATGGTCAGAGGAATAAGAAAGATCCAATCCAATCCAATCCATATATATTTGATACCCCACACTCTCTCCCGTAGGACTCGAGGCGGCTTACAACAATACAATAATAGTTCTGGAAATTTCCACACAGGGAGCCCAGAACAACATTTCAACAACACTAACATAATATACAATTTACTATAATATCAATTTCAAAACACATAATAATAATACAGCACATTCCCCAACATTCAACTGACGTCCCACTCTATAACTTCCCCAGTACACACGGGGTAAGTCCCAACCACCTCCAACTCCTCTCCTGCTGCCACCAGGGAGAACCTGGCCACCTCCACCCCTCTCTCACCGGGGGGAGGTGGCCCCACCATACCAACATCAGCAGTTATATTAAACTCGTCACATTCCTCCCACTCTCCCCACTCCTTTACTCCTCCCACCATCTACCCATAGCTTCCCTTTCTCACCCTGCTCAGAACTCCCCTCCTGCCCCTCATAATTTCCATTACCCCTCTGTTCCTTTTTATCCCTCATTCCCCAATTCTCCTCCTCCCCTCCTATTTGCTCTAACCTCCCACCCTGACATAACTTCCCCCCTCCACCCCCTCCAGGCCCTGAAGGGCCCCAAAGGGCCGTGACCTTTGGCTGAGGCCCTTCGGCTTGAGAACGCCAGCTTGCGCCCTGCGGCTCAGCCGCCGGCCCTTCACGTAAGTGCCCCTCGACACTTCCGGGTGTTAGTCCAGGGGGGTGGGGGGTGGGGTGGGGCTCCAAATCTGTCCCGGTCTCCCCTACTCATGCCCCTCATCTCCAGCACAGCCATGTGAGTCCTCCTTGCCTTGGGCACTGCAGCGGGAGCAGAAGCGGCAGGGATGCAAGCCCCAGCAGTGGGAGTGAGAGCAATGGGGAAACAAGCCCCAGGTGGTAACTGTGCTCTCCTCAGCCCAGCCGCCAGCCCTTCAAAGATGAGGCCTGGAGAAACTCAGCCCAGCTAAGGATTATGGGGAAAAGCAGTAACCAGGCAGATTCCAGGAACCCATACTCTAGCAGAGAATACGAGCTGGTCAAGGAGGAAAGATAAGGCCAGATGGCCATTATCTCTGCTAAGAAAAGGGAGGCCTGAAAGGAAGGAAGATTGCCCCAGCAGACCAGATTAGCAACTGGAAAGGAGAGAAAAACTTCCAAAAATTAACCTTAATTGGCTATGTTCCAAGTGATGACAAATGGTCAGCTAATTGCCACACCTGGCATGTTCAAAGAAGATGGTGTAATTAAGGGACCCTGCAACATGTATTTGTAATAAATGACAAGAAAACTATAAGAGACAACACCAAGGACCTAATGTCTGTCACAGCGCTTGTGGCCACTAGCATTGCAGTGAGCTATTGTGGGCTGTTGACTCCTTCCATCACTCTCAAAGATCCAGAGACCATGATCCAGAGACCAGAGACCCCTTTTCATCTATCTCCTTCGATCCCAGTTGGGGTAAACTGAGGTACAACAAATCCATTTATATACCAACAATGTAATCATAAGAAAATTTCTTCTGTTTTATAAAATGATCTATAGAGGGTGAAAAGACGGAAGGGTATTACATCAAAAATCCTGTTTGTTGTTCAGAGGTGTAATGGGGCCCATAAATACTGGCTAAGCACTCCTGCTTAGTGCTGGATGGCAGAAGCAGCAGTGAAGGGAGTTTAGGAAAGGCAGCCATGGTATGACAGATGCACAGCTGGTGATTCTGCTGCCCTTAGGCATGGTTGGTGGTTGTTTTCCCTCATGTAAATGCACCCGGGGTCACTGCCACATTAGCCATAGGCTAATTATGGCTCTGAGGGAACATGGAGCACAGTCTGTGCTGGCTTCCTCGCTGCAAATGGGATGTGTGAAGTGGGGCTTGTAGTCCTAACAAACCCACATATATCAACCCTGATGGAAGATTGCAAATTCCATTAAGACAGCTCATTTGCACTAGGGGAAGACAATATGGATTGTATTCCATGCTCCCTTCTGTCTTGCTATTGGTTTGTGTGAATGTGTCATTAGGAGACCACAAACATATATTGAGTTGGCACTTCCGCTTCTTGTGCCTACTGTGATACATTTCTTAGGGGTGTGCAATTCATTTTTGTTATTATGATAACAAAAACATTTTCTTTTTTGTTGTAATAAAAAAATGAAAAATAATAATGAAAACAAAAATGAAAATGAATTTTTGTTTTCAAAATAATGGGAAAACTCTGAAAAATATATTTCTGGCTATACCTTTTTTTTCTTCTTCTTCAATTCTTATGAAACCTGGGATGATTGTACCCCCAATAGAGGGCACTATGTGGACCAAATATCAGAAGGATTGGGCAAAGGTAACTGATTTTATAAGCAATTGAATGTTGTGATATTAGGAAAAGCTGCATACACATACCTGGCTACAACTTCTTTATCTTCCATACAATTTGCATGACACCTGGAAAAATTGTGTCCATCCCCAAGATTACCAATCCTGCCAAATGTCAGAAAGATTGGATGAAGGGTCCTGATTGTTATAAGCTATTAACTTGAAAACTCATGTCTGGCAGTAACATTTTTATATTCCATCCTATTTATAAGACATTTGACAGGCATGTATCTCACACTTTCCCTGTCCTCTGTGACAAATTACAGAAAAATTTGATAAAGGACCCCAATTTTATAAGCAATTGAATTTATTCCCTTGAAGACCATTATTCAGATATAAATAGCAGCACATACAGTGCCAGTCAGAGGCAGGCACCTGGCATGGCAGGGGAAGAGAGTATGGGGAACAACCCAACAGACTGACAGACACGTTTACTGGCCAGACACGTTTACTGGCCAATTACTGCATGCTTCCAGCTTTACGGGAAAAATCAGTGGTGGCTTCAAGGTGGGCATAGGGGGTGGCCTTGAGGCAGGCATAGAAAGGACATAACTGGGACTTTGATGATAGCATCCCAGGAATCAGGAAACATAATATACACATCCAGGCTGGCCAGTTATCATCACAATCAAATCCTGCAGCACTGTGACAGAGGACATAAGAGAAACTCTATTAGATCTTTCCTAAACAGATGCTTCAGACTTCCCAGTAACAAGTGGGGGAGAGATGTTGGGATGGTCACAGCACAGAATGAGGATATGTGGTTGACATTTCTTCTGGCCAATTGGCATCACAAACAGATCTTATATCTCAGTCACATAAGAGAATCCCTGACATAGGCTCATTCTCTACATATGCTGTGCAGGCTTATAACACTGGGATCCTTTATCACATCTTTCTGATATTTGACAGAGATCATCATGAAGGTGTGAGATACATCCCTGCAAAATGTCATGTATACTGGTTGGACTAACAAGTTGTTAAGTCATTTTATATATATAATGACTGTAACAACGTGTTAGTCCAACCAACCGTTTATCTAATCTTTCTGAAAGTTGGCATAGATAGTAAACCTGAGGAGGTGTATAACTTTGCCAGGTGTAATCTTCATTAGATGGGAGACAAAGAAGTTAAAGCCAGTAATGTATATGCAGATTTTTGCAAAATAGCACAATTCAACTGCTTATGAAATCGTATTCCTTTATCTAACTTTTCTGATATTTGTTACATTTAATGCCTTTCTTTGGAGGTACAAACTTTCCAAGTTTCATCCAAATATAATTAAAAACAAAAATGTTACAGCAAAAAATGTGATTTCCATTTCAACCAATGGAAATAAAAAATGAAAATGAAATTTTGATATTTATGAAAATGAAATATTTAAGTAACAGAAAAATGAAAATGAAAAATGACATGGGTTCCTGGTGCACACCTCTAACATTTACAAGAGATAGCCCCAGTGAAGTAATGGAAAGCCAAAATATCAGTTAAGTATTCAGATATTGTCTATTGGGTCTTGTGCATATACATGTCTACAGAAATATTCAAAGTGGAAGTGACAATTGGCACAGATGATTTCAGCAGTTATAACTGATACTTCTGCTTTGCAAAGGGCTATACACATACACATGCAAAATGTACCAGACAACTGTTGAATAATTAATTGGCAATTTGACTTTCAATTATTGCAAGGAAGTATTCTTTTCTGTTTCTTATATTCAAAGGAATGAGGTGCAGGAGAGTTTGAATTGCTGTCATGAAGTTATTGCCTCAAGTGTTCTTTATTGCAAGGGTCTTGTAGCCAGATCTAAAGTTTGATTTTTGTTTGCATTTTGGAGCATGTGCATAAAGGGAAAAGAGATCTATATCTATATATCTAGACGTTTCCCACTGTTAAAGTCTGAAAGATTTGTTTGTCGAAAAAACAAAAGGACACATCATGAAAAATCTGCATCAAATTATTAGCAATGTTCATTTGTTTTCACCATAGCTTGTTCATTCGCATTAGTGAGTTAGTGGCATTTCCTATCCTTTCATTAAAATGATTACTGTGTTGGGTTCAAACAGGAAAACCTGAGGTCTCTGTTGGCAAATCCTGACAAGAAAGTGGCAATTCACCTGAAGCAGAACTTTCACCCTGAAGAAAGGTGGTTGTTTCCCAGGGAGACAGAACAATGGGTAGGTAACCAATGGCTTCTTCCTGCTCATTCTTCTTCATTTTTGTTTAGACCAGTATGTTATTTGAAAGTTCTACGTAAGTCCTTGCTCAGACAACTTGACAAAAGCAGAGAAATTCTGCCATGATCTTGCAGTTCTTCATGTGGTTTACATGTCACAACAGCAGTCCCATGTTGGCAACCCCAATCACATAGCTGGGTTGCTGGGGGTTTTTCCCAATGCATTGGTAATCTACTGTGTGGTTGAGTGGGCTTACCAGCATCAGAGGCCATGAGGCAGCAGAGGCAGGAGGAGTGCCACTCCCCTCCACCATTTTGATTGCTGCCCCTAATCTCAGTGAGCACTGGGCAACTGCAGCAGAAGCAGTGCAACTTCTCTGGTTCCCAGGGCCAGACTTAGGAATTTTCCACCCCTAGGCCATTCTCAGGCTGCTGCCCCAAAGCCAAACCCTGGCCACAAGCCAAGCCCCCACCCACATTGCATGTTCATGAGTGGGGGAGCCCTGTGTGAATGACATGGCATGTGTACCCGCGGTGAGTTGATGTGAATGCACACGCCCACCTAACACGCATCCCCACTCACCCCCCCTCGTCCCCATGCATGAAGCAACCATGGAAAACAGCGGTTGCTCCATGGGTGCAGATGAGTCGGGGGTGAGTGGGGATGCATGTGCAGCTGTGTGCATGCCCTGCCCACGGACCCCCACCCCACCCGGGGAAACCATGTAAAAAGGGCATGTGAGGATCCACTCAAAGAAGAACAGAAGGTTGCTACCTTGTAAACAAGGTTCTTCAAGATGGCTCCTAACATTCTCACAATACCCACCCTTCCAGCCCCGCATGGAATTTTTTTCTTATATTCCTATAAAGGGCTGGAAGAAACTATCATTCTGAGGGGGAAAGTGCTTTTTTATAGAGCTCGAGATCATCCCGTAGTCTATTATTTGAATACGGTGAACATGCCATACACAACCCAATTTTGAGAATGTTAGGTGCCATCTTGAAGAACCTTCTTTACAAGGCAACGACCTTCTGATCATTCACATGGGAAGGAGTTGTTTGTAAATGAACAGTTTTATCTCCCAGTTTTCCCGGTGTCCCACTGCTGCTGCTACTGCAGCAGCACTACTAGCAGTCAGACGGCAGAGGTAGGTGAGGGATGGGGACCCAGGCAGCAGGCTTTGGCTGTGAGTAGCAGCCTCCAGCCATGCAGGGAGAAAAGGGAGAAAAAACAAGCGAGGTGCTGCCAGAGCCTATTGGTTCCCACTGACAGGTGGTGTGGTTGATCATTCCACAGAGCTATTGTGAGCTTTCCTATTTAGACAAAGGTCAATTTCACATGGCGCTGCTGGGTGGGGAGATGGCTGTGCACCCATGGTGGGTGGAGGTGGGTGTGCTTCCTTTCCCATGGGTGCACACACATCTCAACTCACCTCCACCCATCTCCACTCACAGAGCCTCCTACGTTTTCTCAGATGGCTCCATGGGTGGGTGATGGGTGGAGATGGGTGTGCACTGGGAGAACACATGCATGCACCCCCACCCACCACCCATTGTGTTTCCACGGGCACACCCTCCTCCCTCCACCCCCTGCTGTGGTGTGCGCAATGAGCCCCCCCCCCCACCTGCACACCTACCTGCACACCCNCTGCCAGAGCCTATTGGTTCCCACTGACAGGTGGGGGGGGGCATCCATGCAAAATCAACCCTAATAATGTGGTCCTGTTTGTTTATTTATTTTTAAATCTTGCTACCCCGCCCCTTCTGCCACGGGCAGCTTGGGGCAGTTTATAATCAATAAAACCAAACAACAGTGAAACTAAAAACAACACATAAAAGGAGAATAAAAATATCCCTCCCTAACCACCCCTTGCCTGCATTGGGTCTGCAATGGACACAATGACTCCTGTATAACAGCAAACTAGGCCGGGGGCCCTACTAGGACAGAAACACAAAGCAATTTTTCTGCTCGTGAGAATTCTCGTGATTTTGGGAACCAGAATCAATTTCCTGGTGATTTCCCAATCCCTGTACAAATTCTCAGACAAAAATAAAAAGAATAGTTTTTTTAAAAAATTCACTGTGCATGTGCAAAATGGCTTCCAGGCCATTTTGCACATGTGAAAAATGGTTGTTGCCCTTAACCAAAATGGCAGCAGTCGCATGCACAGTGAATTATTTATTTATTTATTTTATGTATTTGCTTGTTTGTTTTAATTTTTTCCCCAAGAATTAGTTGGGTATTGAGAGGTTCTTGGTTTTTCCAATGACAAACTGAGAACCTAAATTTCAATGAGATTTCTCTCTTTTGAGAAATATCGTTTCAACCCTAGCCACTACACCTCTCCATGTGGGGTTTAGAGCTAACAGTAACCAGCCATTTGTAAGTGGTTACTGTTGCGTATAAAAACATCTTGAGTGTTCTTCATTATAACGAGCATCAAAATCATCCTCTGGCTTTGTTTACATCTGCACCATATCTATTTCCAAGAGTCGAGGAGATAACAACAATAATAACTTCAGTGAAGCTCCGATTCTTAATTGGGAAGTTTTCTTTTATACTACATTGGATTTATTTTTGCATATGCATAACTGAGTTTTCAGTTTCCAGAGCCAAATTCTTGGATCTAGTTTGCTACCAGGTTAAAATCTAGTCCTCTAGATCTACTCAGTCATAACTCACTCCCTGACACATACCTGGGGACAGCAATAGAACCGAAATGTATGTATGTATATCAGTTTGTATATTAATACATATAAAAATATGAAAATCATCAGTACCCATCATATTTGCAATAACCAAACTGATCCTGCAATGATCAGTTAACAATTGGTAACCAGTAGTTTAACTGTTTAACAATAATCACATACTGTTACTAATGACCACATACTGTTATTGATTACCATATGAATTGTTTTCGCTGTTTACCATGTTGCTGCTTTTCTGTGTTCCCATTCATTCCACAGTTACACCTACCCCCTTTATCCTCATATTCCTACAACCCAGAAAGACATTGGGTGCTTTCAGAAGTAATGGCACCCACCACCATCACAGACTTACCTGGGAGGTGGTGGATGCCCTCGCTCCAGTCGGGAACTGGCCCGGCCACCAAACAAACATGACAGTGGCCGGGCAAAGGATGGGAGAGGGGAAATGCATGGACAGGTGTCTGCCCAGACCTTCTCCTACCCCCGTGCTGCATGCAGAAGCCCACCCCCTAGCTGATGGGCAGCCTTGCAGTCAGTGATGGCCACCATGGCATCCAGCCACCCTCACCACCACCACTCCAGACCACAGTGAGTAAAGCGGGCTTTCACCTACGAAAGCCTGTTTCACTCCAGGTCTGGTGGCCAGATACCAACCATGGTGGTGGCTAGCCCAGGTTGTGTCACACAGTCACAGAATCCCCGAGTCACAGCCCAGGGTAGCCCCTACCATGGTTGGCATCTATCCCATGGAAACCTCTGGTAGTTGTTTCCCGGGCACTTTCAAATGTGGGGGTGACCCCGGTTCCAAAGCAGGTGAAACAGTTGCAAAGTGGGCCACCGTCACATTTGAAAGTATCCAAAGTGGAGAGCAGTACACATATAGTAAAAGGAAAGAGAAGTGGGTGGAGGGGTGACTGTACAAACAATGGTGTGGGGGGGGGGGTGTAAAAAAGAAAAGTGTGTGCATGGGCCTGACATTTGCTAAGGGGCTTTCTGTATTTGAACTAGGAAAATACCTTTCAGACACAAATAATTTAGTTTTTAAGAATAAGACAGTATGAGAAATTAGAAAGCTTTAAAAGCCACGTGTGAGGGAAGAGGCAAACAGCTGAATCCAAAGAGCTCCCGTGAGTTTCCTCTACTGTTTACAATTTTTTGGTGATGTTGTTTGGAGATGTGCTCAGGTAGCTCTCTGGAGAGTGACATCAGTAATCAGTCAGAATTTCCATTACAGATCACTATAAAAAGGGGGGAAAGCAAATAAAATTATAATTAAACCAACACTGTGGGACTCAGGAAGTTGTATGACTTTTTTTTCCAGAAGTTTTCTTTTTATTGTCTCCTTTCAAAGGATTCCAAACACTCATCAAAGGAGAAATTAGGGCTGTTTCAGAATTTTCCTTCAGATCAAGAGAGCAACCCATTTTCAAATCAGCTGCCACATTCTTCATACTCTGTACTGTATTCAGAATATCTCATTTATTGGGGAAAGCCATTTGTCCTGAAGATGAGGTCATTTCTCCCTTCCTCATTCCTCTCTTCCTATTAAAATCTCTGATTTCATCCCCAATCTGCCTCTTCCTCTTTAGCTTCTTTTAAAATTGTCCCTCTCAGTTGTTGGAAGGAACGTCAAGTCAAAGCCCAGTCCCAAGTTCTGTGTCTTTGAGCCACTTTGGCTCATCTCTCTGGACAGAACAAACATTGAAAATCCGGTTTGATGCCAAGCTGTTGGTCAAGAAGTTTAATTCTCCTCTTCCAATTTTCTCTTCTCCTTTGAACCTTGATCCTACAAGGAGCTCTACATGAAAGACATGTGCACTATTGGCACAAATGCACAAGTATACCTGTATGTAGCTCAGTGTAGGATTGAGAGATAACAGTCCTGAGGAAAAGGTAGTGTGGACTAAAACCTTTTTTTCTTAAGGCATTAGCATTTGTTCTGCTTAGGGATGGGCGAACAGATCGCGATTCGGGTTCGGCCGTTCGGTTAGTTCGCCGGGTTCGGCAGTTCGGTTCGGTCGTTCAGTTTGGCCATTCGGTTCAGGTTCGGCAGTTCAGGAAATGTTTTGTTATGGGTGTTTTTGTTGTTTTTTATATGGTTTTTTGGTTGTTTATTTGGTTTTATATGGTTTTTTGTTTTTTATTTGTTTTTTTGTTTTTATATGGGGGTTTTTTATTTAATTTTTTAATCTAATATTATATATATATATCTACACTAAATCTAACTGCTATTAACTATTCTAAATGCTATGAACTAAATGGATTATCTAATAAGTATACAGGCCTACTCCTACAAACACTAAAACTAAATCACTAA
>QEPC01000772.1:61762-78323 GCA_003113815.1 Sphenodon punctatus | reverse complement strand
ATGAATGTTCCCTCTCTGGTTGCAGCATATTCCTTTTACATTGCAACAAAACTGTGAAGCATGTTTTGGGGACAAGTGGAACTCCATGCTGATGCTTTTGTGGTGTGCTAAAGACTTAACATAATATTGTTGGCTTAAGATGGTTTGCTTTTCTTGCTCTGTGTTTGCATGTGCACATTGCATGTGCCCTGCCTAGCGCTGGCCCCTCCCAGTTGTGGCCCTGCCCTGCACCCCACCAGCCTTGAAACCCACCAGCTGCCACTGAGCCGTGGCAACCAGCCATGACACCTGGCAACAGTCACCACCCTGCAGCAGGGATGGTGGGGCTGAACCGAAGCCATTGGCCCAGAATAGGTGCCCGGAATTGGGCCCTGGCCTCCAGGCCAGCCACCTACCTGCCTCGGGGTAGTTCCAGGCCAACATCTGGTAATGCAGGACCACATGTGTGGTGAGTCCTGAGCCACAGCAGGTTGTAGAGGCCCCGCATCATGTCTTTTTTTACCCTTTGTCTCCTACACCAGTAGATATATATATTTTAAAAACACGCACACGCACCCACCCCTCTTATCTTATCCACTCCCAATCATGTCATTCTGTGCCTCCTCATGTATACCTGTCCTACGTTTGTTCGGTTTATATGTTTGACTGGCTACTCTACATGCCAGAAGAACGGCTCTGTGTGGTCTGAAAGCTTGCACATTCTCACCAATAGAAGTTCGCCCAATAAAAGATATCATTTGAATTACTTTGTCTCAATCTATTACTTTTGGGACCAACATGGCAGCCACACTCTCTCTAGATAGGAACTAGAGAGAGACAGAGTCCCTGTCTAGTCTGTCTCAGAACTAAGCACTCTATCACACATACATTCTGTCACTTTCTGTTGTTGCAGTCTCAGATACAGAGTCTTAGCCTGATTGTCAAAGGGGCTGAGCTCTTGCAGCTCCTATTTAACCTATGGGAGCTCAGCTCTCTGAAAATCAGGAAACAAGCTAATGTCTTCAGGGCTGTGCTTTGTTCCTCGTTCTCTAGGAGTGTTCAGCAACACATCCAGCCATCAGCACTAGTTAACAATAGTTTGTCATCATTGTTCCTACCTCACCCTGTCTTCCTGGTAACAGACTCCTATTTTCTGTATGAGCTGGATGCTTAGCTTGTTTAAATCAGCATAGCTGCCCTGAAAGCCATGAAACTATTTCAGTTTACTCAAGGATCCAGCCCTATATCCACCAGCCTTACTTTCAACAAAAACTATTCTTTTTGCCTCTGCTTCTATCTGTGTGAGCTAGAAATTGTAAAATTTAGCTATTGGCAATCACAAATCTTTTCATAATTTCTGCCTCCCAGAGCTAGATAACAGTGCAAGTTCCTCATCATATTCTTCTCTCTGTCTCCCTTTCAGGACCAGGTAACAATAATGCTAAACACTGTGTGTCGTCCTTACAACCAGAAAAGTAATGGTGGTTGTTGTTATAACTTTATCGGAACTAGGTAGCTGCAATACTCTTCCATTATATATTTCTCTTACAGCCAGTAACTTCAGTACTCTACATTATGTATGTCTTGCTCAGAGTCAGGTAATTGTTATGCTCACCTTTATGTGTCTTTCTAGCGCCTGGAGCTGTAATAGTTTTCATTGTATCTCCTCTGAGCTTGTAATGATAATGTTCCCTGCTATATCTCTCTCAGGGTCAGGATTTAATATCTTTTTAGAATCATCTCATCATCTTCATTGTATATGCTTATCATAATAGTTTTCAAAAATGTTGTGCCTTTTGTTTTAAGATCTCTAAGAGCTTTCCAAATATTGGTCTCAATCTTTGGGTCTGGGGGCAGTGGCCAATATTGTAACTTGGAGAGACATCAAAAACATGCAGATGAAGAGGTCACCCATCAGGTTCTCTCACCCTTCAGCCTCCTCAGCCCAAGAGCTATGGGACCCAGACTGTGGGCCAGTGCATTGCAGGCAGATGCCTAGTCATAAGGACATAAGTAGTGGCATACTGGTTCAGACCAATGGTCCATCACGCCCAGCATCCTGTCTCCAACAGTGGCCAATCTCTGTCTTTTGGGAGAAGTACCCAACAGGTCACAATGGTCAATCCATACATGTTGTTACTTCCCCAAAACCTACTTGGCTTAATAGCCATTAATGGACCTATCCCTAAAAGAACTTATCCAATCCCTTTTTAAAACTAGCTACACTACTGGCCTTGATAACTTCCTCTGGCAGCAAATTCCAAAAGTCAATTGTGCACTGAGTGACAAAATACTTTCTCCTATTTGTTTTAAATCAGCTGCCAGTTAATTTCATGGAGTGTCCCTTTTTCTAGTACTTTTAGACCAGGTAAATAACCGTTCCCTTTTTTACATGTTCCACACCACTCATGATTTTATAAACTTCTATCATATCCCCTTTCCTTATCTCTCTTTCATATCTCTTTTCCAAGCTGAAGAGCCCCAACCTATCAAGACTCTCTTCACACGGGAGCTGTTCCATACCATTGATAATTTTTGTTGCCCTTCTTTGTACCTTTTCTAGTTCTACTATGTTTTGAGATGAATTGACCAGAACTGCACACAATACTCCAGGTGCGGTTGTACCACAGATTTATATGGAGGCATTACGATATTTTCACTTTTATTCTCTATCCCTTTCCGAATGATTCCTAACATTGTTTGCTTTTCTGTCTGCTGCCGCACACTGATTTCAATGTATTGTTCACAATTACGCCAAGATCCTATTCCTGAGTAGTAACTCCTAACTTAGAACCCAGCATTGTATAATATAGTTTGGGTTATTTTTCCCTATATGCATCACTTTGCACTTGTCCACATTAAATGTCATCTACCACTTAGTCACACAGTCTTGTAAGACCCTCCTGCAATTCTTAACAGTCTGCTTGAGTTTTAACTACCATGAATAACTTTGTATCATTTGCAAATTTGATCACCTCACTCTTTACTCCCTTCTCCAGATCATTAATGAATATATTAAAAAACACCAGTCCCAGTACAGATTCCTGAGCCACTAGTTACTTCTCTCCACTGTGAAAACTGAGCATTTAGTCCTACTCTTTGCTTCCTATCTTTTAACCAGCTGTTGAGCCAATGCCAACCACTTGCTAGGACACTGCCTCTCATTCCATGACTTTAATTTCCTCAAGAGTCTTTCATGAGGGACCTTATAAAATGCTTTCTGAAAGTCCAGGTACACTATATCGACTGTCTCACCCTTATCCACATGCTTATTTGCACCCTCAAAAATTCCAATAGATTAGTGAGGCATGATTTCCCTTTCCTAAATCCATACTTACTCTTCCCCGTGATGCTGTGTTTATCAATATGCTCAGTAATTCTTTTCTTAAAAATGGCTTTCACTAGTTTGCCTCGCGCGGACATAAGGCTCACTGACTGTAGTTTCCAGGGTCACCTCTGGGACCCTTTTAAAATATTGGTGTTACATTTGCTTCCCTCCAAACTTCTGGTACAGTGTCAGATTTTAGCAATAGGTAACAAATTCCAATAGTCACACGGCAAAAGACCTGCTCCAGCAAGACAGGAATTCAGGAATTCCAGAAGCTTCAATAGCACTGCTTTACCTATAGGGTTCTGACTGCCCAAGTTTATTCTCTCTCTAATTTTCTGGTGTTCACCCATGCGTGCCTGAGCTGCCAGACAGCGACCTGGCCATAGGCAACTCATGACTGTTGATACTGCAGGGGAGGGGAACAATTTAAAGGTTATTATTAAACAAATTGCAAGCTTAAAAAAAAAAAACTGCGACAACTGCACCACACTATTCTTGGAATGAGTTTTTGGTGTTCTTAATTAGTAACTGTTAAACAATAACAAATGTAAGTGCTTTAAAAATTAATGACCTTACCTTGTCAACAGAATTGTAAAGCCTAATAACAGGCACATTATTAAATTAATAATGTGCACCTCTGTGCAGCAATTTATTCATTTATTAAACAAGTTTATGACAGAACACAATAAATATTGTCAAGACACTAACTTTATCATCATTCATCTAGTGCTCTGGTATCCCTTGAAAAGCAACGCAGCTAGCAGGGGTGGGGAACCTCAGGCCTAGGGGCCAAATGTGGCCCATGGACTAGCTTTTATGTAGCCCCTTTCTAGCTCCTGTATCTGGCCCCTGGATCTAGTTCTTAACCCCCCAAAAAACTGAAAGACTGAGTTCTCAGATAAAGGGAACAGAGATGAGGGCATGCACACAAGAACTGAGGGCAGATCCAGGATCTGGACCTTTAGCTTCCTGCACACATCCAGGGCCCTCCTTCCACCTCTAACTTTCTATTCCAAACTCCCTTTTCCCACCCTGCCTGTTACAGGGCCCTTCGAGGGGCCCAGGTGAAGAAGATGGAATAGGCCCCACACATTCCTTGATGTTGCAGGGGGAGGCTAGGTAGTTGGTGTGGGAGTTTCTGGGAAGCGCGGGGCCCAGAACATCAAGCTTGGGGGCAAAATGTGGCCCATGGGCTAGCTTTTATGTAGCTCCTTTCCAGTTCCTGGGTCTGGCCCCTGGATCTAATTTTCCCCCAAGCACTGAAAGACTGAACTCTCAAAGTAAGGGAGCAGAGATGAGGGCATGCACATGACTGAGGGAAGATTCATGATCAGGACCCTCCTCTTCCTGTGCATATCCAGGACCCTCCTTCCACCTCTGACTTTCTGCCCCAGGTCCCCTTATCCCAACCTGCCTGCCACGGGGCCCAAAGGAATAGCTAGACTGTGATGGACCCAGGTGCAGAAGGTGGAAAGCCCACACACACATCTTGTTGGTTCACAGGGGGATGATAAAGGCTAGGTAGCTAGTATGGGAGCTTGTGGGAAGTGTGGGGGTGCAGGGAAGTGGTGGGCAGGGGTCAGGAGAGACAGAGACAGGAATTGGTGGTATGGTGGGGATGGGTTAGGGAAGATTTCAGAAAAGAGTGGTGGATGCAGGGGAACTGGAGGGAACCCTCCCAGCCCTACATGCCTTTAGGTGCTGCCTCTCTAGTCCAACTCCTCGCTCAGCTGCCCCAGGTGAGAGGCCTGCCCCCCAAAGCACCCAACAAACCAACCCACGCAGCTCCCCCGCTCCATGACCAGTTTAATTAAGGGACCCAAGCCCTGGAGTGGAATTCCAGCCTGCAGGCTGCCTGTCAACACCCACCCCAATTCCCTGAAGCACCCCATAGACCAAACCAGTCCCCCACACTGAACCCCACCCCCTCAGATCCACCCCTTCCCTGATGAAAAAACATAACCTGGACTCTCCACAGCACAGCACCCACACATCCCAACCCATCACCCACTCCCTAATGCAACCCCCCCTCACATGAGAAATCCCAGCTCCAGCCCCCGCAGCACCCCACAAACCCACACACCGAGCCCAGCCCCTGGCCCTAACCCATATAGTGCTCCACAGATCCTCCCCACTCATAGGTGATCCTTGGGGGTGCCTCCCTGACCTCCAGGGGACACCCCTCCCCACAGTTCTCCTTTGAGGTACAAGGAGCCCAGGATTCAGTGCTGATTTTGCTGCAGCAGGACAGTGACAATCTGTGCCTCCTCGGCTCATCTCTCTCTCTCTTTCTCTCTCTGCTCCTCCAGTTGGCAAGCAGGGTTATCCTGCTTCTCCAACCTAAAGGCACGATGTGCAGGCATACAAGAGGCATAACAGGCTATCCCTGCCCTGGGGAAGCCCCTCTGGCAGTGCTCCGGAACATCATGGAACGCCCCAAGCAGAGTGGACCAGCCAAACTTGGGGCACCAGCTCAAGGCAGAGCTAAGGTTCGTCTGCTCAGCAGATGACTGCTACAGGTCCACTCTTGGCACAGGATTTCCCCAGACAACACCATGGAGTTGCAGGTGGCAGCCCAGGGTGTTGGGTGATCTGCCTGCAATTGTATGGTATGGGGGAGGGGGACACTGTACAGGTGGAATGAATGCCCAAAAGTCAGAAGATGGTCTTAGAAACCAGATATTGGTGTAAATAGAAAGAAAGTGAACATGATTTATGTTTTGGTTTACTTTTTTAAATTTAAGGCCAATACTCTCTTTGAACAAGGGAGCTGTTATGTACTTCTTTGGATGCTATTAATTGGAACAATACTGACAAGAGCCACTTTTAAAATCTTCCACAAAGCTTGAAAGATCAATGTGATGATGGCAAAGGGAAAAGCAAGCAGAGAACAGTTATCAAAGAATGCCTTGTGCCCTGGATATTGTACCTAAGAATATTAAAACTAGCTCTCCAAAACTCATAAGGCCCTATTTCAGAAAAGCACGGAATGTTTTTGGGGTTTTTTTATGCATGACTTTATTTATTTATTTTTTTAAAAATTATACCCCGCCCCTCCTGCCACAGGCAGCCCGGAGCAGCTAACAAAGTCAATAAAATAAAATACAATAAAACATAAAAGCATCATATAACAATAAAAATGAGGAGAAAGGAAAAAAACCCACCCCATCCACCCTCACCCTTCTCCCTTGCTAAACGCCTGACAGAGCAACCAGGTCTTACAATTCCTATGGAAAACTGGGAGGTCCAGGACCAGATGGGTCCCCACCGGGAGGAAATTCCAGAGGCGCAGCATGGCCACTGAGAATGTCTTGTCCTGCATGGCCCCCCTGCCCCAGCATTGTTTAACTTGTTTCTTAATGACTTGATCCCCTTCCTGAAGGAGACAGACACACATGCCCCCAGGATGGGCTTCAGGAGGGTTCCGGCCCTCCTGTATGCCGATGACACAGTTCTACTATCGCAGACCATGATAGGATTGAGGAGGGCGTTGCAATGTTTTGGGGAATATTGTGTAAGGGAAGACTTGTGAATTAACTATAACAAGACGAAGGTCATGGTAATGGGGCGCCAGGGTGCTCGTAAGAGTCACCAACGGAGGATCGGCCCTAATGTTATAGAGCAAGTCAAAGTTTATAAGTATTTGGGGGTTATTTTTGCCTAATCCCTGAGCTGGGTACCCCATATGGAGGCTGTTAGGCATCAAGCAAGAAGATCTATGTTCGCCATTCTCGGTTATTTTTTCCACCAGGGGGGGAGATTGGTATTGCCGGCCCTACAGCTTTTTAGGGTCAAGGTTATTCCACAATGTTTATATGCTTTCCCGGCATGGGGTGTGGCTTTTCTATCTGAGTTGGAACCTATCCAGAATCAGCTGTTATGAGCGATTTTGGGGCTACCTAGGGGAACGCCTCAGGTGCTTTCGCAGCTGGAAATTTTTAGTCCCACTATGAAATCGAGGGCAAAGTTATTACTTCTTAATTTCTGGGTTAGGGTCTATCTTTTCCCATCTCAGAATAACTCTCTGTTGGCCATGTTGGTGGCCGATGGGGGTCTTAGGTCCTGGGCGAATCAGGTTGAGGTGGTGTTGAATCACCTGGGGTTTTCCTGTAAATCGCTGAGGAGGATTGGAATATCAGGTTCCTTGACTTTGATATGAAGACGTCTGGAAGATCAAGAACTACAGTACGAGAGGGCTCTTTTGGCCTCTCAGGAAATTGCCCCAGACTATCCTCTGGCTGATCCCCTGTGCCCGAATGCCAGTTATCTATTTTCATGGCTGGACTCGGGCCGTAGATGGGTGTATACCCAATTCAGATGCAACTCTTTTCCCTCGACTTTGGTAGCGGGGCGCTATAGGGGTATATTGAAACAAGACAGATTATGCCAGCTTTGAGAGTTGCAGGAACCTGATACCTGTGTCCATATTTTTTTCCACTGTACAGCCCTTGAGGTCCCTAGAAGGGAGTTGCTGGGTCAGTATTGTGTAGCTCAATGTGATTTGGGCACGCTGTCTAAAATCCTTCTACACTATAAGAATTCAGAGATGGCTAGATCTGTGGCTAGGTTTTGCCAGCTATATCTGCGGATTAGAGAAGTCTGACTGGGGCCCCCCATATGAGGTGTGATTTCTTTCTCCTCCTGGCATGTTGGGTTTAGGGGGGTTTAGGGGGAGTTTGGTGGCTATGTTTGTTTGACATAGCTTTCCTCTGAGAGAATTTAATTGATGTCATGTTTGTGGCATTTTGGAATGTATTTTTCATGGATTTATGGTTCATATTGCTTATACTGTTGTGTTTATATGTCTGTTATGTTTGTTATTATACATTGTAATAGCCTCGGCTAACAATAAAATATATTGATGCTGGCATGGCCCCCCGGGAAACCTGAGGGACCACCAACAGGGTGCCTCCCAATGACCGCAGGGGCCGGTCCAGAACCCGGGGAGTGAGGTGGTCCCGCAAATAGGCAGGGCCCAGACCGTTTAAGGCTTTATAGGTCAAAACAAACATTTTGAATCGGGCCCAGAAGACTAGTGGCAACCAGTACAGAGATCGGAGCACTGGTGTAATGTGCTCCCGGCAGCCCAGTCCCACCGAGATCCAGGCCGCCACATTCTGCACCAGCTTCAGCTTCCAAGCCGTCACCATAGGTAGCTCCACATAGAGCGCGTTACAGTAGTCTAACCAAGATATGATAAAACCATGGATAATCGTGGCCAGGTCCGGAACCAAAATCAGCGGCCAAAGCCACTGCACCAGTTGTAACTGGCGGAAGGCACTCCTTGTCACAGCCTCCACCTGGAGATCCAGGTGGAGCTGCATATCGAGGAGCACCCCCAGGTTCTGCACCTGGGAAGCCAGTGGAGGACAAACCCCCCTCAACCGAGGGGGTCGTCACCTCCATCGGCTTACCCATTAACATCACCTCCGGCTTGTCAGGATTCAGTCGCAGTCTATTAGCCCTCATCCATTCCCCACAGCTGCCAAACACTGGGTTAGTACCGAGACAGCCGGGCCTGAGCCAGTTGAAAATGAGTGGTATAGCTGGGTGTTGTCCACATACTGATGACACCTCACCCCGTACCCTCTGATCACCTCGCCGAGTGGCTGCATGTACATGTTAAACAGGAGAGGGGACAAAGACCCTACATGAAAGGTCTCGGTGAGATGAAAAATAATCACCAAGCACCACCCGCTGAGTTTTCCTAGTCAGGAATGAGCGGAATCATTCAAGAACCCCATCACTTGGATGGCTGATGAGATGTGGAATACACAGATGCACTGAGAATTCTGGCAGTCCCATCATGAAGACAAGCATAGATATTTTTGTTGGCCAAAACAAGGCTGAAAACACTTGTCTTTCATGCATGGGTTGAACACATGGTCAATAGATCCACTTTTTTCTTTACACCTTCAAAACATAGGGCTTTCCCAAGTTAAAGGTGATGGTGGTGGGGAGGGCGAGGGAGGTGTCGGCCCCCCTGATGGGGGCCTATAGCTCAGCAGGTTCGGAGTCTGGGGGTGGTGTTGGACTCGGATCTCCGCCTGGATTGACAGGTGGAAGTAGTGGCAAAGGCCGCCTTCTGCCAGTTGTACCTAGTGCGGAGGGTGCGTCCATACGTCTCCGGGCCAGACCTGGCCTCCCTCATCCATGCCTTTGTCACCTCGAGGCTGAACTACTGTAACGCGCTCTACATGGGGCTGCCCTTGTTCCTGGTCCAGAGGCTACAGATAGTGCAGAATGCGGTGGCCCAGCTCCTGATGGGGACGGGTCATTGGGAGCATATAACACCTGTGGTCTGGACTCTGCATTGACTGCCAATAGCGAGCCAAGCCAGGTTCAAGGTATTGGTATTGATCTATAAAGCCCTTCACGGTCTGGGCCCCTCGTACCTCAGGGACCGGCTCGCCCTGTGCGTCCCAGAGCGCCTCCTTCAGTCTGCTGGGGGTGCCTTCTTGGAGGTCCCCCGTGTTAAGTGGGGGGCCACAATGGAGAGGGCATTCTCGGTAGCTGGGCCGCATCTTTGGAACTCCCTCCTGGAGGAAACTCGCCTGGTCCCAAGCGTTTTGACATTCCGGCGGGCTTGTAAAACCTGGTTGTTCGCCCAGGCCTTTGGGGAGGAAGGGGGAGGGGGGTTAGGGTTTTTATCTCTTCCCTTCCCTTTTTATTTCTATTTGTTTATCCTGACCCTATTTTGGTTTTTAGATAGCTGGATTTTAAAAAAATGTTTTTTAATGTTTTTTATTGAATTGTACGTCGCCCCAGGATGACATTGGCATGAGGTGCGTCTAATAAATGTATTAAATAAATAAATAAAAAATAATCAAAAATGTGCCCAATTTGCCTCCAGGAAAATCTCAAGGAGGTAAATCAGGTGTGGCGTTTGTAATGTGGAAATGTTAACTCATGCATTTTTGATGGCAATCCTATGCAGAATGCAAGGTTAGATTTATGGACTTTGCACCAGCTCTGAATTCCCCACAGGATTGCCACCCAAAACACACCGGTTAAGATTTCCACATTACAGACCCCCACACTTGATATGTCTCCCGGACATTTTCCTGAAGGAGAATCAGGCACATTTTGTAACATGGGAAAACTCCCCAAATTACATGCTCCTGTTTGCAGGGCTGCTAGCTGAGATGGGAGTGTCTTGCTAATGGGACAAGGGTTTAAGCAGCTCCTGGCATGTCCTTTTCAGAGAAGGGGAAGTTGTTCTGGGTGTTAATAGCTGGTAAAACTTCTGCTCCCATCAATTGAGGACAAGGATAGGGCAGCCCTACCCCCTGGTCCACTATATAAAAATTAGAGAGTACAAATGAATGGGTAAGAGCAGAAGGAGCAGCAGAGGGACTCAGCTGTTTCCCATTTTCTCTCTTCTGGTTCTTGTTCTCCCCCAGTTTTTATAATCTCCTTACTCCAGGAAACACTATCAGAGTTTGATTTGTTATTTGGGACTCTCTTGATAACCTACCTGCTTCAACTTAATACAGAGAACTCAAGGAAAACCTCTGAAACCCCCAAACATTATTATCCTAACCCCTCAGCCACCCTTCCCCCACTCTAGGGCTGAAGTAGCAATTCCTTTTTCCGTGCAAATATTTCATTTTGCCATTTTGTAATTGTCCGTGACTTTCCTCAGCTTTTCCGTTGGAATTTTGCTAATTTCATGGCCTTTGGGACATCTGAATTATTGGAATTGTTGGAAAGTGTTGGGAATTATTCTGACACTTTCTGGGATTATCTCAGAAAGTGTCGGAAGAAACATTGTTCTGCTACTTTCCAGATGTTGGAAAGTGCCGGCGGAAATTGCAGAACTAGTGGATTGAAATAACAGAATGAATATCTCTCTTGCACCGTGCTGCTCATTGCAGAAGAACTCTTTCTGTCTGAAATGGCTACTGCTGTGACTTGCTGTTTCAGCCTTACCCCACTCCATTGGCACACCCAGTACATCCACACCAATGTCTTTTGTATCACGCAAGCGTGTTTTTTTTTTCCTTACTAAATATAAATTAAGCAAAATCCCCAATATGTCCTGCTATGGCCCGTCTGGGCCAGAGACTCACCAGCATGTCAGTTTGTGAGCCACCAGATGTCAACCCACTGCTGCCTCAGGGTGTGGTCCCCTGAATGATTCAGGGCCCACAGCCCATTATGCCAATGTGGGCCATAGCAGGCCAGCATGTTTGTTCCCACTACCATCCCCCATTGGGCACCACCATGGTGGCCCGTGATTGGCTGCCATGGCTACCCTTCATGGAAACAGATGTGGCACTGGGGGCAGGGCTGCCTGGCTGCCCATTTGTTCTCTTTCCCCTCCAGGGGTGGGGCGGGAAAGGACTCGCCGGCCAGCCCAGTCAGGTGCACATTCATTCAGTGCCCCAACTTGACCCAGGTGGGGCAGACCCCCTTCCCTAGCCATGTAGCCAGTGCTCTGGCTGCATGTTTGTTTTCACCCTTTGACTTGACTGCAGTGGTTTTTAAATTGTCTTCTTACAGAAACGTCCAGCTACAAAATTATACTCTGTATCCCAAATATCCCTTGAAGTTTTAGAATATTTGTATGCAGGATTTCAGTTGGGTCTCACTTTAACAATAATATTTTACTTTACCTCCTGGCTTCCCTCTTTTATTTCCCTCATTTAAAAACACATTCTGACTGAAGCTTCAAAGAATATTTTCTATCAACAGTTTATTTTAAGATTTCTTTCCAGCTGGATTCCAAAAATAAAGGATTTGTCAAGCTGGATTAAACCAATGATCTGGCCTTGGAGTAAGTGGTTCCAAGCCTGCAGCATAAGTCAGAATTTGCACTGAAGAGTTCTTTGTTCCTTAACTACAGCTGCTTTTCCTACAAACTGCTTTTTAATTGTTTTTCTTTCTTATACGTAATATTGGTCTGAATTAATGTATACTTATTCTGCTGTTTCACTGTCAGGTGCCACTCTGAGACTTCCGTGAAATGTAAACAAACCTAATGTACTAGTACTCGGGTAGAGAAATGCTTTCCCTGCAAATTAAATCTGATCCTGAAGTATTGGACAAATTGTTTTTTTTCAAGATTTGAGTACATTCTGATTGTTCCAAACAGCGGTTATATTTGGATTGCCTGCTGCTTAAATATAGTTTTATGCATATTGTTTTACTGATTACAACAATAATAAGATATGCAAGTATGGTCTAAGGCCGCTTTTAGATGAGCAGCCTAGGAAGCGTGTTCTTCAATGCAGCGGGAGGAAAAGCCATATGCATTTGTTAACAGGAGAACCCCCTCCACTCGTGACTATTGGGGGGTTGGTACCCTAATATCCACCATTCCTTAACTTCAGGGGGAATTAGNTTCTGAAAGTCCAGGTACACTATATCGACTGTCTCACCCTTATCCACATGCTTATTTGCACCCTCAAAAATTCCAATAGATTAGTGAGGCATGATTTCCCTTTCCTAAATCAATACTTACTCTTCCCCGTGATGCTGTGTTTATCAATATGCTCAGTAATTCTTTTCTTAAAAATGGCTTTCACTAGTTTGCCTCGCGCTGACATAAGGCTCACTGACTGTAGTTTCCAGGGTCACCTCTGGGACCCTTTTAAAATATTGGTGTTACATTTGCTTCCCTCCAAACTTCTGGTACAGTGTCAGATTTTAGCAATAGGTAACAAATTCCAATAGTCACACGGCAAAAGACCTGCTCCAGCAAGACAGGAATTCAGGAATTCCAGAAGCTTCAATAGCACTGCTTTACCTATAGGGTTCTGACTGCCCAAGATTATTCTCTCTCTAATTTTCTGGTGTTCACCCATGCGTGCCTGAGCTGCCAGACAGCGACCTGGCCATAGGCAACTCATGACTGTTGATACTGCAGGGGAGGGGAACAATTTAAAGGTTATTATTAAACAAATTGCAAGCTTAAAAAAAAAAAACTGCGACAACTGCACCACACTATTCTTGGAATGAGTTTTTGGTGTTCTTAATTAGTAACTGTTAAACAATAACAAATGTAAGTGCTTTAAAAATTAATGACCTTACCTTGTCAACAGAATTGTAAAGCCTAATAACAGGCACATTATTAAATTAATAATGTGCACCTCTGTGCAGCAATTTATTCATTTATTAAACAAGTTTATGACAGAACACAATAAATATTGTCAAGACACTAACTTTATCATCATTCATCTAGTGCTCTGGTATCCCTTGAAAAGCAACACAGCTAGCAGGGGTGGGGAACCTCAGGCCTAGGGGCCAAATGTGGCCCATGGACTAGCTTTTATGTAGCCCCTTTCTAGCTCCTGTATCTGGCCCCTGGATCTAGTTCTTAACCCCCCAAAAAACTGAAAGACTGAGTTCTCAGATAAAGGGAACAGAGATGAGGGCATGCACACAAGAACTGAGGGCAGATCCAGGATCTGGACCTTTAGCTTCCTGCACACATCCAGGGCCCTCCTTCCACCTCTAACTTTCTATTCCAAACTCCCTTTTCCCACCCTGCCTGTTACAGGGCCCTTCGAGGGGCCCAGGTGAAGAAGATGGAATAGGCCCCACACATTCCTTGATGTTGCAGGGGGAGGCTAGGTAGTTGGTGTGGGAGTTTCTGGGAAGCGCGGGGCCCAGAACATCAAGCTTGGGGGCAAAATGTGGCCCATGGGCTAGCTTTTATGTAGCTCCTTTCCAGTTCCTGGGTCTGGCCCCTGGATCTAATTTTCCCCCAAGCACTGAAAGACTGAACTCTCAAAGTAAGGGAGCAGAGATGAGGGCATGCACATGACTGAGGGAAGATTCATGATCAGGACCCTCCTCTTCCTGTGCATATCCAGGACCCTCCTTCCACCTCTGACTTTCTGCCCCAGGTCCCCTTATCCCAACCTGCCTGCCACGGGGCCCAAAGGAATAGCTAGACTGTGATGGACCCAGGTGCAGAAGGTGGAAAGCCCACACACACATCTTGTTGGTTCACAGGGGGATGATAAAGGCTAGGTAGCTAGTATGGGAGCTTGTGGGAAGTGTGGGGGGTGCAGGGAAGTGGTGGGCAGGGGTCAGGAGAGACAGAGACAGGAATTGGTGGTATGGTGGGGATGGGTTAGGGAAGATTTCAGAAAAGAGTGGTGGATGCAGGGGAACTGGAGGGAACCCTCCCAGCCCTACATGCCTTTAGGTGCTGCCTCTCTAGTCCAACTCCTCGCTCAGCTGCCCCAGGTGAGAGGCCTGCCCCCCAAAGCACCCAACAAACCAACCCACGCAGCTCCCCCGCTCCATGACCAGTTTAATTAAGGGACCCAAGCCCTGGAGTGGAATTCCAGCCTGCAGGCTGCCTGTCAACACCCACCCCAATTCCCTGAAGCACCCCATAGACCAAACCAGTCCCCCACACTGAACCCCACCCCCTCAGATCCACCCCTTCCCTGATGAAAAAACATAACCTGGACTCTCCACAGCACAGCACCCACACATCCCAACCCATCACCCACTCCCTAATGCAACCCCCCCTCACATGAGAAATCCCAGCTCCAGCCCCCGCAGCACCCCACAAACCCACACACCGAGCCCAGCCCCTGGCCCTAACCCATATAGTGCTCCACAGATCCTCCCCACTCATAGGTGATCCTTGGGGGTGCCTCCCTGACCTCCAGGGGACACCCCTCCCCACAGTTCTCCTTTGAGGTACAAGGAGCCCAGGATTCAGTGCTGATTTTGCTGCAGCAGGACAGTGACAATCTGTGCCTCCTCGGCTCATCTCTCTCTCTCTTTCTCTCTCTGCTCCTCCAGTTGGCAAGCAGGGTTATCCTGCTTCTCCAACCTAAAGGCACGATGTGCAGGCATACAAGAGGCATAACAGGCTATCCCTGCCCTGGGGAAGCCCCTCTGGCAGTGCTCCGGAACATCATGGAACGCCCCAAGCAGAGTGGACCAGCCAAACTTGGGGCACCAGCTCAAGGCAGAGCTAAGGTTCGTCTGCTCAGCAGATGACTGCTACAGGTCCACTCTTGGCACAGGATTTCCCCAGACAACACCATGGAGTTGCAGGTGGCAGCCCAGGGTGTTGGGTGATCTGCCTGCAATTGTATGGTATGGGGGAGGGGGACACTGTACAGGTGGAATGAATGCCCAAAAGTCAGAAGATGGTCTTAGAAACCAGATATTGGTGTAAATAGAAAGAAAGTGAACATGATTTATGTTTTGGTTTACTTTTTTAAATTTAAGGCCAATACTCTCTTTGAACAAGGGAGCTGTTATGTACTTCTTTGGATGCTATTAATTGGAACAATACTGACAAGAGCCACTTTTAAAATCTTCCACAAAGCTTGAAAGATCAATGTGATGATGGCAAAGGGAAAAGCAAGCAGAGAACAGTTATCAAAGAATGCCTTGTGCCCTGGATATTGTACCTAAGAATATTAAAACTAGCTCTCCAAAACTCATAAGGCCCTATTTCAGAAAAGCACGGAATGTTTTTGGGGTTTTTTTATGCATGACTTTATTTATTTATTTTTTTAAAAATTATACCCCGCCCCTCCTGCCACAGGCAGCCCGGAGCAGCTAACAAAGTCAATAAAATAAAATACAATAAAACATAAAAGCATCATATAACAATAAAAATGAGGAGAAAGGAAAAAAACCCACCCCATCCACCCTCACCCTTCTCCCTTGCTAAACGCCTGACAGAGCAACCAGGTCTTACAATTCCTATGGAAAACTGGGAGGTCCAGGACCAGATGGGTCCCCACCGGGAGGAAATTCCAGAGGCGCAGCATGGCCACTGAGAATGTCTTGTCCTGCATGGCCCCCCTGCCCCAGCATTGTTTAACTTGTTTCTTAATGACTTGATCCCCTTCCTGAAGGAGACAGACACACATGCCCCCAGGATGGGCTTCAGGAGGGTTCCGGCCCTCCTGTATGCCGATGACACAGTTCTACTATCGCAGACCATGATAGGATTGAGGAGGGCGTTGCAATGTTTTGGGGAATATTGTGTAAGGGAAGACTTGTGAATTAACTATAACAAGACGAAGGTCATGGTAATGGGGCGCCAGGGTGCTCGTAAGAGTCACCAACGGAGGATCGGCCCTAATGTTATAGAGCAAGTCAAAGTTTATAAGTATTTGGGGGTTATTTTTGCCTAATCCCTGAGCTGGGTACCCCATATGGAGGCTGTTAGGCATCAAGCAAGAAGATCTATGTTCGCCATTCTCGGTTATTTTTTCCACCAGGGGGGGAGATTGGTATTGCCGGCCCTACAGCTTTTTAGGG
>QEPC01000772.1:38943-53158 GCA_003113815.1 Sphenodon punctatus | reverse complement strand
CATGGGGGAAGCAAGGGGCAGTTATAGGGTTCAGGATAAAAGATTTGGGATAGGCTCAAGGGTGTTACAAAAGACACACAGGGCGGACAAAGGGACACAAATGACCCATCGGGGCATATCTGGGTGGGTTTCTAAGTGAGACAAAAGGAAAGATGCATATGTGAACCATGGGGACAAAAGGGGACTCCAGGTGGGTGCTTAGGTGTCACAAAAGGGAAGAGACCTAGGGGAGCCATCGGCAACAGACACACAATGGACACATCTGGGCATAAATGGGGAGAGGACATTCCAGTGACTTGGGAGGAGTTGTGAGAGGGGCCCCAAGGTTAATGGGCAACATCCCTCTCTGCCTGGGGGGGCGGGATCCATGTCTTTGAGGCTGTTGCTAACCTGGGTTTTATTCGCCAGTGGTTTCTCAAAACAGGGAGAATGCCCTTTCTTAATTGCCCCGTACTTGCTGAGTGCTATCTCCCCTTAATCACTTCCTTCCTGGATTAGGCTGCTGTCCACATGTGTGAACTCCCTTCTCCTAGGTTCCATGGTGGCTGGGCCTGATCCTTGCTTTGACTCCCTGGGGTGTGTGGGGGGGGAGGAATCCAGAGTCTAATGCCCACCAGCTCATGTCTCAAATTGACTTTGCCAGAAATGGGGGGGGCTGTCCTAACAATTCCCCCATTGGGGGCATGGTTATTTATTAACCACCGCCCCCACATTACCATCAGGACTCAGGAGCACTCTTTACAGTGCCACAACTGAGCCATGGTTTGCTAAGCTCAACGCACTAGCCCCCACCATGTGAAACACCAGCCCGTTACGGAATTTATGATCAATCAGGTGGGGCCTGATATCGAACACACTGGTGCACTGTGCATCCCATCCCAGCAAGGATTCCCAACAGACATGAAAGTCTGGTGTGGGGTTACATAACTAGGTCGGAGGGAGGAGAGTTTCTGGACAAAGGGAGACACAAATCCCATGCCTAAGGAAACAAACACAAAAGGGGGAAGCAGAAGCAACAGGGGAAGGAAACAATGGCAATGCAGTCCAGACCGGGGTTACTTACTTAAAGGACAATCTTAGAAAATATTTAAAATACTACAGTTACTTAAAACCAATGGAAAACACAATATCGAAACTAAAATCAAAGACTATAAAAGAAAACACAATATCAATTAATATCTAAAACTATAATCAACGTGTCCACAAGCTAAAATGGAAATCTCAATATATAGAGATACACACGTATCTATAATAGATGTACACCTGGGAACTGCATTCATTCCAGCTAGATCCACATGGGCTTCCTCTAGGGAGGCCTGAGGATTCTAAAATATTGCTATAGGCTGGACTAGTTTGAACACATGCGAGCCCATGGCCAGGGCTTATTAATTTCTGGAGAGATTTTACATGCTTATGAATTCCTTCAGTGTTTTGGGTCCCTGTTCCGAATTTTAATTCACAAACCCCTCCTATAGACGTAGCCATAAAAGCTGAAACCAATTACCGGTCTGTATCTGTCCCAGGGAGCTCCGTTCAATGGAGTAATTCCATTCAGGTGTACCTGATTTACAGCTTGTTACCCTTAATTTCCCATTGCTGGAGAAGCCAGGGTAACTCAAAGTCTCTTGGCTGGGGTTCAGGGGCTCTTTGAATCCACTTCCACCGTCACACGAAAAGGGGTTCTAATTGTCCAAATGGCAGCAGGGATCTTTACAGAGTCACCAGTTCCCAAGTCCTTGTCAGTACAGGCTGGTGATTCCGCTGAAGGACTTGCATCAGACCCGGAGGTGGGGAGTTTCTTTCTTTTGTAGTAGATGCCAACTTTTAATCCTGTCTCCAGGGTTGTGGTGTGTGCAGCCGGCTTGTAGGCTTTCAGGTGTCTCCGTCTTATTGTCCAGGTCTGGAAACTGCACTCAGAGGTGGAGGCCCAGGGCTGGGCATCTGGCTCACGAACTCCAATCCCGGCAGCGCTCTCTGGGGTGACACCTTTCCATCTCCTCAAGGGGCTCATGGAGCTTCCCACCGACTCATCTCCTGGCATGGGTCCGAATGCTACGCTCATCTTGGGTTTCTGATGAGACAAAAAGTCTGAGGGGTGGTGGTTTCTCACCCGGAGGCGAGGGTTACCAGGAACCAAGGGAGAGGACGGGGGGAGGCAAGGAGGCCCCTCCTTCCAAAAGATACCGTGTGTTTAATGATTTTTGGAACTACGACGGGGTATGGACTCTGGGGTAATTTCAGGGAAGGGCATGAGGAAGTTGGGACTAGACTTTTAGTTTTCCCCCCATACCTTCCCCAGGACTAACCAATGCCTGTTGCCCCCAGGATCGAAAGCCCACCACACATCATTGTCTCTGGTGATTGTGAGCTTCCCTGTGCCATCTTTTCCCTTTGCGGCCAAGTCTTCTATTTTCCTATCCCCTTCCTGTAGTGTCCCCAAGTCCAGGGTGGTGATTCCTGACCCTAGAGATTGGGCTCTGGTGGTGACTGGGGCTAGGGGTATTCCAGAGGGGGTACCTTCTGCAGGGTTGGAGGGCTTGCTCTGGGTGGCGGTTTCCTTTGCCAATCTATCTGCTTGACTATTCCAGAAAGCTGACTTGGGTTGCGCATACCGTGGGACATTCCAGGAAGCCTACAGACTTTGTAGGCTTCCTGGAATGTCCCACGGTATGCGCAACCCAAGTCAGGCCAGTTCTGATTTTGACCAGCTCCGCAACTTTTGTCCATTTCTCTGAATGGGCTACTGGCCTCCAATCAGAAGCAGTCATGCCTCTCCCAAACCAGATTGGAAGCCATGCGGTGGCTGCGCGTTCAGTCCAATCGGAGTCTGTGTAAATGGCTAGGGAGATTTCCAGGGGCTCGATTTCAAGGCCGGCTAACACAGCCTGGACTTCAGGTGCCTGGGAGGAGTGGGGGCGCACTGATCCCTGTAGCACTCGCCCATCTAGCACCTGAACAGCTGTCCAGCCTGTCTTAGGCTTTCCTTGATCATAAAAAGATGACCCATCCATATACCACACTTGTTAACCCCTTTTCTGCAGATTCTGCCTAACTCTTTTGCCATTGTACTGGCCACTCAGTGTGCTGAGGTTCTGGGAGGGGGCATACGTGCTCTTCCCCTTCTATGGATAACCCATAGGGGGCAGGGGTCTCTTTTTGTTCCTTGCTGAACCCCACTCCCTGGTTTACCAAAACCAGGGTCCACTGGGCTATCCGGGGGTTGCTGACCTGCTCGTCTTGAATTTTCCCCGATATGATGTACTTGAGGGGTGAATAGGGGGGTCTGTACTATAACCTTGGATTCCCTAATTATGAACTCCCAGTGTTTCAAAGCACAGACTAACGCCAAACAAGCCTTTTCACAGGGAATTAATAGCTGCTCCACCTCATCGAGCAGCCTAGAGGCATAAGCTACTACCCACTGCCTTCCCATTTGCTTTTGGGAAAGAGTGGCTCCTATGAAAGTTTCTGTTGCAACTAGCTGGATGAAAAAGGGAAGCTTGGGGTCTGGATGGGCCAGTGTAGGGGCGTTTGCTAAATCCAATTTTAGAGTAGGTCCTGCTGATCAGGACCCCACTCCCACACATGCCCCTTTTTCAGGAGTTTGTATAGAGGTCTTGCCTTTTCTGCAAAGGGTTCTATAAAATCCCTGGAGACATTTAGAGTGCCCAATATTGCTCGAAGGGAATGCAAATCAGTGGGTGCATGTATCTTTGAAATCACCTCTACTCTTTGGGTGTCTGGAGACCTACCATCTTCCCCCAAATTGATCCCCAAGTACTTCACCTGTTTCTGTACCAGTTGTGCTTTTTCTCGGTTTACCTTGAACCCAGTTTTCTGTACTATAGAGAGTACCTCCCTGGTGATTTCTAAGGTCTCTTCCTCTTCTGGGGAGTGCACCAAGATATCATCTACGTATGATATCACAAAATTTCTTGAATCTGGCTTCAATTCCTCCCACATTTTTTTAAACAACTGAGTGGCAAATGCTAGTGGAGGAATGGAAGCCTTGTGGTGTCCTTGTAAAAGTATATTGCTGGTGTTTATAGGTGAAAGCAAACTTATACCAACAAGCGGGGTGGAGGGGGATGGCAAAGAAAGCGTTTGCCAAATCAATGACTGAGTACCAGCAAGATCCAGTGGATATCACTATGACTATTTCATTGTATTTAGCCATGACCGGGGAAAAAGGGGGAGTTACGCTATTCAGAGCCCGATAGTCCACAGTCATTCTGTAAGTCACCCCATCTGCCTTGATAACAGGCCAGATGGGGGCGTTACAGACTGACTTCATCTGTACTATAACTCCCTGTTTAAGCAAACTATTGATGTTGGTTTGGATTCCCTCTTCTGCCTACACTGGGTATTTGTATTGTTTCTTTCTCCACCTTCCTGCACTCTGCCTTGTCCTTGATCCATACCTGGGGAAATTCTTGGGTCCATGGATCATTGGTCAAGGAGAGAACAGGAAGGGGTGCCTTAAGGACTGTGTAGTGGTGTATGGTGGAGATTTCTGGGGGCCCCTTCAGGACTTGCCACAGTAATCCATTGGCTAAGTCTATTGTTAGTTGGAATTCCCTCAGAAATGGAGTCCCTATGATGCCTTTTTCTTTACCTTTTTCTTATGTACACAACTTTCCATAGTCCCTTTTAGTTTATCCAATTCAAAGGGAACCTCCCACCATACCGGGGCTTCTTGAGTTTCCCCACCATACCCGCTGAGCTTAACTTGTTTGCCTGAAGACTCCCCTGCATTTACCTAGTCTGGGTCCAAAATGTTTACAGAGGCACCTGTATCTACTAGGAGCTGGGCTTGAATTCCCAGATTCCTGATGCTAGCCCTGACATTGGGTCTTCCCCACCTATCTAGGTGTAGATTTGCAACTACTTGAGGGGGACCTTTGGGAATCGGACAGTCCTAGCAGATAGTATGAGCCTCCTGTAACACCTGATCTTGTTCCGGTGTCCAGGTTTTGGTGCCCGGATCCTCTGACCCCACTACAGCTACTGGTTGGGGGGAGCCATGGTTAAAGCCCTGAGCCCGATGTTTTTGTAGTTCCCCCACTGCCGCTATCAAAAAATGCAGTGATTGGAGGTGGTACTGCCTCATGTCTGCCCCTAATGCTTTTAACTCCCCCCATACATAGGCACGAAGGGGATTACCAGGCTCCCGGTTAGGGCAAGCTCGTTGGGGGGGTGGGGGGTGAGTGCTACCGGGGTTCCCTAGTGGTCCCTTCTGGGAGTTGACTCTAGGTAGGGGGTTTGTTTCCTGTCCTGGGGGGGGAGGGAGAGGAGTGAGGGCCATTGTTCATGAAGTTGACTGCTTGTACTGGCTCTAGCTGTTGTTTTCAAGCAGTACGCTTTCCTCCCCCCATTCTCCTCATAAGGTCAGCCTCTTGTTGAATGCCTGCAGATAACTCATCCCAGGTAATCTGTGCCAGCCAGGTCTGTTTTCCACAATGCCATTTTAGTTGGGTAGGCAAGCCCTGCATGTACAACTTCTATAAATTCTCTGTTGTCGTATTGCATTACCTGCCTCCCATTTCTTTGAACAGGAACCACAGCCTCCACTAGAGCTCGCAAAAGCTTTTTCCTGACCACATAGGACTCCAGTTGCTCCCCTGGAGCCTGTGTCTCCAGAAGGAGCAACCGGTGGGGGCTTTGCCCTGGAAGCATAACCCGCAGCACCGCTTTCATCCACTCGCTACAATTAGCGCTGTGGAGGTCAGCCATGCCCAGCCCGGCTTCCAGGACCTGCGCGTCCATGGGGGACGTGCTGGCCCGAGCCAACTGTGTCAGATCTACTCCATCTGCTGTGGGATACATCTGCCACACCCTGGCCATCTAGGAGACCACTGTATCATGGCTCAGTGGGCCCAACTGCTTGGCAACTGCTTTTGCCTGTGTGGGGGACCACCAAACCATTTCCCTTACCTCCTCATGGGTTGCACGCCCTCTTCCCCCCATACGCTCAACATCCCGGCTTACAACTGGGGCTAAGGACTCAGGTGCTTACCATGCAGGGTTGTAAAGGGACTCTGGAATGGCGTCTATGGGCAGGTGGGCTTTCCAAGCGGGGAGAGGGTTGGGCCCCACCCCAGGAAGATCCTCAACTCACATGGCAGCCACAAAACCTTTGTGCAAGTCAAGCTCCCCCCACAGCTTTCGGATGGTCTCCTCGCAGGCTTCATGGCTAGCCGCGACCTTAGTGGTCCGGTTCTGATCCGCCAAGAAGCATGCCACTGACCGGGCTTGCCCCAATTGCTCCCTCAATCCCTCCAGTTTCTTCTCAGCCTGCTCAGCCCTAACCAAGGCTCCACTGCTTTCCTCCTGGGCTCTTTTAAGGAACTATGTTAGGTTCCATTTTTCTGCTACCAAATCACATTTATCCCTTTCCAGTTCTGCACACTTTGCCTCCAACCTCTCAGTCCCCTCTCCCTCCTTTTTGCACTGTTGCCTAGTCTCCCTCAACATCTCCTGTAAGTTGCAACATGCATACCACAACGCTCAGGTGGCACATGCGTCCTTTTTACTCCCTCTGGGTTTAAACTTTTTGGCAATATTCTGCATATGCCTCCCCTATCAAGGCCACCGGGTTCTTGCTTTTAAAACACCCTGGCTCCCATGGGCAGTTCCCCTTTTTTGCTGCCCATCTCTCCAGTTTTGCCTTTACCTGCTCCTTTTGGAGCATACCTTCCACCTCCCAAGCACTGACTGTCATTCCAGAACCTATTCTGGTATAATTCCTTGTGTTACTTTTTACCACCTCCACATTCCAATGGTACACTCCCCGGGCTGCTGAAGCAGTACCCCAACAACAGCTTCTTACAAATTGTGGGACCCACACTAGGGTTCCCAGACACAAAAATCCCAGGGCTGCCCATGCAACCCCAAGCCCAGTGCTCTCCCACTGTCCCAAACCTGATGCTATGGGTTCAAGACCCCAAAGATCCTAGGACTGGTGCTCTGTGCCCCATGACCAGGATTCTCCCATCATTTTCAAATGTCCTGAACCTGTCACTACAAGTTCAGTCCCACAAACACAGATCCCTTGACTGCCTCTAGCAATCCCAAGATCCAATAGTCTAAACTCGCAAGTAAGACCCTTGGTCACTAGAAAGTTCCCGTTGGACATGGTGTTCTTTCCTAGAGCCCTCAGTCCAGTGCCTGGCCTTGTTGGGCTTGGCGTCCTTACATGCAAGTTTACCACAATAACCCCAATTGCACAATCCCAGACTATTTCTCCCCCACAACCCACTCCCCAAACTTTTTAAATCCACAGGTCCAGAGAGAGAGATATAGGGATACAGAGATAGGAAAGAGATAGTGTTTGGGGGGTTTCAACTGGCTGTTGCGACGTATGCCTCCGTGGACTTTCCACCCGTGTCCTGAGTGGGTTACCACGTGACTGCCCGGCCCGCATTCTCCACCAATCTGTTAACAGGCAAACCCTCTCCCACTTGTGACTATTGGGGGGTTGGTACCCCAATATCACCATTCTTTAACTTCGTGGGAAATTAGCTTAATTTGTTAAACCCGGGGGTCCTGCGTGTCCTAAGGATCAGTCTGAGGACAGATATGTGCTACAAGTAGTTTATGTACCCTCTCCAAAAGTGAAGGAAAAGAGGGAGGCAAATATTCAATAAAATTAAAAGGTTTATTTATACACATAAACAGAGAAACACATCCCCAGTCTGGCTGGCAGGATCAAAGGAAAAACACAAGCGGCGGCAGGGAAAATGAAAGTGAGGTGGGGAGAGGGGTGTGGAAGATCCAGAAAAGACACAACAAATGAGAGAGAGAGGGAGAGAACAAGCGGGGAAGACTGGACCTGAGGTTACCTTTCCTTTCCTGTGGAAAAAGGGGACAGGCAGCCCACAGATCCAGCGAAGTTCAGGGGGGTTGAGCAAAAAGGGAAGACCAGAATCTGGGAGATCTCTTAGACACAGACACGCACAGGGAGACTCGCACGAGTCCGCATCCAAAACCTTCTCAGTTTCCAAAAGGGACACAAGGGGCAGTTATAGGGTTCAAAATAAAAGATTTGGGATAGGTGCAAGGGTGTTACAAAAGGTGCACAGGGAGGACAAAGGGACAAAAATGACCCATCGGGGCATATCTGGATGGGTTTCTAAGTGAGACAAAAGGAAATATGCATATTTGAACCATGGGGACAAAAGGGGACTCCAGGTGGGTACTTAGATGTCACAAAAGGGAAGAGACCTAGGGGAGCCATGGGTAACAGACACACAATGGACACACCTGGGCATGAATGGGGAGAGGACATTCCGGTGATTTGGGAGGAGTTGTGAGAGGGACCCCAAAGTTAATGGGCAACGTCCCTCTCTGCCTGGGAGGGGAGGGGATCCATGTCTTTGAGGCTGTTGCTAATCTGGGTTTTAGTCACCATAGGTTTCTCAAAACAGGGATAACGCCCTTTCTTAATGGCCTCGTACTTACTGAGTGCTATCTCCCCTTAATCACCTCCTTCCTGGATCAAGGTGCTGTCCAGATGTGTGAACTCCCTTCTCCTAGGTTCCATGGTGGCTGGGTCTGATCCTTGCTCTGACTCCCGGGGGGGGGGGGATATTCTGAGTCTAATGCCCACTGGCTCATATCTCAAATGGACTTTGCCAGACATGGGGGGGGGGCTTTCCTAACACATTTACATGCACTGGAAGTGGCTGCCCACTGTAAGAATTGGGGGGGGTGGCCTCCCGTAGCCTCTTTGAAGACACATTCTGGACCCCCCAATATCGAGGTTTCCAGAATGCATCTTCAAAAAGACCACAGAAGGCCATGTGCATCCCTGATTCCTATGCGGGAGGCCACTTCCGGTGCATGTAAACACACTCCACATGGATTTTCCTCCCAGCATGTTGAAGAACGTGCTTCCCAGGCCACTTGTCTAAAAGCAGCCTTAGACTCAGCAGCGAAAATGTAACTGAGAATTAGTACCCCAACATATCCTGACTGAACAGACTTAAGGAAAATATTTCTTACAATGAACTTATAAAACTGAGTGATTGTATTTAGGTTTCTACTTGGGCCTAAACCATTAGAGAATGTTAAGTCTTGCATCACCAGATAAGGACTGAAGAAATCTTTTGGTTCAATTTCTGACTTTATTCCAATCTCACTGACAGGACAGTTCTCCAACATTGAAGTGAATGGGAGCTTTGCCATTGACTTGATTGTGCTCTGAGCAGAGTTGAAATGAGTAGTGAATTTACTTCCTGTGAATAATACCCAGATTTTTGGGTAGCTCTGGGTGTATCTTACTTATACCATCAACAGGAAATCAGTACCCACCTACCTGTTTTAGATTTAGAGAGTGTGTGTATACATGTGCCTATTAATTCTATAAGCCAGCTGCAAGAAAGAGCTTTGGGCAGGCAAAGAACCTAAGACTCTGGGCACAGCTGTCCCAAGGCAGAACATCTGAGCCACATCAGCAGAGCCCTTTTGAGACAGTGACTTTAAATTGAACTCTTTATATGACCAGTATGCAGTGCCTAACCTCATAATCAAAATAGATACAAGGAAGGAGCTGTTGCTCTAATAGTTTTGCTGGTAGAACTTTGGGAAAGAAATGGGAAGCTTGGTCTTATAAGGCTGCTGTAGGCAACAAAACTGTACATAAACAGCAGTGAATCACAACCCAGAGGAAAAAAGGCCCTTTGCTAGTGTAGTGGTCTCTTTTTTTACACAAGTGTTTGTACCTATGGAAGGAACCACACATTTATGCAAGTATTGCAATTTGTGTCAGTCTAGTCTCCATGACTGAGTTAACAAAAGACAACTAATGATGCCCCTGGTGGTAGAGCTGAGCAAAGGATAGTGGAAAGTCATGGCTTCAAGGTTGCATCAAGTAAAGGAATAGTATCTAGATATTAGAGAATCCACCACACAGGAGGAAAAACCCCATATTGTTGTCCCCCCAAATTAAATTTTAAAATGCAAGAAATCACACCTTCAACTCACCATGCGGTCCAAATTCAAACCCATGACCTATCCGTATCCTGTTCTGCTACCAGAGCTATAGAAACATCTAGGTGCAGTATTCGTTCAGCCGGTAGGGGAAGGATTCTCCTTTGTGCCCAGCAAGCTAGATAGCTGATTGTAAGGATGTGACAGGTGCAGCTTCTGTATGTCAGGGTAGCTAAGCTTTGTGGTTGGGATCATAGGTTCACGTTTGCTCTCTGTAATTGTGTTACCTTCCTGTTATCTTTTTTTTTTTTAATGAAGTCTCTGATCCAGTTGACCCTACTAATAGATGTAGGATGCAATTTAAGCTGTGAAACTAGGCTCCTTCATTATTAAAAACAAAAGACACTAAAGGAGGAACCTTTGTGTGTCTTTGATGTTTATATAGAGTTTCTTTGCCTACAGCAGCTTTGAACCCCCAAGCTTCCGACTTCCTTTCCAAAGCTCTATCGCCTGAGATCTGTAGCTACTTGAGTTATGGTGATGAGTGTTGCATATTGCTCATATGAAGGGCCCTTCTTGTGTACCTTGACTGTTCTGCTTTGGACAGATATGCCCAGGGTTCTAGGTTCTCTGCCTGTACAAATCCCTTTCTGACATCTGGCTTATAAAATTAGTGGGCATACACACACAGTCTGCCCCCCTCCCCCCCCAATTTGAAATACAAAATGAGTGTTTGTCAGATACTATGTGAGTAGCACCTGTTACCCAATCCACAAATATTCAACAGGTATAACCTTTTAGTTTCAGCTCTAACCGTAGGCAAAACTTCCACTGTCATCAACGACAGAGGATTATCTTAGGTTAGTAATGTACAATCTCTCTGTGTCTAAAGTCCCCTATTCTCGAATTAGGGGAGCAATATTTCCACCCTTGTCACTCTTTGTCTCTTCTATGCATATTATAGACTGGAAATCTGGACTGAAATTACATTTATCTGGTTGAATTTCATTTAAAGTTCTACATTTAGGGAAGAAAAAAAACAAATGCACAGGTATATGCTATCAGGTATCCCCCATACCTGGTTTGGCAGCAGCACGTATGAAAAGGATCACAAATTGAACATGAGTCTCAGCAATATGATGTGGCTGCAAGAAATGTCAATGAAGTTTTAGGCTGTCTTAGTAGAAGCCCCAAATGCTGACTGCAGGGAGCAAAGCACACACTCCACACCGAGCACAGGAAGTAAAGGGGAAAGCAGCAGGGAGACATATATGAAAGCAGCCACATGTGGCACAAACAACCAGTCCTCCTAGCAAAATGCCATTCCAGTTCCTTCCAGACCCCAGTCACAACACGAATCACAGATCACTCACACAGCCAGTCCTATTAGGGCACAGTTCCAAGAGGGTCATGGCATCTGGGGTGGGGAACTCAGCTCCTCTTACAGATCACTCACACTGATGGTCCATAGGGCAAAGTTCCAGATGGGTCCCTGCAGGTGCAGGTCAGGCGTGTGTAATCCTTTGCCCTCTAGGGATCACTCATGCAGGAAGATCATAGCGCAAAGTTCCAAGGGGATCACGGCAGCCGGGAGGGGAAGGGGGTAAGCCCCACCTTCTAGAGAGCACTCACACAAGAAGTCCATAGCTGAAACCTCTAATGGGGTCCCAGCATCTGGGAGTGTATGGTGGATTGGGAACTCTGCTTCCTCCTCATACAACCCCTATTCATACATGCCCCTCCAACAGCCCCTTGACTCACCATATAGTGGGGGTCAAAAGCATCCCTGTGGAACAGAGTGAACTGGATCATTGGCTGTGTCCAGACCTTGTACAGGACAGCAATCTTCACTGCAGTTGGTTCATCGTCCTTGTAGGGAGCCCTCCCCAGCCCTGCAATGAGGTCCAACAGCAGTATCTGATCGAGGCCCTCATGCTGGCCCACCCATGTCCTCTCGCCCTCAGCAGCGCACTGGCAAAGGAAAATGGACAGAGATGGTCCCCCCCCACTGCAAGACACAGTCAAAACTTTGGGAGCTCTGAAACCTTGTGCAAAGCCAAGCTCTCCATCAAATCAGATGGTCCCGTTGCCCATGGGGGTGGCCGCACACCAGCATGCTTTAGTACCCGGAAGCCCAGCTCAGCCGTCCATCTCTTGTACTCAATCCAGAACACACGGTGGTTCTGGGGATGTATATACTGACTCACAAGTCCATAGGCTTCCACCCTGGAGGATGGGGCAGCTAGAATTCCCTGCACATCCTCCCTCAGCCAAATGTTAGCCCTGGTGTCAGACATTCCCCAAGCTCTCCGTGCCCCAAACACCCAGGCCCAGCAGAAGGAAGAGGCTTGGAGACCAGCCATGCAGCCTGGTCCTGGGACAAGACACACGCATACACACAGATGAGGAGCCCCACACGGCACAATGAAAGGGGCCAGGGATAGCACTGCCCACTGACAAACAAGAGGAGAACTGTCTGTACAATGGTCACTAGATGACATTGACAACATTCCTGAATCTGTACCAAACACGTTGGAGCACTGCTCCCACAGAACAATGCCCACACAGACAGAAACCTTGGGCATTCCTGGGGGACCTGCACACCTGGACACTCTGTTACATGGGTGTCTATTTCCCCATCCCTTTTCAACCTCCCCTGAGAGGGATGTTTGGAATGGGATTGCACATTGCCCATTTTAGAAACTGCAGATGAGCAACCACGGGGGCTGGCACAAGGTGCTACACCCCCTCACCCCCACACCCCTGCTGGGGTTAGAATCAGACTCGTATCTGTGCATGGAGCATGTCAGCTAGCAGCCTGATGGGCAGTCAGCCATATGATGGCATATTGATGTCTGCACACATGCCATTACTTCAAAGGCTCTAGTGCGGTGACTGAAGGTACGCTGGATAACTTTTACAGTTATAGAGTGAGAACTAGGGGTGGGACTTGTTGGGAAATACCGGATACCGGTTTTACCAGATATCAGATCTCATAATACCAGATTTATCAGATTAAAACTGGTATACCGGTACCTGATTTTCCCCCATTGAAATCAATGGGGTAATTTTCCCATTGAAATCAATGGGAGAAAAAAGTAAACCGAAATTACCTGTTCAAAGACAACAATTTTAAACATTAAGTGACAGATTCATTTACTTAACTGCTAGCCACCAGACTACACTTTGTGCCCAGTAGCCCCCACGACCCCCAGTAGCCCCCACTACTTTTTTTTCTTTAAAAATGGGGGGGGGGTGTTTCCCCAGCATCGGTCATCAATTTTATCAAATTAATCAGAAGTCAGATCATGACATACACTATGATGTCAGTCAAGCACACAGTTTAGTTTGCTACTAGCAGAAAGAGGCACTGAGGCAGAACTATGTAGAGTGTCAGCTCTTGTCATAACACTTTGTGATACTAATCCCAAATTTAATTGACCATCCTAGTTGACAACCACATATTCAATTGGCAATGCCAGACAACAACTGTTCCAATGCCAACAAAATGAACACAACACACACTGTCAATTAACCCCAAATTTAATTGACCATCCTAGTTGACAACCACAGTCATATTCAATTGGCAATGCCAGACATTGCAGACAACAATAGTGTCACGGCCTACACAGTGAACACAAGTAACACATGTACACTGTCAATAAATCCCAAATGTAATTGACCATTCTGTTGACATTGATATAACCACATATTCAATTGGCAATGCATTGCAATCCAAATAGTTCCAATGCCAACACAATGAACACAACACATGTCAATTAATCCCAAATTAACCCCCACAAATATTCAAATAAACCCTCTCCCCCTCCCCTCCCAATTTGACCATAGCTCCATGGGGACAGACAGTGGATGGGACCCCCAGTAAGAGGCTCTCCATCTCCCTTGAGCCAGGGCCTAAACCAGCAGTTCAGCAAGTGGGACAGGGACATTAACCCTGAGTACTCCCTTGCAGCTGTCTACTGGGGGGATACAGAGCGGCAGAGCGCTCTGTGGTCCTGTGTGCACTGTGCAGCACTGTCTTTCCCCCAACCAGATAGACCCCCAAAATAGATCACGTTGCCATCACCTACCTTTATCCTGAACCTCCGAATCCTTGATTTTCATGCCTTCCTTGGCCACCTGTAGTCTTCTGAAGGTGTAGGCTTTGCGACACAAGCCTAACCTTCAGGCTTGGAGAACTGGGAGGACTGAGTTAGCTCCCGGTCCTGCAACAAGCCAAATCAGAAGAGAATGGGAAGAGAAGGACAGGACAGAGGAGAAGTAG
>QEPC01000772.1:4767-18127 GCA_003113815.1 Sphenodon punctatus | reverse complement strand
GTTTGTTTGTTTGTTTTTCCTTTTAATAAAGAAGTAAAATTGCATAATTACACTGGATAATCCATTATCATGGATCAGTTTAAACTGATTTATAGTTACTCTTCAAGAATATTCAGAGACTGAATGTTGCAGGATGTGGCATCAATGTCTGACAAAGAGCTGGCAGTCAGCAATATGCAAGGCCTTGCAAGAGACACTATATTTATCCAGAGATGATTATCCATGCTTTTGTGGCTTGATGTGGCATCCTTTTATGGAAGTCATTGACATAGAATGGGATCTTTCATATCGGGAAGGAAAACTTTCCTTCCTGATATGAAAGATCCCATTCTATGTCAATGACTTCCATAAAAGGATGCCTGCAAACTTGCAATAACTCAAGCTCCAAACAAAATTAGCAAAGAAGAAATGGTGACTGGAGACCAGACCGACTTACAGTCTTGATGAAAAATAAATGATATTGTAAGGAGAAAAGTTCTTAAAAGTTTTAATTAATCAGGAAGAAAAGAAAGGAGAGTTAAATCTCTAAGGGTCTTTTAGTCTCCTCTCCAGAGAAGAAAAAACAAGCAAATTAGAAATCCTGATTATTAATACATTTCTAGGAGTTGCTAGTAAATTTGAATGCTATAAATTACTTATAGTACAACATAAATTCCCTAGTTTTCATATTCTCAAAGGTTTTCAAACTAATATGAGGAATGGAGTTTCCATAATATCGCATACAGAATGTAAATGAAGTTAAGACCAGCTTTAAAAGAAATAATATTTCCAGCTCTTGGAAGAAAAACCTTTAATACATTTTGACACCTCAATTTTTTCCAAAGTGCAAGTGCATGAATTTAATCCTTAGGGATTATTTTTAGTATCTATTCAATGGGTGAATTGCTTGGTCACTTTTCCAGAATTCATCAAATATTCTTCATTATTTCATTAACAACATTGTTCTGGAAGATAAGGGTCATATCAGGTGGGAGAATGGAGTAACACTAGAAAATCTTATTTTTTATTTTTATTTTTTGGGGCAACCATGATGGGATAGAAAAGGGCCAGATTCGAAAGCTGTTACGAAGGACCCATGTTCACTGAATTTTTCCCATTTATAGCACTGGGGAAGAAGTAACATCCCTCATCATTATTCACGTGGACAGTCCTACATGCTTAATCAGGATTTACAGGATCAGTTTCATTGTATAATATTTATTTATTTAGATTGGTATTCTCACCCTATCACGAAGGCTCAGGGCGGCTTACAACAAACACATAAAATATAAATATGCAAATAAATAAATAATCCCAACAAAACTAAAACCACCTCCATCTCCCTCCTCCCAATCTATCCCTGCCCACTGAATGCCCACCCAAATAAAAAGGTCTGCAGGAAAAAAGGGGGGTTTACAAGATGCAGATATAATAAAGCAATGGCAAACAAAAGCTGCAACCTTAACATAGAACATCAACAAATTTAATAAGCTACTTATCTCACATAAAAAGAGGACTAAACATATCAATACAAAACAAAACACAATCCATGGAAATAGTCTATAAAGAATCCACAGGGAAGATAAACAAATCCAGGCTGAGAGAAAAAAATTCCAAGCTCTAGAATGATTGAGAGACTGTCACTGATCTTCCTTTCTTGTAGGATAAACTCCAGTTGCCTTGTGTTGTTGTGCTTTCTGGTGAAAAAAATCCCAACGTATCGCCACGTAAAGCAGCTTTTTCAGCAGGATACTTTCTGAACAAGGTCACAAAATTCCAGCGACAAAAAAGCAGAGGAAAAAAACACAGAGCACTAATAAAATCAAACAAGGTATTGTAAAAAAAAGCCTTGAAAACAACATGCTTACCAAAGACAAATGCATAAACTAGAGCAGAATCACAGCAAAGCTCAGTAAACCTGAGTTTCAAAACAGTTGAGTATAGGCAAGAGCTTTCTTAATACAAATTTTTAAAGCATGTCCTCTAAGGTTTACTGAGAGAGGTATCTTGTGGTTACACAATTGGTCAAAGCAAATAAAAAGGTCTTGCACTAGCTCTGGAAAACATTCAAACTAGGGCTCAGGTGAGCCTACAAGGAAAGGGAGTTCCAAAGCTGTGGGGTAGCCACCTAGAATGCCTTTCTGTGGATCTGAGTCGTACAAAAATGGGCCAGTGATGGAACCAGCAAGAAGGTACCCTCGGCAGATCTTAAGAGCTGTGAAGGAGCATAAGGAGAAAGATGGCCCTTCAGATATGTAGTGACCAAGCCATTTAGAGCTTTTAAGGTCAAAACCAGAACCTTGAATTATGCCTGGAATGCTATAGGCAGCCAGTACAGATTCTTAAGCACTGGTGTAATGTGCTCCTACCAACCCAATGTCATCAAGAGGCGGGCTGCCACATTCTGCACCAGTTGCAGCCCCCAAACAGTTTTCAAGGCTGCTCCACATAGAGTTTACTGTAGTAGTCCAGCCTCAAGGTAATGAAGGCATGGATGACGGTGGCCAAATCTACATTGGAAAGAAAGGAATGCAGCCTTCTCACCAGATGGAGTTGGTGACAGGTACTCATGGCCACAACCACAACCTGAACTTCCTAGCACAGCTGAAGACCCAGGAGCAACCCAAGGGTATGCACGTGAGTAGTGAGAAGGCTGCATCAATGATGGGAGTCCCAATCCACCCCTGGCCACAAGGCTGGCCAACCATCATCACCTCAGTCTTGTCTGGATTCAGCTTCAGATGAATCACCCTCATCCAATCCCCAATAGCAGCCAGGCACTTGGTAAGCACCAAGACTGCAGGACCTGGGTCAGATAAAGGGATAAGTAGATTTGGGTGTCATCTGCATATTAAAGACAGCGCACCCCAAATCTATGCACGATCTCGCCCAAGGGCCGTAGATACATGTTGAACAGGAAGGGAGACCAGCTGGAACCCTGTGGGACTCCACAAGAGAGGGGGGGAGGAGAAAGAAGAACAATCACCCATCACCACTTGCTGAAACCTCCTCAAAAGGAATTAATGGAACCATTCTAGAGCCATCCCACAAATCCCTGCCAGGTCCTGCAGCCGTGTCAACAACACTTCATGGTAAGCTGTATCACAGGCCACTGAAAGATCTAAAAGGATCAACAGGGTACAATATCTCTGTCAATCTCACAGCAAAGATTGTCGACCAACACCGCAAGCACAGTCTTGGTCCTATACCCAGGATGAAAGCCAGACTGAAATGAGTCCAGAAATCTTGCATCTAGATGTCCCTGCAGCTTCCTGTCAGGTACCTACATTGGAGAGGGTGGCATCATGGGGGTCCAGTAGGGAGGAGGCATAGGCAGTACCCCCGACCTCACTGCAGAAGAAGGAAACCTGTGGATATTTTCCCTGCTGGGGATGCAGCAGGGACAAACGACGTATTAGCACTGAGCGCATGAATGCAGTGGAGCTGGCCCTGCCCCCACGCTTGGAAGCAGATCATCAGGGGTTCAGCCCAGCAGAAGCAGCCGCTTCAGATGTGGCCTCTGCTGGGAGCCCAGGGCACATGCGCCACAGCGTGGAGCCTGGGGGCGGTGCCGCCGCAGGTCAGGCCCCACCCAAACATTCAGGCCACCTGCGCCAGAGAGGGGAGAGACGTATAAGGCTGCTTGCTGCCCCTCTTGTTGCTGGTGATCAGTGTATTAGCCTGTGAGACTGGCCCCCTGGTTGTGACCAACTCTTCAAACTGTGAGCTTTGCTGTGTGAGTGTGGTGTGTGTTTGGTGGATAGGGATGTGCGAACGCGGTTCGGATGTTCGGAATTTGGACCAAACTCGGTCTGTTTGGACGACCGAACCGAACGTCCGAACCGAACTAGAAAGTGACCTAACACTTCGGTCATGTTCGGGTGAGTTCAGATGAGTTCGGGGCAGGAAAAATGTGACTGGAAGGCCCATTAGTGTGGGGGAAAACGTGACTTGAAGGGGGAGGCAGCTGAGGAGCAGACCTCCTGGCACCAGGGATGGAGACCAGGGGTGGTCTCGGGGCCAAATGATACCAATGCCAACAAAAATCTTCAAATTCGGTATCGATATCAGTACCAATAGTACTATTTTGAATGTTCAGCAATGTTCAGCCAAACCGAACTCTGCCAAACTGAACAACCGAACCCGAACTCAGTGTTTGAACCAAACGACCGAACTTCCGAACCGCGTTCTGTTCGCACATCCCTATTGGTGGCGTGTGAGTGTGCTGTGTTAGTGAGGGTGCTGGGTTGTATTGGTACTGGGGGGAGGGGCTGTGGGGGGTGTCTGTGGGTAACTGTGTTTCCCTAGCCTCTTACCTGAATTTCCTCCTGGTTGTGTGCCCTGATCCTTATCCCTCCACTCCCATGATCCCTGGGACCCTGAACCTCCTCTCTTCCTGCAACTGTCTGCACGCTTCCCCTTTCCTATTCCCTGGGATGCAAGAGGTGAGAGTTTGGGAGGCATTGCATGCATTACCGCTTCCCTATGATGATCTTTGGCTAGGAGGTGTCCTCCATCGCCTATATCAGATCCTGAGGGATATTATACCAAGGAGATACTGTCTAAGAGTGAAAGGACTGGGTGTTTCCCCCTTTTATACCCGTCCCCTTTCCAGAACCCCAATACTTCTTGGCAACCACCCATTCAGTAACCTTTCCTAAAAAGGGAAGGTTAGAGACCGGGCGATAGCTGCCCAATGAGTCAATATGAAGTGATGGTTTTTTGAGCAGGGGCCGAACAACAGCCATCTTGAGGGCTTCCGAAACCTGCCCTCCTGAAGGGAGGCACTGACAGTCCCAGACAGCAAAGGCTCCAGTCTCTCAAGGCTGGCTTTCACCATACAAGATAGATAAGGGTCTTTTCTACAATTGGTTGCCCTCATTGCCCCAAGGACATCTGCTGCCTCAGTAGGTGACACCAATTGAAACTGGTCCAAATAAACAGGACAAGATTGAGCCTTCACAGCCCCAAATTCTGACTCTGGCAAAGGACTAGCAGCCTCCAAGTCAAGGTGAATCTGAACAATTTTGTCGGTAAAGTAGGCATTAAATTCTTCACAGCGGGCAGAAGATGACTCAACCACAGGACAGAGACAGCCTGGGTTCACCAGGCTGTTCACCACCAAGAACAGTTCTGCTGGACGGGACTTTGAAGATGTTATGGCAGCGGAGAGGAGGGCAGCCCTCACCGCCACCCCAGCCATGCCATAGTCCTTCAAAAACTATCTATTGCTCAATCGGTCAGCTTCAGTGCAAGTTAAACGCCACCTGTGCTCCAAGTGCCTCACCTCCCACTTAATCCAACACAGATCCCCCATAAACCAGGATGACCTGTGCTGACACCATGAGGGAGCCAACAGCTGGATGCTACCGTGTCAATGGCCTTGTTCAGCGTGGTGTTCCACAACTTGACCAGGCCATTTACAGAGCAGCAGTCAAAATCAGTGGTTATGTCCCCCAGAGAGTTCTGGAATACAATTGGCTCCATAAGTCTCTGGGAGCAAACCAACCTAACTGATCCACCACCCCAATTGGGACTAATGAGTTCAGGGACCTGGGCCCACAGCAGGTAACGATCCAACCATGACAATGGTGTCCTAGCAACACCCTCAATAATCAGAGCCCCATTATCCAGGCCAGTGCAAAACATTAAGTCCAACATGTGTTCCACCTCATGCATTGGGCCATGTCTGTCATGGAGACTATGAAATCCCGCTCTGGCCCTAAAATGTCAGCCTCAGTGTGGTTGTTGAACTCATCCAGAACAATAAGTCTCAGTGTCCTCAACACCATCTCCGAGACCAACTCAGGAGTTTGCTATGCAGCAGGGTGCTCAGTACACTAGCAGAATTCCCAATCTATTTCGGGCCTCGAATGCGAGGTGGACACACTCCCTATTGGATATGTTAGGTACTGGATATCTTTGGCAGGTCAGATGTTCCCTCCACATTACTGCCACTCCACCGCCCCCTGACCTCTGACCCGTAGCTAATGCTGCACAAAGTACCCGGCTGGCATCCAGTCAAGTTTCTGTAATACAAGTAAGGACAGTGGCTTCATCCTGAATAAGTTCAAAGAGGTTAGCCATTCTGTTCACCACTGACCTTGCATTAAGCATCTGACAGATCAGGGTCACCACTTGATCTGACCCCTACATATCCCAAGACAGGAGCAGAGAGGGACAGGGGAACAGGCACCAGTTGCCTTCTCCTGTACACACAAAGTCTTAACCTCCACTCCTTGCCATACCTTCCTTTGCCGAACACAACCTGAACGCGCTGCCCCAAACTCCCCTCCTTGGAGCAGCTTCACCTCCCAGAGAGAGATTATCACAATCTCACCCCTGGGGTTGACAGTTTTTGTAACAGTCATCATCCCCAGGGGCTACAGAAAACTGGGAGGCGTGCCCTAAGCCCAGTATCCCCAGAGGCAAAAAGACCAAGTAATCAGGCAGGAAACAACTACTACCCTTCCCTCCCACTCCCTCTCCTTTGTCTCTCATGCAAAAGAGCCCCCACCCTCAAAACATTATCCCATCTGCTACCCAAGAGAACAATCCCCCATCCCACCCATACCTCTCCCTCTCACCAAGGAACCTGGATAGTACCCAAATTCCATCACCCTCTAAATTCAAACAACCAACCCCACCTCTATTGTTGTTAACCCTATTATTGCCACCAAAATCCCTGCCACCTCTGGCACCGCCAAAGGATGACACCAAGGGGTGCCCTTTGGCATTGCCTTTCAGCAGAACCCACCTCTGGGAAGGCATGGGGCTCTTTTATGCTAAGGCTCAGGCTGGAGGGGTCCATGGCTGCTGCTTGCATGGTGACTTCCCAGCTGCCTGCCTGTGCCTCTCCAAACCTGCCCCCCATTCTCCCCTGGCAAACATTCCATGGGGAGGGGGGCTTTTGGTGGCCCATGTCCGGGGGGAGGGGGGACTCAGGGGAGCAACAGGTGTAGCAGTAGTAGCAGCAAAAACAAAAGATGGAGGATGGGAACCCTTCCCTCCAGGCAGGCCTGGGGGCCTTTTATGCTATAAAATACTGCCTCTCCAGGTGTTTTTACATAGACGCGGGAGTGCTCAACCCTGGAGTAAGTCAAGGGGAGCACCCCTGCATCTACCCACTTCCAGCTATGCTGGGTCCATGCCCTCATCCAGTTTTATTAAACAAATGATGTTGTCATTGTGGGGCAACTTTGTATCCCGGAAGCTATTACTGTGGGGTATACATGCAGCCTGATCAAATTTTTTTCATGTGACAGAAGAAGTTGGTGTGTGTCACACACACGCGCGCACGCACGCACACTCCCGTGCAAAAAACTGCACACCTATCTGAGATAAGAGTGTCTTGTAGGGTAGCCCAGCTGACTGACTGCCCTGCCCCTAGTGTGGCACAGAGCCCAGCTGGCTGGCTGGCTGGCTGCCCTGTTCCCAGCTGCGCAGAGAGCCCAGCTGGCTGGCTGGCTGCCCTGCTCCCAGCTGCGCAGAGAGCACAGCTGGCTGGCTGCCCTGTTCCCAGCTGTGCAGAGAGCCCAGCTGGCTGACTGCCCTAGCGTGATGCAGAGCCCAACTGGCTGGCTGCCATGTTCCCAGCTTGGCACAGAGCCCAGGCTGCCACCATTCCCCCACCCCCCCACCCCAATGCTTGGCATGCAGTTTGGTTTACAGTTGTAGGAGGCTCCATGGTGAGGTTTTCCACTGCATTTTCTGTGTCCTGTTTTTTGGCAGGGATTTTTGATGCTCTCATCTGTTAGGACACACTGTTGTCTTTGCAAAAGGAAGGGGTGATGGGGCAGCAATTTGTTACCTAGGATACAGGAGTAAGCGCTAACCTTCAGGCTGAAATCAGCCAAACAGGTTCTTAAAACAAAGCAGTCTTGAAGAAGCAGTCCCTCCCAGACCCTTCAATGGGGAACCTGAAGGACTCCCTAAGTGGCACCAAAATATTATATATTAGACTAATATTGTTATATTAGACAAATATTGACATCTGTTGTTATAGAAAGCTAATTGGAAATAGCAACATAACCTAAAGTTTAATTTGGGTAACAAGTTACCCTAACCTTTAACATGGGCTTGGGGTAATTGTTTATTCATATGGAGAAACCCGTTCGCATCTGAGGTTACCTGTTACCCCAGGCAGTTTTTTGTCCACAGAAAAAAAAACAGTTAACTGTCTGACTGTCCTTTGGGGATATTTTGTACCGGGGTGCCGGTGACAATGTCTTAAAAGGCCAAAGTCAGAGGGCTACTAACTTTTAATTTATTGCACGAGATGTGTAGGCAATTATCCCCCTTCCCCACAACTGGGGACCCATCCTAAGCACCACACAGCACATGTAACACGCACGACGTATTTACACACAACACACACACACACACACCATTATGTGCAAACCATGCATAAACCATGTGCAGTGCACACCTGCATATGCACGTATGTGCACAGCATAAGCCATGCGTGCAGGGGTTCAGCCCCCTGGTCATAATGGAGTGATCCATTCCCTGTTGTTTACTACCATCTCCTGACAGTCAGAGCCAGAGGTTACATACTCCAACCAATTTGACTAATAGCTATTTAAGGACCTATTCTCTAAGAGCTTATCCAGCCCTTTTTGCAACCCAGTTACACTATTGGTCTTAACAACATCTTCTGGCAATGAGATCCACAAGTTTGAATGAATGAATGAATTGAATTTTTATTGTTTAACCATCAGTTATAACAAAAATATAAATACACATAAAACAAGTATCGTAGACATCTGTCAGGCCTACAAATTTATACAAAGCAACAGACTTCCTGGTAAAAAATATAAAGAGTACAACACCTTACTAGTCCAAGCTTTTAGTCCAATTCCCATACTCCTCTATTAACAGAGTATTATTATACTTACTTATTAAGGGCAAATCAGCATATAGAGCATCCACAAGTTAATTCCTTCCTTATTCAGTAGGTAAGATCCTGAAGCCAATCACAGGCACTTCCCCCCCTGAGATTTCAGTTAGTCTGTCATAAAAAATGCTGACATGTCTTAGTTTGCTAATACGAATCAAATAGATTAGTAAGCCCTACTCTCTTTCTGAAGAGTTTAATTATATATACTGTCTTTCCATGGTGCACCCACAGTCTGGTAAAAAATTTACAGCAACAGAAAACCTTCTGGGTTGGAAGCATGTTATTTAATGCCTCATAAATCTAAGAAAGTGGGCTAAATTCACCCTTGTTGTAACGTCACCATGGAAGAATTTGACTGAAACGATATTGCAAAATTGGAGTGTCAGCTGAGCAGAAAGAAGCAAATTGGGCATCCCATGGATATTACAAAAATGGGCAGGGATTCCATCTAACATAGTGTGGAGCAAGAATACTACACTTTGGGACAAATGCTGTGATGTGTAGGGTACCTAATTCTCGTCTTGATTTCTATTATTTTTGTTAGAATTCAGCACCACTGGTGATTGTGTACACAAAATGATTTCATGCCCCATTTCTAAAGAAAATGGCAGTTGTTCCCACTGGGGAGGAGGCTCCCCATAGCCAAGCAGATGATAAGCTTATCATCCAATTTATGCAAAACTTTCAGCATGACAAGACATAGTTAGAGGGGCTGCTTTGCCAAGAAAATGGAGAAATAAATCCCTCAGGCAGAAAAAAGGAGAATTCCAAATGGTCATGGTGTGTATTCAGTTGGCAGCCCAAGTGATGACAATGACTTTTAGCTTGCTTGGAAGCATACACCCAGAGTGATAAAGATATTGGCACAATTTGGATCACACTTTGGAAGGAAAGGTTACTCATCAGCATGGATCTAAGTGCTAGACCAGCTGTGCCAGCAAATATTTTGCCAATAATTCTGTATTAGAAAAGCTTGCAAGGGTCAAATTGCACAGTGGAAATAGTTCAGTGGGGGCCTAGAACTGGAGTTTAGTGCCTTAAAATATGCTCAACATTCAGGTTGTTTCAGAATGTACTGGTAGTGGGCGTTTTAGAATGTGAGGCTTTTCTCCTGCAGATTAAACATCCTGCTTGGACCACAAGTCTCCTGGCACCATTGGAAACAGCAGTGCCGGGCAACTCCCAGAAGTTTTGAGACATGGACTAGGCAAGTCTCTGATAGCTGAGGTCTTAGCAGTCCATGTCTCAAAACTTCCAGGAGTTGCCCAGCACCGCTGTTTCCAATGACGCCGGGCAACTTCTGGTCTTGACAAGGAATGTCTGAAACTCCCCACCTTCTCCTCCTACCCACACAGGGTCTTCCCCAAGCCAGATATTTAACCTGAGGGAGAAAAGCCTCATGTTTAAAAATGTGATAGCACATTTATGTAACATGTGGGAGCCAAGTTTTGTGCCTGGATTGCAAGTCTCCAGTCTAATAGGATTTGGAACTGCCAGGTCTGAGTAAAGGCAATGCATCATGTGGATCCTTAACTAATGTGGCTCCTCTGAGGTGTGGAGTAGTGCTCCAAAGAAGCCTGGCTCTTCTTGAATAAAACTTGCTTTGGCATGGTCATGATACAGGGAGGAACACAGATGGTCCTTCTGAAGACTGACAGGCAAGAGGGAATGAGCCTTGGCAGCAAGAAGACTGCATTTCTCTCTGTCCTCCTCCTATCATAAATCAGCAAGTTCAAATCTTTGGGTCTTTCTTCTGCCCCACCAATATGAATTTGGTTGACTGAATCTACCAAGGCATCTCAGACAAGCCAAATTGTGGAAGGAAATCAGGTGATGATTCTTTTTGGCTTACTTTGGGTAATTTCAGAAGTGACGAGATCACAGTCAACCACCCTGAATCACAGTGGAGTCAGGGTGATGGCTGTGATCCCGTCCACATCTGCTTGAGCCCTGCTAGATGTTCACCACAGTGAATCTCTGGTGGGATCAAAGCTAACCACGATTCTGAGGATGGAGCCAGCCCCATCCCCAGAACTGTGGTCAGCTTGACCACGATCCGTGATGGGCCAAAAGTAACGTCTGTTACCTTGGCCCATCACAGATCATGATCCCAACCGTGGTACGGGATCGGGCGCAGCAACCGCATTGGCTGCTGTGCCCGCCTGTCTTGCTGAGGGCGGGTGGCTGGAGGAGCATGGGGGTGGGGCTGTGCAGCCGCAGGTTGCGCTGCAGGGCCCCACCCCCTCTGAGATTCCCCAGCATGATGAAAGCCAGCATGTCTAAAGGACAGACGGCTTCATCACTGACCGGGATCCGAGATGGGTCCCAGTCCAGGGTTAGCATGTTAGGCCTCCGGACCCAGCACATCTGAAATTACCTTATGATAAAAAACTCATAGTTGATGATGACCCTCTCAGATAAAATTCTTAAAAGGAAATAATAAAAGTATTCTTGTGCAAATGCTTTTTACCCATAGGTATCAAAGCACTGTACAAAGGAGATATACATAATTATGTATATTTTACATACGTTAAAAACTGAATAACAGAGAGGTAAAGTAACTTACACAAGGTCAGTCATCCGGTCATCCGTATTACCAGTTCTATTCAGTTACAGCATTATTAAAAATATTTAATACAAAAAAATCAATGGGGGCAGTCTTTAGCAGTCTTGACCTCAATCCACAAACTCCAAAGTAGTCCTATTGAAGCCTACAGCAACTCTTAAGTATTTAATAGAAAATGATATCCTTTCTGTGTTTTTTTTTTTATTTTAACCTCCAACAGAAACTCTCTATTTGATTGTAGGGACTGTTTTTTGAGTTGCTATAGAATGTAGCTTATTTATTCTTTCTCGAAGACTATAGATTTTGGCTTCAGTCCTGTACAAGTTGAGTAATAGTTTGTAGACACACACAAACCCCTCACACTTCTATAAAACCCTGCTATATTATTAAAGGCTAGAGAATTTTCCAGTCGGGTGCTTTTGATAAGAACAAATGAGTGCAATTTAACCTAGCTGATGCTCCATTTTAAGGAATGAAGAAATCGTAAAAGTAATTGAGAAGCTCAGATGAAAGTTATGAGTGAAAGTCTGACTCTGGTAATGTCAATGTTAGTTTTGCCTGCTGACTTCAACTGAGGCAGAATTTCACCCTGTGCTCTTATATGAATAACAAGTGAAATATTTTTGGTGAAGCGTAGGGTAAATATAACCTTTGTGCAGTAAAAGACATGCCAACTCACCATATACTTGGAGAAACGTATGCATTGGAAGAGGCATCAGCCAAAGATTGGTGATCCTAAGGCCAGCCTTACACAGACCCCATTCTTTTCAGGGGCAACCACAGTGGCCCCTATCTTCCCCAGGACAGGGCATGGGGGTCCCACTCTCTAAAAGCAAGGCTCCAAACATGATCATCCTTAGGACTCCATGAATGGTTACCCCCCGGGGGGGAGGGGCAACCAGAGGCCCCACATTTTATCTTTGCTCTGGGTCCTGAAAATTCTAAGGCTATCCCTGGGTTACCCCTATTTTCAATGGTGCAATAACACCACCTGTTTTACTATGGATCCAGTTAGTTTCATGGGTGAATTCCTCTAAGTAGTAGGGATGTGCGAACGCGGGCTGGAAGTTCAGAGTTTGGACCAAATTCAAATCGTTTGGTCAACCGAACTGAATGGACGAACCGAATTTGGATGTTCAATTCAGGTGCATTCTGTGAGTTCGGAACTGAATTTCCATTGGTTTCAATGGAAAACACATTATCAGCTGTAAAGTTTTTGCTTTTTATGCTATATGGCTGACAAATGGGGTTATTATACCTCCAATAGAAAGCATTAAGTGTACCAAATTTCAAAATAATTGGATAAAGGAATTCGATTTTAAAAGCAGTTGAATTATTGTATTTTGCAATATTCTACATATATATTCTTAACTGTAACTTGTTTGCCTCACATCTAATGTAGGTGAAACTTGTCAGGTTTATACCCCTTCCTATATTTACTAACTTTGCCAAACTTCAGAAAGATTGGAAAAAGGAATTTGGTGGTATAAGCAATTAGCATATAAATGTATGTCTGACTATAACATCTTTGTAATCCAACCAGTGTACAGGAAATTTGGTAGGGCTATATATTACACTTTCATGATCATCTCTGCCAAATATCAGAAAGATATTATAAAGGGTCCCAATTTTAAATACCTGTACAACATATGTAGAGAAGGGGCCTATGCTTGGGATTCTCTTATATCACGGTGGTATAAGATCAGTTTGTGATGTGAATTGGCCAACAGAAAATTCAACCAAATATCCTCATTCTGTTCTGGGACCATCCCAACATATCTCCCCCACTTGTTTCTGGGAAGTCAGAAGCATCTGTTTAGGAAAGAGTCAATAGAGATTCTCTTATGTCCTCTGTCTCAGTGCTGCAGGATGTGATTGTGATGATAATTGGCCAGCCTGGATGTGTTTAAACTATG